>OY720461.1:25845975-26383475 GCA_963082715.1 Harpalus rubripes | reverse complement strand
TTTTGTCCTTTTCAGACTCGCGATTTCCATCCTAATAATAAACTATGTAATTAAAACTAATAAAAATAATGAATTGCATTATTTCAGTATTAAAAAACTATCTACACTCCGTAATTTTAAGTCCAAAATATTCAAAAGTCGTACATTGCCAAATCAAGTGAGTATGGTGGGCGTTCCATTACTTTTTACCTTCCGCTACTCTTGGTATGGGAGGTACAAGGATCTTGATAAAAATCGTATATCGAGATTTTGGTAAATGACCACGTTTTAAGGTCAGAATCAAATTTTAACATTTTTCCGATGATGTCTGTGTGTATGTGTGCATGTGTGTATGTGTGTGTGTGCGCCCGCGTGCTTGCGTGTGTGTGCGGTGTTCCTGTTTACGCTCTAACTCAAATACTTCAGATTTGAAACCTTGTATTTATGTCTACCTTATTCTAATATGGAAAGAAGCCATCAGATAACCGGAAATGGCACTTTATTTGAAACTCAAAATAGTTTTTCTGCGAAAAATACCTTTAAATGTTATTTTTTCGAGATTTTAATTAATGATTGTTAAATTTTTTATAGGTTTGCAATAATACTTTTTCTATATATTTTATGGATAAATTTATAAAATTATCTATAATTTAAATCACACAGCCTACGCTTTAAACAAACACAACTCTTTGGTTACACAGTACATATCTCAAATGTATGTAACTGACAGATAAATGTCACTGTCAGAGAACTAATCATTTCAAATTAATAATAGTAACATTTCAAAAAGAAAATAGGAAATAGAACCATAATTATATAGAATAGGACTTGATAAAGTTTTCAGCGTAAGTAAATATGTATGTATGTATGTATGTATGTATGTATGTATGTATGTCTCTTGGCCGCGTGCCTGAGTGTCTGGTCGCGAATCTGAAGAACCGGGTTCGATTCCGACCGACGCCAAATATTTCGAATTTTAAATGGCACTAAATTGACTTTTCTGGTGCACTCTCCACGCCAGCAATGAGTTCCCGTGAGGTGACGCCTGGTAAACGCCCGCACGGTACAAATATGTCATCATTACCGATATCTGCGAACAAAGCAGATTGGCACACCCAGCAATGGGTAATATGCAGTGATGATATATTTATTTTATACAGTTTTCAGCGTAAGTAAATATGTGAGTATGTATATTTGAATTAATAAAAGTTAAATGGCAGGAGGTATTATAACTATTATATGTTAGCCACATCAGATTTTTTATATTTATACGTCGTCGAAAACTGAAATATTGATACTACTCTATGCTCTCTAGTTAATTCTATATTTTCACTCAACACGATACTTTAAAAATTGATTAACTAAGTTCTAACTAATTTAACATTCGCAACATAATTTCACATGACAGTTTAAAACGATAGTGCAAATTTTGCTTTATACGTAAATTAATAATTTTGGTGCATAATCACTATTCAAAATGTTTAAATATATTCTTCACTTCAAATTTTTGATATTGAAAATCATTTTCCAAATGTTTTTAAAAACAACATACACTAAAAAAATCATTACGACCCTAGTCAAGAATTAAGTTGGTTTTATGGATAATACGGCCCTGATGATATTGATTATAAATAATTTAAGATATGTAAAAAATCTAATGATAAATAAAAGTAAATTTTATCACACTTTGATAACGAGTTTGAATATTCTGATATACATATACACGTAGTCTATTAAATTCCCTCTCTTTTACTGAACGTAACTACAGGTACGTATGTTTTACGCATTAATAATACAAGTATAGTACATATTTGAATGCTCTGTAAGTTAGATCGACGAAATTATATAATGACTAGATTTTTAGTGAAGTGAAGTAATTAGTTTATGTGTGTTTATTGATAAAATTAGATTACATATTTCTAGGTAAGTACTTTATATTCTGATTTGTTGTATTTTTCTATTTTTACCTTCCCTCACTTTTAGGTCAAAAAATTCGATGATGAGTTTTTAATCAATAAATACGTTTTAGAGTCCCTAGAATACGATTTTACTATTTTTACAATAATGTCTGTATGTGTGAGTGACAAAAATAATATATTTAAATAAGATATGATATATTTTCAAAATGAGCGAAAAACGAGTTTTTGCCTTTACCTCAGAAACAAAAGAAGATCGAATATTCCTGTGGTGACTATTAAACTTTTCTGGAAAAGTTGACCGTGGAATATGTGATCCATCATTAATACTACCCGAGATACCTTAAAAAGCATCGAAAATAAGACACCCTCCTGTACATGAAAGATAATTTGGATAACTTCAATGTCCGAGATTAACCACAGTGAGTGTCAGACTGACAGATATGTAAACATATAAAAATAAATATTTCTTTCATTTTCACAATTTTTTGATTTCCAATAAAATTAATATCCACCTCGGCACTGAACTTCTTTTTCGCACTCCCGAGACTAATGAGCGATTATAATCACTCAATTCAGGGACTAAAGTTCAAATTCAGTCCCAGAGGGATTAAATATGAAAAAAATCTGATGTGGCCAGCACTTTACCTTCCGTCAGTTCTATGTATTTTGTATAAATTTCATACAGAAAGTTCCTTGCTAAAGATTATATTTCTTGTACTTTACCTTCCGCCAGTTGCATGTATTTTATGCAAATTCCATACAGAAAATTTATAGCAAAAGATTCTATATTTCCAGTAAAATTATAAGACAAACACACTATGTCAATTTCATTTGACACTGATATCTTTCAACCAAATTTTCTTAATATGGTAGCTGTTTCCATAGCTATGGCTACTTTATGAAATTTAATTTCTTTATAATTTTTTAACTCTATATCCATTTAATATTAAATATAAAATGCAGTCAAATCGTATAGAGAATAAAATATTCTTTAATATTTATAATAACATTAAATGTGAAAAAATGATATTTAACATAGTTTTTTCAAGAAAAACTGTTAAAATCTTCAAATGAGGGTACTTCCGGTTGTCCAATTCTAACCAAAATCTAATCAGCTCTTCACATGGATGTAACGAAGAGAAATACGAAAGAATTATAATTTTTAGAATTGTAGTATGGAAGTTATCGTAGACGAAAATTTTGTTACACACACACACACACACACACACACACACACACACATATATATATACACACACACACACACACACACACACACACACACACACACACACACACACACACACACACACACACACACACACACATACAGACATCATTGTAAAAAGAGTAAAATCGTATTCTAGGGACCCTAAAACATGGTTATTCATGAAAAACTCACCACCGAATTTTTTGACCAAAGACAATACCTTAAAAATCCCTGGGGAACTAAAGTAAAAATAAACAAGATGTTTCCATAACATCATATAATTACTATGATTTATTTATTCGTATCTGCACTACATTTTGAGCAGGCGTTGAGTTTAAATTTGAACAAAATTTTTAACATTTGTATTGTCAAATTGTAAGATTAATTTTTTTTACACTAATATGGTTCCATTTGATACGGGAGTGCGGAAAATAGCGTATATGCCACACGACTAAAGTGCATTCAATCTCTCAGGTGACTATTTCCCTCACCCTTCGGCTCGGGAAATAAAGTTCACCCACAGGATTGAATATGCACTTTAGTCCCTGAGTATATAATATACTATTTTATCACTCATATGGTTATTTTTCTTGTTCCTACGGGTCTCTGCATATAAATTCCACAATCGTAATAAAAAGTAGAACTTCAGTGCCTTAATACATAAATAACTACTTTATCATCAGAAAAATTTTGCCATTAATAAAATAGATTTGATTTAAAAAAAATATAGTATAGATGAATGAAAAAATATGTGATAAACTAATACTTTTCGTAGACGTCATAAATAAGAACTTTTTATTAGGTACATGTTTATAAAAAAAAATTTCATTAAACAAGTGCACCTGGTTTATTCCGTTTAAAACGTTTTATTGTTTCGCATAAGGCAACATTTTTTGTTCCTATTGATTATTACTGAATATTTTTAAAACTCATTTCTCATTTAGATTATTTATCGGTAATTAAGATATTAAACACCTTTACATAAAAGTTAAAATTGGATGAATTATAGGTACAGATTAAAAAAAAGTAGACCGCTTAACAAACGTAAAATATAATAGTGAATGATATAAAAATAAATGTACGTAAAATTGTGCCATAGTAGATAAGAAATAATTAATCTATTTTAAGGATAGGCGAGTCTCTTTTATTCACCAATGGATCGTGCGCATTGAGCAGAAATTCATCAATCCGTATTTTTAGCGCTTAAAAGTAGATACAATCTATTGCACCGTTTCTAATTTCAGCGCTTTACTTATTAGACTTTGATCGGTTCCATCGTACTTGAAAGCTGATGGATCCGATGCATTGATTGTGGGGGAAAGGAGAAATCATAGTTTTCTTGTCATTGTTGTTTAGATTCAGTTTTGTATAATATTTAAAATTAATCTCATTATAATGTAGTTTAAAAATCTGATGGGCTAACACAACACCTCCCGCTATTTAATTTTCATTAATTTAAATATACATACTTACATATTTACTTATACTAGAAACTGTATTAAAATCCTTTCAATATAACTATGATTCTATTTACTACTTTCTTTTTAAAACGTTACTATTATTCATTTGAAATGATTAGTTCTTTCACAGTGACATTTATCTGTCAGTTACATACATTTGAGATATGAACTGCCTAATCAAGTAGTTGTGTTTGTTTAAAGCGCAGGATCTGTGATTTAAATTATATATAATTTTATAAATTTATCCATAAAATATATAGAAAAAGTATTAATGCAAACCAATAGAAAATTTAATAATCTTTAATTTTTATAATAACATAAATCTCGAAAAAATAACATTTGTACAGATGTGCCGACTAGTCGGTAAAGCCGACTATCCGGCCACTATCGTAGTCGGCGACTATTCGGCAAAGAGCGCCGACTATCCGGCTTCTTCTTACCTTGGTTGTTTATTAATATTTTTATTTTATAATCAGTCTTACACATTTTGAAATGTAAAGCAAAGCAACCTTTCCTTTGGTAATCAATCAGTTTCTAAAATTGCTTGCTTGTAAAGAAAACAAATCTTTGACATTTATCAAACAAAATTAGTATCTTAATTAACAAACAAAACAACATAATATTAATATCTTCTTACCTTCAATTAACATTTACCTATAATTATTTCTTCTTATTTAAATAAAAAAGTAGGAATTTTTTTATTAACAATCTAAGTAATATTAAAGCCAGATTGCATGTACAGGGTGTAAATCGAAAAGTGAAACAGGAGTTTAACATGGGAAATCAATTTTTCTTTGTGCAAACGTTACCTAATTATTTTATGCAAAATTACTTCAAATAAAAGTTATAGATATTTAAATGCAGCATCTTAATCATGTGAAACGATTATTTTATCTCTTTATATAAACGTAAAAATTAATTACAATTAATTACAAACAACGTATTTGTTTTTTTTGTCATATATCCATGGCTGCTTAGACAAAATGTTCAAAAAAACTGTAATTTTGTAATTGATTTTTACGTTTATATGAAGAGATAAAATAATCGTTTCACATGATTTTGATGCTGCATTTAAATCTCTATAACTTTTATTTAAAGTATTTTTGGATAAAATAATTAGGTAACGTTTGCGCAAACAAAAATCGATTTCCCATGTTAAAATCCTATGTTTCACTTTTCGATTTACACCCTGTACATGATGTACAGTAAAAAAATATATCAAAAAATTCTAAACATTAACTGCTTCATAAAAACAAAAAAAGAGACAGTAACGTACTTATATGATTTATAATTGTACATAACCTAATCAAATCAAAGCGTCACGGAAATCCCCGAAATTCTGATCGGCTTGGCCGACTAGTCGGCCGATTAGTCGGCCTCTTTACAACCGACTAATCGGCTAGTCGGCCAAAGTCATAATCGGCACATCTCTAAAAGGTATTTTACGGAGAAAAAGTATTTCGAGCTTCAAGTAAAGTGCCATTTCTATTTTTCATATGTGACGCCATCTGTCACCTTTTCTACGTTTTTTGAAACGATTTTGCAACAACAATCCATAATTATATAATACACAAGGAGGTAGACGCAATCATTTGTTACCTAGCCCTAGCAACCAACTATGATTGTGATTATGTGGTCACAGACAAAAGTATCCACATTGGTTTCAATTTTAGTATTTATTTAAGACTTTCACATCAAGGAGAATAACATAATAGATTTTGGCTAAAATTGATAAACCGGAAGTGATACTTTACTTGAAGTTCTGAACAGATATTCGTGAAAAATATATTGATATATTCTAAAACTTGTCAAATTTGGTATTTAAGACTTTTAGATTAATGAGAACGACGTATTAGATTTTTTCTAAAATTGATAAACCGGAAATGATATTTTACTTGAAGTTCTGAATAGATTTTCGTGAAAATAAATTTTATGATACATGCCAAAATTTTTCAAGTTTGGTATTTAAAACTGTTATGTTAATAAGAAGGACATATTACATTTTTCCTAAAAATTGATAAACCGGAAGTGATACTTTACATGAAGCTCTGAACAGATTTTCGTGAAATATATATTATGATATATTCCAAAACTTGTCAAATTTGGTATTTAAGACTTTTATATGAAGGGGAGCAACATATTAGATTTTGGCTAAAATTGATAAGCCGGAAGTGATACTTTATTTGAAGTTCTGAACATATTTTCGTGAAAAATATATCAATACAATCCAAAACTTTTCAAATTTGGTATTTAAGACTTTTATATTAATGAGAACGACATATTCGATTTTTTTCTAAAATTGATAAACCGGAAGTAGTACTTTACAGAAAGCTATAAACATATTTTCTTGAAAAAATATATTAAAACATGATCCAAAACTTAACCAATTTGGTATTTAAAACTCGATTTTGACTATACTTATATGATAAACTGGAAATGGTACTTAATTTGGAGCTCTTAACAGGTTTTCGTGGCAAAACATAAGAAAATATAATCAAAATTTCGTATTACAGACTTTTCAATTTATTGGAACGAGAAATTAGATTTTGTTTAAAAACGATCAAGCGGAAGTGATACTTTACTTAAAGTTCATTGCTATTTTACACATGGAATTGACGGGAGGTTATGTGCAGGCCACATCAGATTTTTTTTTGTTTGACTTTACGCGGTTTTCCCTTAATGCTATTAATATTCCTTATCAATTGTTATTTATACTTCTGTCTCATATCGGACAAATCTTTATCGAGATTAATATAGGTATACAACAAAAATTTTAAAAATTGTGGAAATCCCTATTCTACGGAATACAAGATCATGTTTCTTATAAATTCATATCATTCAACAAACTCGTGAAAAGAATTCAAATTATAAAATTATCGAATTAATTTTATCTACGGAAAAAATACTATCGATACTTTTGATGGGTTCTTCGCAATTAAACGTTAAGTTATTTTTAGAAATGTTAATGAATAAGTAATGATAGTGTTTGAATTTTAAATTGTTTTATTTTCTTTCTCAAATAAACAACGCATATATTTTTTCTGTGATATCACAATTACATATTTATAAGAAGTTTACAACGTAAGTAAGATAATAATAAAACTCTATCTATGTTTTAGTAAATAATTAACATCAGTAATAAATTTTATGTTGAAGACTAAAGAAGGTCTTTGCTTCTCAGTGAGTATAGCATTTTTTCGTCAGTTGTGCAAAATGAAACTGTGTTCTATCAAAGAAGGACGATAAGCATATTTCAAGTATTATACATTATATTACCGACGAAGGTAGTGCAGTTGAAGATTTGTAGTTTTGTATGTCAAAGAATACGGGTTCAAATTCCATTAATGTGAGTATGCAGCTCGTCTTTATCATCTCATCACCATTAATTAGAATAATAAATATCACAGTTTTAAGAAAGAAAAAATCTGATGTGGCCAGCACATTACCTTCCGTCAGTTCTATGTATTTTGTATAAATATCATACAGAAAGTTATATTTTATTATGTTTTTCCTCGAAAATCTGTTAAGAGGTCCAAATTAACTCCCGGTTTATCATATAGGTATAGTCAAAATCTAATGTAGTTTCAAATTAGACACGAGTTTTAAATACCAAATTTGAGAAGTTTTGAATCATGTTTTATTAAAATTTGTTTATAGCTTCCTGTAAAGTATTACTTCCGGTTTATCAATTTTAGAAAACATCTAGTATGTCGTTCTCATTAATATAAAAGTCTTAAATACCAAATTTGCAAAGTTTTGGATTGTATAATGGCAACAAATTAGAAAACGGCGAATGTCAATATACTGTATCCTTCTTCATTGTCTTTTCTCTTTAAAATTAGATTGCAAGATCAATTTTGACAACTTGACTTTTGAATTGAATAATGATCAGACACACGTTTCTCTGTTCATAGCCTACTCCGAGTTAGGAATTTTTTTGAACACACTGTAGATGAAGATGAATGTAAGTGCTATTTTTGTAAATGATTTAAATCAAGGAAAAAAATAATGCTGGCCGGCGGGATTTGAACCCACAACTTCAACATCTGTACTGTTGCGTGCTACCAGTTACACCACGGCTGGGCTGTAAATCCTGGATTTTCACAAAGTTGTTTTTCATTGTGCCAAAAGTAAAGGGTTTTGATACAAGCTAAATCTGGACTAGAAAATGCCGATTGGACTATTATCACCCGTCATTTAGCCCATAGCTTTTTTTAAGTTTTAAGTCTATATTTGTGGCCGAAAGAATTTTGTAGAAATTTCTAACCATTTGTGTACGTTTTATAATTTATTTTTCACGAAAATCTGTTCAGAGCTTCAAATAAAGTATCACTTCTGGTTTATCAGTTGTATCCAAAATCTAATATGTTGCTCCCTTTCATATAAAAGTCTTAAATACTAAATTTGACAAGTTTTGGAGCAAGCGTCAGTTCTGGTTGTTCCCCTTGATATAGAAGTTTTAAAAACTAAAATTGAAAAGTTTTGGATTATATTTTAATAAAGTTTTTCATTAAAAACTGTTATGAGCTTCAAGTAAACAGTCACTTCCGGTATTCCAATTTTACCCAAAATCTAATCAACTCTTTATATGAATGCAGAAAGCTTAAATACGGAAAATAGAAATATTTGAAAGTTTGTTATAAGAGTTTTCGTGGGCGAAAAAATCGTCACACACACACACAAACACACACATATACATACACAGACATCATCGTAAAAATAGTAAAAACGTGTTGTGGGGACCCTAATTCGTGCTTATTTACTGAAAACTCATCATCGAAATTTTTGCACGTATACATTACCTCCCTTACCTACCGTATGACGGGAGGTAAAAAAGAATGCTAGCCGGCGGGATTATACCCACAGCTCAACATCTGTACTGTGGCGTGCTAACAATTACACCACAACGGAGCTGTAAATCCGCCGGTCTATACAATCTTTTCTTAAGTTATATTCTCATATGCTTGTGTATGAGATTCGCATCACATGTTAGATGTGGGGTATATCTAAACTACCACTACGTTTAAACACCTGCGAAATGTCAGACATTCGCACAACCTTATCAGGAATGTATTGCAAATAGTTCAGTGTGTTCAAAAAAATTCCTAACTCGGAGTAGGCTATGTACAAAGAAACGTATGTCAATTAATTAAATGTCAATTTGACATAAGATATTGTCAAAAATGTTTTTTAAAGAAATCAAAGCTTTTCTTCCTGTATCTTATTTTAGAAATGGAAACAAATTAGAAAACGGCGAATGTCAATATACTGTATCCTTCATTGTCTTTTCTCTTTAAAATTAGATTGCAAGATCAATTTTGACAACTTGACTTTTGAATTGAATAATGATCAGACACACGTTTCTCTGTTCATAGCCTACTCCGAGTTAGGAATTTTTTTGAACACACTGTAGATGAAGATGAATGTAAGTGCTATTTTTGTAAATGATTTAAATCAAGGAAAAAAAAGAATGCTGGCCGGCGGGATTTGAACCCACAACTTCAACATCTGTACTGTTGCGTGCTACCAGTTACACCACGGCTGAGCTGTAAATCCTGGATTTTCACAAAGTTGTTTTCATTGTGCCAAAGGTAAAGGGTTTCGATACAAGCTAAATCTGGACTAGAAAATGCCGATCCAAAATGTTGAAATTATTCAAATTGAAAGAGTGATTTAGTGTATGTGGGTGTTGTAATTGTAATAAGAATAAATGCTGTTTGACTGAGATTTTGCGTAATTGTTAACACATTATTTCTTCTTCCAGTGAATATGGACCCGTTATTGAGTGCATTAAACACAGAATGTTCGAGTGCAGTAACAGGAGTTCCTGCTCAGATGTTCTTTGCCCTGCTACAGGCGTTATTTGCGACGCAGTGTAGCCTGAAACCGCCACCTTTTAAACGGCCAGCTCTTGCCGATATGGATATATTTGACTTCGTGGTGGTTGGCGCAGGATCTGCAGGATCAGTAGTGGCGAATCGCCTCTCAGAGAAATACAGCGTATTGTTGCTCGAGGCAGGAGAAGAACCATCTGCTGATACTCAGGTAAAAATTCTAATTTCATGGATATCATATATGCTCAAACTTCACTGTATTTCGTACCCATAGACGTGCAAGGCGAAATATTTATGGATTCATTTTAACTGAAAAAATAAATGTACTTTATTTGAAAATTTTGTTTCTTTTTAAATAATGCTTTTCTCAAAGTATTATCTTCGTCACCTACGTTTTTGCATAAAACAAAAATATAGACTTCACGTAAACCATAAAATAATAATTTGATTTGAATGTCAATGTCACTGGATAAACATTAGTACAGAGGGCAGTGTTGTAGATAATTATATGTTTGTAACTCTACGACATATGTCACGCCCAGTGTTGTGATTGATCTAGATCATTTGATCTAAATCACTGATCAGCTCATTTGGTTTCGATCTGATTGAGATCCTTATTCAAATATATCATCACGGCTTATTACCCATTACTGGGTGTGCCAGTCTGCTTTGTACACAGATAATTAATTTATTTCATTTTTTTCCCATTCTACAAAAACAAAAACAAAGAAAAAAGAAAGTCACCCGAACAGCATCCGAACATATCTGATACACCCGAATAAGTAATATATTCTTAGTAGAGGGGAAGCTTCACAAAGTAGGAGTTCATACTTGCATCATATATGCTCAAACACGCGCGTACATGCCCTGCATCATCAAAGCAAAACACCCGTATTTTTAGAGGGAGTAATTTATAATAAAACATAAAAAAATGTAATTTTCCGTATCCTTTAACTTATAACATGAAAATAATATTAAGAATATAAAGACAGTATGAAGAAGCAGTAACAATAACAACTATAACTATGTGAAAACTTAAATACATTTTGAAAACTTTAATTTCTGCTTGAAAGTATTAACAGATAAAAACTTCAAATCTGAAAGTAAGTTATTATATAGAGTGGGAGCTAAATACGAAAATGAACCATGGAATTTATTTTTCTTAAATGAGGGAACTTTAAACAAAGAAGAACCACGTAAGGAATATTTAAAATCTTTTTTTGTTAGCTTGGACGATAAATAAGAAGGTGTACCAGTTTTTACTAATTTGTGTACTAAACATACATATAGAGTGTTAATACGATCTTCAATGAAAGGGAGTTTAGCTTTATGCCTATAGTTAGAAATATGTTCATACTTACGTACACCAAATACATACCGAAGACAGGCATTTTGAAAAAGTGTTATACGTTGCTTATAAGTAATTATTTATAATCAATATCAAAAATGAGTATAATTATGTAATATTTTATAACCTTATCATTTTCAAGCTTATCAAACATGAAACGTCCAGATTTTAAATTGGTAACAGTTAAATGAAATTAGTAACTTGTACGAAAAAATGGGACAGAACGCATTTTTCCATTCTAGTTTTCTATTCGATTTTCGCGTCCGAGTTGATATTGTCCACGATCCGAGATATCGAATTGCGAACTATATCCGAGAACTCGGGTCGATTTCTAGGATCGTGGACACAGGCCTTAAGAGTAAAAAACAAAGCTAGATAATTTAATTTATTTAACGTTATTAATCATTATTTAAGGTTGTGTACAAAAGTGGTAGTACTCGTAACATCCGCGCCACGCTTTCTGTCGTCGCTACGTGTATGCCGCCAATGCCTGCCGAAAGCGGGAGACCGCGTTTTGTGTTACCAATATTTATTTCTATTTATTTGCTATCTCTCTCTCTTTCTTTATGTGCGCTGTATTATGTTAGCATCTTTGCATTTTTATTGTAATATCCCAAAGAGACAAATATAGCATTTTGAATCGGTGTTTTATATTTCATACGCGGATTGTATAATTAATTTTTCATTAAATCTTTAAATATTTTTAAAATTCCATTACAAATGAATACAATATTTCAAACAAATACACCTATTCTTTATTAGAGTTCCAAAAATTGATGAATCCTAAAATATGTATTAAAAATATAATAAAATATGCACTTATGCCATTATGATGTAATTTTATGTAAAATGTAATATGAAAAGAGAAATCTCGCGAGAGTCTCGCGATAAAAAGTATTTATAACCTTGAAAAATGAACCATACAGGGAGAGGAGTCAACGGTAATTCGTGCATAGAACACGTGAATGTGAAAATTATATGAATTGACTATATTTTTTTTGAGTCTCTAGAGTCGAATGATATCGGTCGCAGAGCGGGGAAAAATAAAGACTAAATCGGTTTTGCATCTAATAGAACTAGATTTTCTCCAACATTTCAGCCCCTAATTCATCACAGTTAAAACTAAGGTTAATAAAATTCTTGTCGTCCCTGAAAAGTAAAGGATCTTATATTAAGCGTTGATAGGAGCCAACACGGAGTGAAGCGGAGCGATTTGTTGCCAGCGGGTTCCCAGTGTAGTGCTTTTTTATGAGTAAATCTTACTGAAATAGTGGCATATAATTAATGATAAAGTGTAGAAACTATTAGTTACAAAAAAGAATTTTTTTAATGTTTAATTAGTTTTACAGATGACAGAATGTATTAGCAGATGTTCGTATTAAAATATATGGTGACTAGAATTTAGTGCTTCGTCTCTTTATTACAGTTATACGACTGCAAATACACGGAAGACGGAACGATTGGTGCAAACTTGTCTTTTGTAGTTCAACTGATACGTAAATACCGTTTTAAATACGTAGTGCGCAAGCGCTTATTTTTACAGCGAGAACGAGACGAAACCCAAAAAAATTTGCGAGAACGAGAGCGAGATCGAGATTGCAGTTTCGAAAACGAGACGAGATCGATATTTTATATTTCTCGTCTCGTCGCGCCTCGTGTGTATCACTAACCATTAGGCCCTTGTAACCATCTCTTACAGGTGACCTTGGTATTGCCAGATTTCAAAAATTCCACTTCCCCTAAATTTTCCAAGAATTCGTACTCTGTTCGAGTCAGTTCTTCTCTCCGATAATAATTATTTTTCATAGTGTACCGGAGACCGGAGTAGAATGTAAATACATACCTAATCTATATATTATGTATATGTATAATATTATTATCGTATGGCTAAGTGTGTTAAATGATCTGTCATGTTTCTGACTATCCGAATTGGAACCTAATTTTTACACCTTTGAAAGAACCAAATTTCATAAAAATTAACAATTGGACAAAGTATAAAATGTAATACTTGCTGTTTATTTTTTGTGTAAGTTAAGTTTCTTTCATAATTTGTTATTCTGGTTATTTATTTCTTTTTGAGTAAATAAAAATCTTCTACATATTCGTTCTATTTTTGTCGCACCTCATATCCATAATCCATATTAAAATTCATAAATACTTGTGAATTTTAATAAGATGTATATACCTAACGTGAGAAGGTTTTTTTCTTATATACGTCACAGTGGCGGCGCTAAGGGGGGGGGCAGGGTGGCCACGTGCTCACCCGAAAAAGACTTGTGCCCACTCAAGTGCCCACCCATTACCAACATACAAATAATAATTTTGGTATATAAAATATTTGTGAATAACATTTTATTTTTAATTCTGAACATTATTTGTATTTATACTTTTGTTCTAAAATTAATAGGGCAGAAATTATAGCTTTATGCAAATTTCACCACAGTATTTCCTGCAATTCATAAAAAAGTAAACACTCGGTATATGTAATTATTCGAATATGGATATGTGTCTTTGTTTCGTTTCATGTGTGTATATGAAAAAATACCATATACCTACGTATCTTTATTATTAAAATAAACGGGTGCTCACCAGGCGCGAATGCAAGGGACGCGGGGTAATGGGGGTAACTACCATAAGTCATAAATTGATAAAAAAAACAAAATCAAACAACCGCAAATATTATAATTTAAGATAAAATTAAATACGTATTGTATTTTACTCAGTTAATATTTATAGCTTGTTTTTGAAATATTATGGGGTCTCGTGGCCGCGTGCCTGAGTGTCTGGTCGCGAATCTGGGGAACCGGGTTCGATCCCGACCAACGCCAAATATTTTAAATGGCACTAAATTGACCCCTGTGATGCACTCTCCACGCCAGCAATGAGTGCCCGTGAGGTGACGCCTGGTAAACGCCCGCATGGTACAAATATATCTTCATCATTACCGATATCTGCGCACAAAGCAGATTGGCACACCCAGCAATGGGTAATTTGCCGTGATGATATATTTATTTATTTTATTTTTATTTTTGAAATATTAATGTTGATTACAAAATATGGACGTCAGTTAAAATATAATTATTATAATAGTAGAAGTGCAGGTGATATTCAATTTTCAGTTTATCAGCTCACATCCCTTGATAAAATGTAACTTTCAATAATAAGGCAATTTGTCCTTGAATGAAAAAAAATTTGCCTGCGGCGCCTTTTTTTCAGTTACATTTACATGACCTATTATGACCCCTCCCCCTGATGCCCACTCGTTTTTTGATTGTGCCTTGTGTCCACCCTACATTTACATCCTGGCGCCGCCACTAATACGTCACCTTTACATTTATACCTAAAGGAAGATTAAACTATAATGAATACGAGTATTTTATTATGCTCGTATAGGAAAACATTTCTTATTGGTTCCTATGCAGTTGTTTTATTTTTATAAACAGATTGGCACATCCAGCAATGCGTAATATACCGTGATGATATATTTATTTTATTTAAATATTTAGGGGTGTCATTCGCTTGCAAGGCGAATTAGAAAAAATAAGAAATGTAAAGATCCTCAATATATAATTGACGCTCAAAAAAAGTAATACTTTTTAAATGTACATATTTTTATAAATTTATTTATTAAAAATACATATTTGACTGTATTAATTTTAATATGAAATATATATATTATTTGTTTGTTTTTACTTTATTAATTATTCTTGGGTGTTTCGGTATATCATTATTTAGTTTACGTTTCTGCTGCGTGTTGCGACGACTGCACGACGCCCAACTCTGTTGAGAAATTAGTTTTGAGCATAGAGGATAGTGAATTCGTAAGGCGCACCATGCGACAAAACGCTGAACTACTTTTACATTGTCGTATATAGACAATTCTTTTGGCCAGGTAATCGCCAATACTACATGTTTGTTATTAAAACATGAAATGTATCTGAAGTCCTTAATTTATAAAGATGGTTTTGAAATAAATTTTAATCCAAAAACATTAAAAGTTGTAATTTTTTTTTTTGATTTCTTATATAAAAACAAATTAATTTTTTTTTATTTAATATTCGTTACAATCTATGTTTAATATAATTGTTATAAACCAAAATTTGTTCAAATCGGTTGAGCCGTTTTTGAGACTCGTTGGACAAAGTCTTCCATGGCAATTTGTACACAACCTTAATGACATTGTAGTGTACTAGATATTGACAACTTGCCGTCACTGTTGTTCATATTAATGTTTCATTCAATAGCTGTATTCTTTTTGGACAAAATCTCAGCTCATCTCAGATCACTTCAGATAAACTCACGAAATCGTTGTTCTTATTGGCACAACTGATCTGAGTTGTTCTGAGTAAACTCACTTCCCCCTTTCCGATGCTACACTACCAATTTAAAAAGCTCAAAATGATTTGAAACACTCAGTTTACATTTTAAAGTTCTAAATACAGCAAAATTTATATTCATATATACAGATATACTTACAAGTAAAATATTTTCAACATTATCTATTTTTCGTTTATAAACAGTATTATAGCTGAGGAAATAAGTCAATAAATTTGACAGCTGTTACTGCAAATACTATCGGTAAAGAAGGAAATGATAAAATGGAATTAAATTTGTTCGTTTTGCACACATCTCAACTCACTTCAGCTCAATTCAGTTATGTACTAAGCTGAGTTTCAATTGGGTCAAAAAGAATACTATTTTCTCTGTTGAGGCTTTCATTTACATTGTTTTTTTTATAAAAATATTTGACAATTTCCATTAAGGGAAATTTTTGGTAGAACTATTAGGTTGGTGACAGTCATGTGTGCTTTTTGATCTGTCTGTTGCCTAGATATTTAGTGTATTTATTGCAATTATGCCAATCTCAAATAATAAAATATCACCAAAAAATCGTTAAGGAATTAAACTCCTAAAATCAATATGCGTGCTAGAATGTGATATTCAAATTCCGAAACAGAATAATACATTAAGATACAAGTTTCATAAGACATGATCTTAGCGTACGCGTCATTCTTAGAAACGAGCGGCTTGCCGCGAGTTTTCTAAGGGGACAAGCGCGCTGAAATGTCTTATGAAACGTGTATTTTATACTATTTTTTCTATTTGGGTCATGATTTCAAAAAATGTACGTTATTTCATGTCCAGGAATTTCAATTTCGGTTGTTTAATATGTACTTTATGAAACTCATTTGGATGTCATAAAGAAGTACTTTATGACATCCAAATGGGTTTCATAAAGTACATATTAAAGAACCAAAATTGAAAAAAATATTTAAATAATCCATGGTTACGCGAGTCGTTTTTTGCCAAAATTAACAAAACCCACCAAAAAATTTTATTAATTTAGACGTTCATAATATTAAATATAAAATAATTAATCTTTCGATCAGAGAAAAAAAATAGTATGTGTCATTTATTTATTTGTTTTGAAAGAAGGCTGTACAACAGGCGAAGGCCCAATAATAGTACAGCACAGTATCATATACACAAAATATAGAAATTTCTAGCTAGACAGAGTATATAACAACATATGGAGAATTCAAAAACTAAAATCTAACGATTAGAAAAGGAATTCGAAAAAACATATTTTAAGAAAGATATACGGAAGAACGGAAATAGCGAATAGTTAAAAATATCAGGTACATTATAAATAGCAATCAATTTATTAAAAGTACTCATTAATCGATTCACTGTAGAAAACATAGCTGCGTTAGTTTTATATCTTTTAGTAGAGAACGTTTCAACAGAACGAGTGGAATAGAAAGGTACACGCAAAGATATTTTACATAAAAGAATAGGGCTGTCTGTATAATTGTTTACAATTTTGTATAAAAATGTCATATCTAGTACTTCTCTACGTTTTTATAAAGAAACTAGAGGAACAGCATTATATGGAAATTTCCAATTTAAAGCAGAAATAAATTTACGTTGGATACCTTCAATTCTGTTTATACTGTACTGTACTGTAGAGTACGTAACATGTGCTCCACATAATTGCACAAATTTTTCTTTTTTCGTATAATACTCAACTTTTCGGCCATTTACACCAAAATTTATATTAATTTTTGATTATTTAATTCTGCATAAACAACAAAATTTATTTCATCATGTTCTTCAGCGAACGATAAACATATAGTGTACAAATTTTGAAACTACGCATCTTAACTAAATTTAATAATAAAAACTTTTCGGCGTACCACACCTAAATTTTGAATATTTTAATAAAACGTAATGCAACTTAAATTTAGTAAAAACAAATCCATATCAATTCATCAGTTCGATGAACACACAATTCAATAGAACCCAAATTAATTCAGTCCAAAATTGTAAAAACACCTATGTTTTCATATTTTCAATGAAGCTATTTTATAACTCAATTTCACATTATTCATCCTGATGAAGGATTAAATAAATACGAAAGCTTGATGAAATAATCCAGAACGAGCTCTACTTTCTTGCCCTTTCACTGAAATCCTGCAAAAATTATATATATATATATATATATATATATATATATATATATATATATATATATATATATATATATATATACCGTGTGTCTGTCTTAAAGGTGTACATAGGAGATTAACATGAGAAATCAGTTTTTTGCAATTTCCTGCTCGCCTAATGATTTTAAACAAAAATGCGTCAAATAAAAGTTTTAGAGCATAAAATTCTGCATCTAAATCAATGCTTTGTAACGATTGAAATAAAATTTGAAAATGTCGAAAATAACGTTGAAAATATCGCTAGCCATGGAATTGAACCAAAAATAAATAAATGCTTGAGGTTTTATCAAATTGTCAGAAACGTCAAATAAGTTAACTTACATTGTGACAGATAAAACGTCAAGAATTTATTTATTTTTTGTTCAATTCCATGGCTGTCAATATTTTCAACGTAATTTTTAACATTTACGTAATTAATTTTTGTCGTTACAAAGCATGTAAAGGTAGGTAGTTTATTGATTTAGACGCAGAATTTTATTCCCTATAACTTTTATTTGACGCATTTTTGCTTAAAATAATTAGACGAGCATGAATTTGTAAAAAACTATTTTCCCATGTTAATCTCCTATGTACACCTTTAAGACAGACACACGGTATATATATATATATATATATATATATATATATATATATATATATATATATATATATATATATATATATATACGACAGAAAATTCTAATTACAATCGAACAAGAGAGTAATAGAGTTGAACGCAGCGTGTGGTAATTCTTGAAATGTGTTCCAACCTTTAGTACAAATCCAAGCATTTTATATACTTTCTTCACAACAGTGTCAATGTGAATATCATACATGAGTTTTTTTATATCTAATATGATTTCAAGATCTTCTACTTGACATACACGATTGATAACATTATCCGTAGTAAAAGTGAACTTCCCGGACTCCAATGGCTGCTAAACTCGGCTAGCGCCTCGTCCCACAATAATTGTCCACTGTCATCCAGGAATATATGACTTTTGTTACTAGTTACACAATATACTATTGTGTGGGCGATTTTAAAATTAATGCAATTTAACAAAGTGAAAGATTATGGACAAAAATTTCTTTTCATAATTTCAGGTTCCAATGCTGTTTCTTAATCCTCAAGAGACTGAAGAGACTTGGAAATATGACACAGAACCTCAAGAATATTCATGCAGAGGTTTTGTAAATGGATCATGTAAATGGTACACAGGAAAAGCTTTAGGAGGATCATCTGCAGTCAATGTCATGTTATATGTTAGAGGGAATAAATATGACTATGATAGATGGGCAGAAAACGGCAACACCGGTATGTATGTGTTTGCAAGGCAATCTTGTCATCTCAAAACGGATTTAAAACCAGTTCACTTGCAATATTTACTTTATCTAGTGGTAATTGTTATAAAATGATTTTGTAGTTTACATAGCGATAATTAGTTTGTTGATATTTACTCTGAGATAATAATCTAAAGAGATTGCTAAACTTATTCCTTAATATTTGATAAACCGTTATGTACTGATAAAGAAGTATTTTTACAAATATACAGGGTATTTCAAACGTGACGTGCGCGTTTTTATCGGGGCGTCATTTTTGAGACTACCCGTATAGCGACCGAAATTGCTATATATTCATTATCTACTTTAGAACATAGAAAAAAAATCTGATTTGGACACCACACGACTTCCTTGTACGCAAGACTAATATGAAGTATAGACTCAATTATAAAATTGCACGTATTTGACGTAATATGACATTAACATCTATTTTTTATTTTTTTGTTATTTTTTGTCGTAATCCATAGCATGCTTCATTACAAAAATCAAAAAGTTTTAAATTTACATATCTCGCTTATACAAAGGGCTAACTTAATAATACTTGATGTGCTAGACGCAGAATTTAATTCTCTAAAACTTTTATTTGAAGCATTTATTTCTAAAATCAAAATGAAACCATTTTATTCAAGAAAAACTGTTAACAACTTCAGATAATATATCACTTCCGGTTAGCCTGTTTTAACCAAAATCTGCTATGTTATTCTAATTGACATAAAAGTCTTATTTACCAAATTTGAAAAGTTTTGGATTATATTTTAATATAGTTTTTCATTAAAATTTATTATAGGCTTCAAATAAAGTACCATTTCTGGAAATTATGTAATGACTAAAAAGGGAGGTGCACAACTAGACGGCTTACCGTTTTTGAGTTATGCGAGATACGTACGTACGTATGTACAGACGTCACGACGAAATTAGTCAGAATGGATTTAGTGATGGTCAAAATGGATATTTCCGTTGAAATCTGAAAACCGAAATTTTTCGCGAATACAATACTTCC
Source organism: Harpalus rubripes (assembly GCA_963082715.1). Lineage (NCBI taxonomy): Eukaryota > Metazoa > Arthropoda > Insecta > Coleoptera > Carabidae > Harpalus > Harpalus rubripes. The sequence goes on along the minus strand of OY720461.1, from coordinate 26,362,896 downwards.
TTTACTTTGTACAAGGAAGTAAAAACAGTAAGACAAGGAATTTCTTAAAAAAATCAAATCAAATTTTTTTGAGAGGCAGGTCTCTAGATCTGTATTAGATATACCTACTAGCCCAGTTAAATTAGATCAATAGAAGTTGATCGAGGGAAAAAAATACCGGAGTTTTGAAACTCCTTGTACCATAAATATTTCGCTAGGACCTAAGTTTCGGAGATTTTTGCAAAAATCGTGAAAAGAACACTTTTAAAAGGGTCCTCCACCCCCCGCTTACCCCCTACCAAGGCCGAGATAAATACATGCACGAGGTACACGCTGGAGTTATGGAGAATAAGAAACATGGTTTATATTTTTTAGAATTTTATTTTAAATACGATTGTGTTTAAAGTAGTTCCGTTCAACAATAATAAACTTCACCATTCTTTCCTTCTACTTCTTAAAAGCTCCTAACTAATTTTCCTTTGGTATGGTTTCAAAATAATCATAAATTGCAGCATGGATATTTTCTTCAATCGAAAAGCTTCTAAATCGTAAATTTTAAATAAAGGCCGGTATTTTCACTTGCGAATAAAGGTTTTAGATAAATATGTCCCTCGTAAAATATTTCTGTCTTTTCACTTGCAAATAAATTTATTCGAAACAATAACATCTGTTATTCGTGGAATAAATTATTCGGTACTTGGGTAGCGAATAACCGTTTATTCGCAAGTTCATTACATTTCCACATAGTACAGATTTATTAACAAAATGGACATATTAAATATTTTTGATGATTATGATGATATTTTGAACTATGAATTAATAAATAACGAGAGAAATTTATCACACACCATAAGACAGCGACATAATCATACATGAAGGAATTTTTGACAGATTCCGATTAGGAAAACATTTTATTTTTACTTATTGGGGGTTGGATTTGATCTCAAACAGAGAATAGGTTTATCATTATAAAGATCCTGTCATTTGACGCTGGCAAAATATTTTTGAATTTTGGATACCTACTTTTGTTGAATACAATAACAAACTGAAATAAATGTACAAAAAGTACGAGGACAATTTTACAATATACATATTTCGTTTACCACATATGAATGCTGCATTAGATGGTACACTTATTAAATTACAGTCTACCAGGGCCAAAATTTTGACAACTGCGAATTCAAAAGAAATTGACACATGCCATCTTTGTCTGCTTAACGTGGCTACGCCAAACTCTATCCTTCTCTACTGACACAAATTCACTCTACAAGGCTACCAATTCACGAACGTTAAAGTTATTCGATAGATAGCGATTTGTTTCTGTAAAATGTGTGAAAAGACGCAATGGAAATTATATGGTGGATAAATAGGATGGATTGCAGTTTATCCAGAATAGTAGAAATTGCATTTTTTTTGTTGTAATGTCTTATTTTAGCTAAAATATAATAAAGAAACATAAAATTGGAGCGCGGAAACAGATATTTATATATTTTTTTGAATAAATATTTTTTTTTAATCCTGATAAAAACAATACTTAACGCACAGTAATATATGAAGAATTTTTTTAAAAATCCTAACAAAAACAATACCTAACGCACACGTATTCTTTAAGATATTTTTTAAAAATCCCGACAAAAACAATACCTAATGCACACCAGGCACACATTCGACATCGCTCGGCCCAGCGGCCCACTATCTTCATGTTAGTTTACAATAGTTTGACAGATGAACGCAAAATTATAAATAAAAAATGTTATAAAACGTTGGATAAGAACGAAAATAAGACATAATTTTGCAAATATACATTAATTGAAACAGTATTATTCGTATAAAAGCGTAAGTACCTACTTAAACATGGAAATATATGTAGTTCATCTAACCTAATATTTTTCAGAAAAAATGCCAAAATCTCTATGAATATAGCTTTCCGCACCCAATTTTTAGCGATATTTAGTGTTTTTAATGGTTTACCAAGTATATATGACCATTAATATAAAATTCTTGAATTTTGGATAAACTGCAATTTAGCCGATAAATATATATAATAAATTTATTTAACGAATACTTATTCGAAACTTTATTCAGAAGTGAAAATACCGGGCCTGTAAGTCCAAAAAATAGTCAAAGTCACGCGAGCAGACACGTGCCTCGAGAATCCTTGAAGTGCTTGGAAACAGCTGATTTGTGTGCGCCTGTCACTTTGACAAAAACCATGTCACTTTGATAAGACACATGTTTAGATTTATTTTAATTTTGAACTGTTAAGGAGTTATATTTTTAATTTCATGTATTTTACTGCCTCAAAATTGCACAATAATAACATTTTAGCAGTTCAAAATTAAAATAAGTTAAAACATTTGTCTTGTCAAAGTGACATTATTTTTGTCAAAGTGACACGCGCACACAAATCAGCTGATTCCAAGCACGTCAAGGTCGCTCGAGTCACGTGATTGCTCGCGCCCTATAGCGAATGTTCTATTACTTTGTATTTTTTTTCGCTTAAAATTGAAGTGTTGAAGCTGTCATATGGGAAGACGCATTATCATGATAATTTCTGTCTCTTGAACTCCAATGAGCACTTAAGGCAAGCATTAGTCAGTTTACCATTTAGCTGTAACTGAGGCGGTAACTGTCTTTCTGTTCATTCAATTTAATTGCATTTAACAGTCACGTACTTCTAAAGAATACTGCATACATTACTTTTTATGACTTGCTGCCGTTGCTCAATAGAGTTAAGTTACTTGGAAAAATCTTACACGTTCCGCTTTTTGAAAATCAGAGATAATTTTATCTAAAAAATAACTAAATGGTTTTCTTATTCTCAATAATTTTAGCGAGGCCCCCGAATGTATGGAGAAAAATTATCACAGTTTACAATAAATAATTTGACATTTTTGGTTACTGTAAAACCTCAATTATATATTAATATTTAATAAATTTTATTTCGTAGGATGGGACTGGGATAATGTCTTACACTACTTCAAAAAATCCGAAGATAATATGGACTTTCGAGATAACCCTACCTATCACGGCATTGATGGAAACCTCAAAGTCAATAGCTTCAACTACGACATTCCAGTACGACAAGTAATCTTAGACGCTGCTAAAGAACTCGGCATTCCTATCTTGAAAGACTTACAAAACGGTACTGACATCTGTTACGGAAACTCTCAGGGTACTGTAAACAAAGGCCAAAGGTTCAGCACAAACAACGCTTTCCTACAGCCTGCCAGGGACAGAAAAAACCTGAATGTCGTCACGGGAGCGTATGTTAATAGAGTCATTATCAACCACAAAACAAGAGACGCTAGATACGTCGAAGTAAAAATTGATAATGAAATTAGAAGATTCAGAGCAAGAAAAGAAACAATCTTGTCTGCTGGGGCATTAAAGTCTCCACAAATTTTGATGTTATCGGGAGTTGGACCTAAGGAACACTTGGAAGAATTAGAGATTCCTGTTATTCAGGATTCAAAAGTTGGAGAAAATTTACAGGATCATATACTTTTCTCAGGATTTTTTGTTAAAGTACCAGATGAATTAATTCCTCATGAAAATCTTCTAGATATAATGTATAATTATTTCATACACAGAAAAGGAAAGTTATCCACAGTAGGTTTAAGTAATTTAATGGGTTTTATCAACACGTTGAACGATTCCCCATATCCTGATATTCAGTATCTTCATGGTGCTTTCAATAAAAATGATCCATATCTTGCCCTGTTTTTAAAAGTCTTTGGAATGTCAAAAGAAAGTTCAGCTTCCATGTTGGAAGCCAACAAAGAAAGCCCTTTAGTAGTATTTTGGCCTATTTTACTACGTCCAAAATCAACTGGATATATAAAACTACGCAGTTATTACCCTTTTGATAAACCAAAACTATTCTCAAACTATCTCAAAGATCCAGAAGATGTTGAGACTCTTCTACGAGGTGTAAAATTCGCTGAAAAGTTACTGGAAACTGAAGCATTCAAAAAATATAATCCTGAATTATTGCAAATTAATCTACCGACGTGTAGAGAACACAAATTCAGATCTGATGATTACTGGAAATGCGCTATCAGAAGTGTAAGTACAACGGTGTACCATTATTCCGGTACTGCTAAAATGGGACCATCGTCCGATAAAGGTGCTGTGGTCGATTCGAGGTTAAAAGTTCACGGTATTAGTAAGTTAAGGGTTGTGGACGCTAGTATAATGCCGTATTTAGTTAGTGGTAATACTAATGCTCCAAGTATTATGATTGGAGAAAAAGGAGCAGATTTAATCTTACAAGACTGGGAGACTGTTAAAGATGAATTGTAATTTTTTTTATTTGTAGTTGTTTAATATAATTTTTCATTCAATCCGCTCTCCTGAACTTAGAAAAGTGGGCCCAAAAAACTGGATTCCAATTTTCAACAGAAAAAACTAAAGCCATACACGTCCAAAAATAAAAACATGTCCAAAACAACCCAAAACTCACTCTTTGTTCGAAATATATGAACAACGTAGACAAAACAAAGTTTATAGGTATAATAATCGACAAAAATCTCAAGTGGATAGATCATATAAATCATGTAAGAAAAGACTGCCAAAACAGAATGAACATTTTGTAAACTATGGCATATCATAAATGGGGAGCGAATAGGGAAATACTCCTAAATATCTACCAATCCCTGATACGATCAAAAGTATAAAATGGAAGCATAGAGTACTACACACCTAAGAGCAGCTACCTAAAACCAATTAAATCAATCCAACACACCGCAGTTCACACAGTATCAAGAGCATTTAGATCCAGCCCATCAACAAGTATCCTTAATGAAGCCGGAGAACTACCCCTAGACCATAGAATAAATCAACTAACAATGTCCTACATTATCCGCCTAGCAAAAAATCCTTCAAATCCAACGTACTAATATATATTCCAAGCAACAAACCAAGGACCCAAACGTCGTAGCACCACATCCCTCCAAAAATAGATATCATTCATACTTCAATCACTTAACATAGAATTGCCTGAAATAGAATAAATTAAATACAATCGGGGCTATTCTGTAACTCTATTATTATCATGTATCGATCATTATCGAGTTAATGATCGATTGCAATTCAAATTGGGATTCTGTAAGTTACTTGACCATTAAAATTGGTTAATGATAGTCGATAACACACTGAAATTTATCGATGAGTAATATGCTGTCGTTAGCATATTAATGATCGATAACAAGTGTCAAAATCAGATAAAAGTAGCAGTTAGAATATTATATGGGGCATGTACTTCAATGCAATATACATAATTGAAAGAATGTACAATTAACCATTTTATATCACATAATTCGTACTATTTACATTTTTATGTTGTTTATAGATTTAGGTATGTACTTATAACAAAGCACTAAAAATTACAAGTGACCCTTTCTCCTTACGCGATGAAAATTTTAAACAAATCTTTAAAGTAATCCGAGAACTCGCCTGATATTCAATCATAACACTCAAGCCTCATCTGCGAAATGGTGGAAATGACATCCGGGGACCGGGCCACTGTTAGAAACCGAGGGCCCAGAGCAATTATTATGACATGCGAAGCCCCTTCGAAACTATACATTTATAATTTCCACCACAATTTTATTGTATTTTTTTCTTCGAAAAATAATTTTATTAAAATATTGATAAAATATCGTTTGTTGGACTCATTCTTGTAATCAATAAAATATTCTTTGTTGTAATCAATAATTTTACAGTTATAATTTTACCCAGCAATGGATAATGAGCCGTGATGATATATTTACAAATATATTTAAATTTATATAGTTTTCATTATAACAATGCCTGAGAAATGTGCGTTTGGAAGGATATTTCATACACTTTTTTCTACTAAATATTAATAGTACATCAAGCTTTCAAAATTCCACCGTAGTTTTTAAATGAATAAAAAATATATGATAGTAACTCATAATTATTCTTCGCAAAATACTACATAAAAATTTTTTTGTTGGATTAATTTGTGCAATTAGTATTCTTGAGCAATAATCAAAATATTATTTGTTGTAATTAATAAAAAAATAATAGTATTAAGGAGCTCAATAGAACAATGTGCCTTCATAATTACTTAAAAGTAAATAATATTTTATTTTCTTGTTAAAACTATTTACTTATATACATTTACAATATTACAATACAACGCAATAATTAAATAATTGAAATACTGCTTGGTAAATGACTGCTAAGTTCATATGAATGCAAAATGCGTAAAATTTGCAAATAAATGACAAAGAAAATGATTGTAGTTATAGAATACGAAAATTGAGACAATCGAACTTGGTCATTAAAAATAAACGATTGTCATTAATTTAACGATCGATAACAAATAATGATCAAGTTACAGAATAGCACCGAATATACCGCCGTGGGAACTTCTCACCAAGAACAATACAAAGAATTTAAACATAATAAAACGATGCACAAGTCACTGAAACAGAGCAACAGGCGTTTCAACCTCCCATCATCATCGTCATGGCAGAAAAATTTGTGATATTGATAGCAAGCGAAAAATTCTCTCTTTCCCTGATAAACATTATGTCATCTGTACAGACTCCAGAAGTACACTACAAAATTTATAAAACAAATACCACAGACAATATGATTACACAAATACAAGAAAACTTACAAAAATCCATAATACAAGGAAAAAAGCATAGAGGAGAATATAATACAAATAAAACAACCAGCTGGAGATATCAAGTCCATAGTAAAAAACAAAATCAACATAAAACATACAGAAGACTGGGTACACACAACAAATAATAAACTAAGAAATATAAAGAATGACACAAAAAGATGGACAACAAACAAAAGTAGAAAAGAACAAATAATAATAATAACTAGGCTGAGAATTGGACACTGACACACGGCTACCTAATGGACAAATCAAACCCACCAAGATGTACAGACTGTAACAGTCCTCTAACAGTCGAACATTTAATAACCTAATGCAAAAACTACAATGAACAAAGACGAAATAACAAGAAACCTGCTAAAGAAAAAAAAATCCTAAAATATCTTCAAGACACCACATTCTACATTAAAATGTAATCTAATACAACACAATAGAAAAAACATTATGTAATAACAAATTGTATACTAAAGCACTAATAACCTTGCAGTTGACGTTCTTTCTTTTCTAAATAAAAAAAATATGTAATTTTTCATTTAAATTGTTTACTTATTTTAAGTAATATATGTAACTAATAGAAACGTCACAAAAATCATACGAGTAACGTATGTAACCAAAGTTTTGAATAAAAGTTTATTAAAACATTCACATAAGGGGTTGTTCTTATAAACTAAGAAGATAAGAAATCTAATTTTACAATGATAGGAGTCCATTATCTTAAATACGACGCAGTTTTTTAATACCTTGTCTCATTTGTCTCTGGACGATTTTAAATCTACTTCTTGGATCGTCAGAAATATTATTGTCAGTAACTGTTGTTCTTTTGGTAAATATACATTCAATAGTAAACTTTTCTGTTTCTACGTAAATTGTGATATCTGAAACGATTTAAGGCCCATTCAGAACAAAAAATTTTAGCGGTAGTGTACGAATTAGTGGCATCGGTAGCGTAAGAAATTTATAGTAAAAATTATTTCCGTTCACAATGAAAAATTATTGAAATTATAGTTTCTAGGAATTTTTTATTATAAATTACTAGGATGCAAGATTGACAGTTATAGCTGTCATTTTATTTTTGCACAAAAAGCAACTGACATAGATGATGTCTTATTAATTACACTTATCCACAAGCACTCCATTGTGTGAGATAAGCGAAGAGATTAAGGGAGTTTAAAATTATTTCAAAAAAAGAAAATGCGTGGGCACAAATTGCCTTTGAAATAGGCGAAAATGGTAAGTTACGTGTTCACTTTTAATAAGTATGTTTATATAGCGCAACGTCTGAGGCACACCACAAAATGATCCTTTTTCTATTGCTCATTTTATCTGATGAAATAAGAAATCAGATGTCAATAAACGTCAAAACTGTCAAAAAAATTAAGCGGTAGCGTAGTGGCAACGTAGAAGTTTGTAGATTGCAAACTCCTACCGCTGCCATTGCCACTGCGCTACTACTAATTTAATTTTTGGATGTGAACCACAGACTATCTATACCTAACGGCAAAGACACGACAGATAGTGTTATTTTTAAAACTGCAGTTACGCTGCGCTAACTACCGACATTAGGGTGAACTAATAGCTAAAAGTTCGCCAGTTGGCGGGTTTTTTAAATCAAGGACTATAATTATTACAGAAATATATTATAAATAAAAGAACAATTAGGTAAAAAGCTTTTTATTTACATTTTTTTTACAAAACAAGATAAATGTATTATGAAAACTCCAGTCACGTTAGTTAATTTGTTAAAATATGCTCAGTCGAAATTTCGACTTATCTAAAGATACAATAAAATTATGTACATATAATTGTAGCAACCCTGAAGAATATTTGAGAAAAGTGGAAACGTTACCCGAGTATATTTTAATAAATTGACCAGCGAGAATAAAATTATATAATATAATGTGAACGAATACATTTGCTATAACGCATTCAATCTTTTACCCAGGCCACTACCACTGCCACTAATTCTACGGCTACGTTAATTTTTTTGTTGTGAATGATACTTAAGACACAAAAAAATAAAATGTGACTGCGCAGTGTAATTTTTAAAATAAATTTTATCAAGTAGTCTATCCAAATGCCAAACAACTAATTTTTAATGACAGTTACAATTGTTTATGAGTTGTCAAATCTTCTTTAGTTGTTTAGGAGTTTTGGGTCTAAAGAGATAATATAACTTACGCAGAGACAGAAAAGTTTCTGAAAAACAATTTTACGTTATTGATGTGGCTATTAAAAAGGTATGGTCTATTCATGGTCATGACATCCTAGTTTCCTACACTAATGGTTCACTAACAATAACAAATACCATCGTAAAAGATGAACTACATTCATATGGATTGTTATACCAAATTTCATTTAAATTGAACAAAGCGTTTCGTTATTATAAAAAAAAAATTAATTTTTTTTTTAAAAGATTTTGAAGCAGTGTACTGACTAAACGGTGCACTGTCGGATATAGATAAATTTAATTAAATCGTCATATTTTGGGCTCAGAAATCTGTGGTTAAGCCATGCCCCCCTATATGAATTGTTTCTGAAACTGTGAAGTTTGTTTTACAAGACTTTTTTGGATTAAAGGTTGATACGTAGTTTTTAAAAATATTTATTGTTGTGAATACATTTTTGACGATGTTTCGGCCTTGGTCCAGGTCATTCTCAAGTCAGACCATTTTAATTACATATAGTCAATTTTTTTTGAATGAATTACAATATAACAAGATTTATTTCATAACTTTTAAAATCAGGTTTATAAAATGAAACCCAACCTGTGCAGGTTGTGGAGTCAAGAGAGTGACTTATCTATAAAATAATCACAGTATGTAATAAAAACTTTATATCTCGTTTGTACCGTATTTTTCGTAGTTTTGCGGTTACAAATTACATGGCGCCCTTCATCCCATTTTATATCCATTTCTGTGGTTTCAACCCATCCCGTCTCCACTGTATAAAAGCTGGCGGCCTCCCAACCGAAAAACCAGATGGAGTAACGTGACTCAATCAACCTATTTTAGGTTCAAAAACGTCACATTTTAAATGTTATAAATTTTGAATTAAAGATGTATAAATTTAAAAAGATAAATGATATTGCTGAGTAATCTGTTATGTCTGTTATATATATGTCTGTTATATAACTTTATGTAAATTCTGAAGTGCAATAAAAATGACAACATAAATATTTGATTACTCTCTCTCTACATAGATTGATTCATTTTTTCTAGTTATAAATACTGATTACGATACTCGTATTTAATGAGTATGTTGTAATGTAAACTATTAAATACGATTAAATGCATGTTAAAATTCAAGGTTTAAAAATTCGTTTATCTTACCCAGAATGTGTAGAGACTAGTGAATTGCACATTTTCTTATCAAACGAGAAACTCATTGTCACTAACCTGCAAATAAATAAATAAATAGTATTAGTGCTTATATTGTGACAGTAAAGGTACATTCACAAATAAAATTTGGTTTAGATTTATGGTTTATACTTTAGATTAAAGACCTTGGCCGCATATTATGTAATGACTCCATTCACACTTCATAATTTAGTGTTTCTAAATCCAAATCATAAAGCTAAACATTGCAAGGTCCAAACTTTAGGTTTATGATTTAGTTTGACGTCACAAACTTCACCAGAGAGAACGAGTCTGAAATGATATAGATATATACACCCATCTTTATTTAGTATCCACCTGGTGGATCCGGCCTTTTAAACAAATGCGAGAAGAACATGGAGACTGTCATAAATTAATTGCTGAAATATAACCAATAATACCAAGCGAATGATAGTTTCATAGCGCACAGGTGTCTTGTTGAGTATTGCTCTACCGATATTTTAATCTTGTTTTTGAAGCATTTATATAGATGTCTGTATATATCAAAACTAATTTTCAGGTAATTTAAACTTACATTTATGAATGACTTACTTAAACTTAAACAAAAACCATAAACCTAATTTTTCTACAGTCTATATACAAAGTAGCCATTTGCGCTCTCTTTTGTCTACGCAAAATGTCACTTTGCCGCTCATGCGCGACAAAGTAGAAAAAACGCTCGCTATCCAAATTTCTAACTATACAATGTTGAGAAATGTCACTTGTCTACTTTCTTAATAGAAACGTTTAGTCAGGAACTAATGTAGTTACACATTTATCACCTTCACAAGTCAATCTGACATATAACTGCTCTGTCGGTATATTGCATAACCAAACAAAATGCCGCACTGCTGTGAAAATAAAATACGGCATTTATTTATGAAAACGAAAGTATAAAATGATTAGATTAGATTGAAGCTATAGCTCAAGAAGAATGGAAAGTAACGATAAATTAAAATTAAATATAAAATAAATTGTGTGAACAGTTGTGCTGCCACCTGCAAAAGTTTGGCTTGAACGCTCCCAATCCGACATCCACTTTTCCACTGCACTAGTTTAATGTACTTGAAACAAATAAATTATACAAAATTTATAATATTCATTACAAAATTGGCATTAATTTTTTGGAAAAACGAAAGCCAAAAGAAAATCTTGAAGTCATATTTGAATTCCTATCTTCACTGCAAAACTGTTGAATTGAGCGATTATTTGTACAGGAAGTACAAAGTGTACATTTTATTATTTTTGGTTATGGTGGAGGACTGTAGAAAAAATCTTGTGTGTGTTTCGAGCGCAAATGGACATTGTCGATTTCGAGAGAATGCCGCGCTCCTGCGTCGCACGTCAACAACCTCTCAATCGACAATGTCCCATTTTGCGCTCTTAATACACAAATAGCTATTTCATTTGTGAATGCACCTTATATGTACAATTCTACTTCAATTACAAATTTATTGTGGTCTTTTTCGTGTAATGCAGGCCTGCACAACTCAAAAGTAATATGGGGCCAAAACAAAATCGAAAACGAACGCGAGTGCCAAGTCTCTATATTTGGATTCAAAATAACATCGAATATTATACTCTTTTACAACCGCGATTGATTCCCGGCAAACCACTTTACTATTGTACGGTATAAACAAATACTTATTTGTCCATTCCAGATTAAATACTTTGCGTTCTGAGACAATTTTTCACTCGCGATTATTGTCACTCATTTTTCTGATTACCCTGATTTGAATATTAATAATTAAAACTCGCATTTTACCGCTCACGCGCAGGTAAGAAAAAATAGAAAAGTACAGTGGTATGTCCGTCTCAAGACATTTGAATTTAAATTTTTAAGCAAGGGTATTTTATGCAGTATCAAAAATATGTTAACAATGTCAATTCTATAAAGATACAACAAATACAAATATGAATGACTCAAGAAGTTAAAATTCTAATGGTAAAAGAGAAACACCCGTAAACGTAAAAAGTTAAATTAAAATATTGTTACACTAACTATCCCCAGGACACACAAGTAAACATAACTCCAGAGCTACCATCTACGGTTAGCTATCACAAACACGTCCATTAGTAAGAATAATATCTAGATATATTTTCACAAAATATTCATTTAAAAAATCTGATGTGGCCAACACATAACCTCTCGCTAGATATTTTACCTGGTTGTACGCCTAAAACGAAAAATATGTTTAAATACAAATACATATATTCATGTCTGACTACAAAATAATTATTTTAATATAAATTATGTACAATACATACATTTTCTTTATATTCAATATCCTGAAATTTTCTTTTTCTACTTTCCTTTTCTTTTTCTTTATATTCGTCATTTTTTCGCAAATTCCTTTTATATTCTTTTTTACGTATATTCTTTTGCGTTGTTGACTTTTTTTATTTTCATAATCTTCATTATAATGTACAAATATTTTTGACAGAGGCATTTTTGTGTCAATTACAAACATTTGAATTTCTTGCCTTGTAGTAGTTTGATCTGAGATTTTTTACATCAAATTATTTTATATGCCTTTCTTTATCTCTAAATCTATAGAAGATATAATAATGAATTTATATTTATCGAATAAAGAATTTAACGTTCTTTAATATAAGTATTTACATAAATTTTCGATAAATAATATTTAGATAATTTTTTTCTTGTAACTACTACTTCCGGTTGTCCAATTGTTACCAAAACTGACTGGACTCTTCCGATTATTGTTAGATTGAGGAATCCGTAGTTAAAAATGTCTTAAGTCTTATAGTATTTGAGATAAAGTGAATCCAACATCCACACACACACACACACACACACACACACACACATACGGACATCATCGTAAAAATGTTATAATCGGATTCTAGGGACCTTAAAACGTGCTTATTCATTAAAATCTGGATATGCGATTTTTAGCATGAATACAATACCTCTCTTAGCGAGAGGTAAAAATTATAAAAAAAGCAAGTTTCAACAAACAAATTATAAAACCTACGCAAATGGGGAGAAATTTCTACAAATTTCTTTCGACTAATTTAAAATACAGATTTTAAACTTACAAATTCATTTACGTATTCCGCCATTTAATACTGGGTTACATCGCCTTTATTAATAATACCAGCTTTAATTCTATTATAGGCATTATATTCGTAAATCCTGCAAAAAATTTCTGTGAGCATTGTGTATGTCTTGCAAAAGTAAAGGGTCTCGGAAGAAGCTAAATCTAGACTAGAAGATGCCCTTTAAAATGCTGGTCGAACTATTATCACCTGTCATTTGCCCCAGTTTTTGTAAGTTTTAAGTCTATATTTAAAGTAGCCGAAAGAATTTTGTAGAAATACCTAACCATTTGTCTATATCTATCTATTTAGGGCTTGTACACAGATGTCGCAGTTTCCCTTCCATCCGGACTCACCGAGCCGCAGTGTTTATCACAAGTGTAAGATTCACTTTTCGACTGGGCGCCACTGGTTTAGAAGCGCTGGCTTAAGGGAAAAACACTTGACATTCTTAAACACAATAACAACCCCCGACCCTTGCATGGTCAGGGCAATTAGTTGCTGTGTGCTAGCAGTCCAATACGGATGTGGGTGAAACTGTTAATAGTGTCAACAAAGAAAAGACGAGATGCTTGCAGTAATTATAGGTGAGTGGTAGAACTCGCTGTCATTCTAATTATTATACAGGTATAGTGTGGTGTGGATCACCAGATGCTTGATTGATATTGTTATACACTGCTTGTGTATTTGATATGCATGGTATATGTGAAATATACTTTTGTATTATTTGTTTGTAGCCGCAAACGTAGTAGTTTCCTAATTATCCGAAGAGTTGTCTGGGACAACTCTGGGTCCATGGAGCTATATGCTTCGAGGTGTGATAAACACAGGGCCGATCCTAGACCCTTGGTCGCCCACGTGCAAATGTTGAGTTGGCCGCCTCCACCCCCCCCCCCCCCCACTTACATTTTTTTTAATTTCATATCATATTTGGTCATTAATTTTATGTTTTCTATTTTTGGGTGTTAAAACAGAAAAATGTCATAGTGGAACACATGTAGACAAAAAAAATATTATTTATTTTGGCATAGAAATATACCTATATGTAAAAGCAATAAACATACATACATACATTACATATACATATAACATACGTACTTAACTAAAACAGCATTCTGAATATATAAAATTAAAAACTTGTTTAAATAGTTACCTATTTAGAGCACAATAAAAAAAACAAGCAAAATATAAAAAATTACAAATTCAACAGAAATATATAAATTTTCTTCAATAAAAAAAGTTTTAATAATGTCTGATAATAATGGGAGAAATAATATTAAAAGTACAAAAGTTAATTTTATTCTAATAATCAAAATTATTACAAATTGAATTCCCTACAAATCGAATTTAATAATTTGAATCTCGCGCCAATATGATATACTTCGTCGCAAAATATCTTTAATATTAATATTTGCACGGTTATCCCTACTTGTTGTATGGAAACATCAAAATCTAGTCTCTCTAAGCTTTCAGAATCTCGTTGTTATCATAGGGTAACAAAATTTAACATTGCCGGTAAATTGATGCTAATTTTTTTCCCGTGGAAGATAATTTTGATCATAATCAGATCTTATACAGGTAACGTGACATTATGGATCACTATGCACATGGGAAAGTCTTTTTTACGCAAATAAGCGCATACTGCCTGTAAAAAAGTTGATGCTTCCATAAGAGTAATGTTAAAACTAGCGTTTTCATACTATTATTAATTTTACACGGCTACCTACCCTGCCCTGAGTCTAAGCTTAACGTGTGTGTGGAAGCTGAAAGATCAAAGAACATAATGACACAAGCTTTTTTTTAAACTTACCCCCCTCCCTGAACTTGAAGAACCACAAACCACCTTAAATAATAATTCTGATTTTCATTACATACAGTAAAAATTCGTCAAGAAAGCAAACTTTGCTTACCGTACAATTTGCTAGGTGATCAGTATGTATTTAACATGCATAAATAATTAGGTTTGATTCACTTTGAGAACGCAGTGGAGGGCGGAACTTAGTGAGATCGGTGAACACAGCAACATAAATTAAATAACAAGTCTGAACCAGAGAAATAGAGGTGGGGAGAAAGCGCTTCGACGACTGCGCATCCAATTTTCGATGTACAAACTGGAGGTAGCCATTTTGCAGATAAAACTGTCAACTTGTTTTGTCGGTCAGCATAATCTTTTTGTTTTTGTGTTGTTTGAAACGTTACATTTTTTAATATGTCGTCGTGTGCAATGCCAGGATCGCCAGGATGTTCTAATAATACAAGATTTAAGCCAAAAGGAATTTATTTTTACATGTAAGTAGTAAACCAAATTGAGTTGTAAAATTTTTTTTTAATAGATTCATTTCTTTAGTTTTCCGAGAGGAGAATTACAAAAATCATGGTTGAAGGTCTGCGGAAAAGATGAAAATACTTGAACATGGTCAAGAAATAAAGTAATTTGTTCGCGACATTTTCGTCCAGAAGATATTGTAAAAGGTTCGAAAGTGTATTTAAAAACGGACGCAGTACCAATTAGTATGAATACTTCTGAAACAAATGTATTCTTAAATACGACTTTAACAGTAAGTTTTACTTACTTTGTTACAGCCGTAGCACAATTATTTTATACAGACATTTACGATCTTTTTCCTAATCTACATGTACATTTATTGAAAGACACACTGATAAAGTAAAATCATGGTTTTATTTTAGTAAAAGACATCATTTATTGTTATACTAGAATTAGGTTTTTTAATCTCTCAAAAAGATATATAGAGGTTATACAAGGGAAATTAGTAAGGAGAGAATTAAATAAATTAATATTATTTCACCACCAGTAGTTGCTACGTATTATTTAATATGTATGTATATTAACATATCAGTAAATTTTTCTACATTATTCTAAATTATATTGTACTGAAATTAAATAAATTAATATTATTTCACCACCAGTAGTTGCTACGTATTATTTAATATGTATGTATGTTAACATATCAGTCAATTTTTCTACATTATTTCATAATTATATTGTACTGAAATTAAATAAATTAATATTATTTCACCACCAGTAGTTGCTACGAATTATTTCATATGTATGTATGTTAACATATCAATAAATTTTTCTACATTATTTCATAATTATATTGTACTGAAATTCTATTCCTGCAAAAGTATGTTGAATGCAAATAAATTTATTTCATAATTATTTTGTTAATTATACATTTAAAATTGCCGCCTCTATTTCTGCAAAATGGCGTCCTTCAATTCTTGTATTCTCGCGCAGGTTACAAGATCATTCTCCCCACCTCTATTTCTCTGGTCTGAACATGTATGTACATGTACCAAAGATATTTGCGAAAATGAAACGAGATAGTTTGTAAAAATTCAACATGCATTCTTACGGAAAAAATATACTTCCGTCAACCTAAATTAACTTTTTGTAATAGAAATAACATTTCAAAATAATTGCTAAAAGAAAATAGGCATGGCTTAAGTGCGTACGCAGGAGCGGGATATTTAAATATTAAAAAGTATTTAATATTTATTTCATTATTACTATTTTATGTTTTTTTTGTGACTATTATGTAGATTACTAATTTTCATACTACAAGAGTCAAAAATGCAATATGACAACATGCGATGGCGAGGTGGTCAGCTGGTCGCTGTCGCTGCGCGGAACATGCGCAGAATTTACGAAAGTGAAAGTCGAATTATGAATATTTTGACTAACAGTAGGGTAGCAACTACCCAACTACCTTATAAACAATTGTAGGAATTAAGAAATTGGTTAATAAGATAATGACAATAATTTTATTGGGAAGATTCAGAGAATATGATTCGACATTTTCAGGTATAATAATTATACCTAATTTTTTTGCCCGTTCGCCGCCGCCCCCATATTTGGCCGCCCGCGTGCCTTGCACGCGTTTGCCCCCCGCTAGGATCGGCCCTGGATAAACACCACATGAGAGAGAGGCTGAGAACCACGAGAACGTCTGGGACGTTAAGGATAAACCTGGGGTTTATCATGATAAGTCTGGGGCCTACACACGTGTGAACGTAAGCTAAACTCTCATAATGGGTCTGGGACCCATTGACCTCCGGGAGGTCGAGTTCTGGGAACTCACATGTCTGGGACATGCATATGTGGCTACGGTACCGCTAGTAGCTCAGAAATGACTATTCACGAGAGCCGTATTCCAGCAATTCGTCAATGCACTGGGTGTATACTTTTGCGGATAGGAGTACCGGAATCCACGAGGTGTTACGCCGCATTTAATATGCGGGGCACCTGCCCAAGTCTGGAACTTGGGAGCAACCTTATTCCTGCCCCCCCTCCTGTCTATCTTATTAGATGATAATGCACGCCTGTGACAATTGTTGTAAATTGGAATGACAATGTGTATTTTATCCCACTTAGGGGAACGCGTCGTAGAGGGCCAGTCCGTCGCTGACGCGTGTAGAAGAGGACACCGATAACAGATCGAAAAGGAATGTGAATTGTACATATTAGATTAATGCATGTATTATCGCCCATATATTCTAGTTAAGTAATAAATGAAAAAGATTAATTAATAAAAATCATAGCTTTTACAAGTTCCAAAATGTGTCAAACCCAATGTTATTTAAATAAAGAAAATTATGGGCATTTTGTCACGGTCATATATTAATATTAAGCAAAATCAATGCCAGCACAATTTTTATTTATTTATTCGGAACCATTCTAGGGGGCGTCCCGGTTAAAATTCGACCCCTTTTAAGGTCCATCCTAATATACATATATTTTAAACAATTTTATATACATTTTCTCATATTTAAAATAAAAGATTTTTTTGTATAGATATTAAGGTATAGGAACGTTACATTAAAATATTAGAAACATTAAAAAAGAAAATCTGCACCTAATAACATGATTTATATTTAAAAATGGCTGTCTCTTCCCTAAAAATTCTAGCGCAATTTTTTTATCGCACCAATTTTTTTCTTGATAACAAGTTGCAATATCTTTTTTATTGTGAACGATACTTAATTCAGATTTACTTAAGTGAGGGGCCATTATTAGAAGAAATTTCGAGATAAATGAACAAAATTTGACAATTCTTACAAAACTCGAAATATCACTGATATAAAAAAAATATGTGTAGGTCAAGGACGGGCGATCGCCCCCATCGCCTTCTCCCTGGGTACGCCACTGAATGGAATATTAGGAGGCATTTAAAATGACCCTAGCAACAGGATTCAAGGATGTAACTAAAATTTTAATACCAACATTTCTGGTTCGTTTGTCTCAGGTGTAAGCAACCCTCGAGTCAGAATTTCTATTAGAGGAAAATAAAAATAATCCTATAGACCAGAAAAGTGTAACTGTCAAACTTAGGCGCGAAATTCAAATTCAGTTCATAACGCTGAGAACATAATTTCAATCCCCGTGTATTTCTTACCAAGGAAATTTTTGCTCAACTTTAAAGGCCGAAAAATCTCATAAAAGTAAATTTCTTATGCAAAGCATTATATGTAGCATCTAGACCGATCCTTTATCTCCAGATTCGTACAATAATATTCACATGAACACTGCACAGTTTATAATTATTTAAATAATAATACAAGGCTACAAAATTCATTGAACGTATGTCTTAGTTTGATCGTGCATGCTTCATCTTCTATTGTGCTGTCCTATTTACTGGTGTGTTAACGACATACGGTATCCTTGTTTGCACCAAGCATTTTAATTTCTAATAATTTTCTTACTTTACCTTTTCTACAGGTTTAAACTGTTGTAATCTATTACTGAATAAACAAACTATCGAATTCTTAGCAAGAGCTGCTTAATTTCTTTTTTTTTTTAATATCTTTTTTTGTATGTAAAATTAAACTCCTATATGAAACCTATACTAGGAAATTCAAACTATGAACTCGCGCCAAAGGTAAATTCTAACCTAACTTTTCTGGTCTATTTCATAGAATAGCCAAACTTAAAGGTCAAAATATTTTGTTACAATCAAAATAAACGATAAGTACTTTAAATGCACCCCTGTTTTGTCATTCAGGTACCGTAGGCGCGCATTAGGCAAGACATACTAATGTATTCCTGTGATTTCCTAGTCCAGTATTTAAATGGATTGAAAAGAAACCACATCTATTAAATAATTTAAACGTCATCTTTCATTCGCTAGTCATATTAAGCCTTTCTATGAAATTTAACGTTCTATTCTATTAATACTGATTACAATTGTCACTAATTCTGTGATTTAAACTCTTTATGTTCATAGCATTAAATCCCTTCGAGATTTAATTGCCATGTTTACATTGGTTATTATTGCAATAAGTATTTTCTTGTTTTATGACATGACGTTAGTTCAAGGGATATCGATATTTATAGACTCCTTTACACTTCGACTTTGATTGTTTGCGGATACAAAAATACAGCGTTTTTAGGCGATTACATTACAATCTCATTTTCGAAAAACAAAATAACATTGGTCTTGCATTAAGTTACATTATATAAGGAACAATTAGATAAGTATTTAACTTAATACTCGTATTAAATACTATTGATTTCTAATAATAATGTCATCTACGCTATAGCTATTTAGTCATTAGCTAATGCTACATGATTACTAGTAGGATTAAACAGTGCCATTCTAAGATGTAAAACTTTAGGAGTTATTCTGTAAGTAGGTTAAACTTATTTGTATGGATAGTCAATAAAATTTAAGTATAAAGTTTTATTTTTCTGATCAGTGCCAATGTCATGAAAAAATTATTAATTGTT
Source organism: Harpalus rubripes (assembly GCA_963082715.1). Lineage (NCBI taxonomy): Eukaryota > Metazoa > Arthropoda > Insecta > Coleoptera > Carabidae > Harpalus > Harpalus rubripes. The sequence continues at coordinate 26,343,074 of OY720461.1, read as the reverse complement.
ACAGAATGAACACTCATTCACAGTACTGAAATTATAATTAGAAATAGTAATTATATCAAAAAATATAATTAAAAATTATACTTAAAAATCTGATGTGGCCAGCACATTACCTTCCGTCAGTTATGAGGCATTTACGAAAATTGTACCGGTGAACTGTTACCGGTAAACAGCTGTTTATCAGGTTATAGCAGGTATATTGTTATAGCTACCGGAATCGATATTTTAAGAACAGGGGTAGATCCATAACCTATAAAAAAATTGAAAATTTGTAACAGGTTAGAAATTTAATGCAGTTAACCAACTGAGCAGAGTCCTACTTTGAATGTATTTATTAGATCAATGGTATAAACTCGGTTCACGTTTGAACGAATCAGACAGCTAGAATCTTAAGCCCTATCTCACCCAATGCTCTATAGTTAAAACGGATAGAGTATAGAATCATATCTCTGACTCTTTTTCGCTGACTTATTTTGTATGACCAATTCGATTTATCACACTGCAAGTTTGAAAAATCGTTTTCTCTGACATTTAGTGGGGTTTCATACTTGAAATTGGTTATGATATGGTTTCTTTAATAACAACATATTTCAAATTTGCAGAGCCTTAACTAGGGCTTTGAGCGCCTGTGTCAAAAAAATGCGTCCCTATTTTAAGAAAATAAAAATAAAATAATGTTCTAATGAGCGGTTCGCGAGTTACTAACAACTTAAACTTACATGAACATTTTCTAAAATTTAAAACATCTGCAAATCGGCTTAGTTCTCATATTTTCGTTCAAATTAAAATTTTGGCACGATTAAAGATATATAACATTACGTATTTAATATGTGTCGAAATTTCAGATGAAATGATTTGCAGATGTTTAGAATTTTAGAGAAATTTCATATAAGTTTAAGTTATTAGTAACGCGCAAACCGCTTATCGGCAAAAATCGTCTATACTCTATTCCATTTAGGCCATTTAGCAGATGGCGCTCGCATCAGTGTCAGTTTAAAAAAAAATTACATTGGGTAAACGTGTCTTATGTCTCCAATTTCAGCCAATCAAAGAATTCAAAACTATGTCCAATTCTCTACAATACTGAATGGCTTAAAGGGAACAAGATATATACTAAGTTTTAAATGTCTAATATTGTTTATTTTTTGAGTAATTTAAATTTCTGTCATAAATTCTTATTCTGGTTAACTATATTTAACATAACTCTTTGAGAGTTTATCTTAGACAAAAAATGTAAGAATCCTTTTATGGATTTAGGAAATTACGAGCTTTAATTATGTATTCTTGAAAAATTTTGATATGGGTCACTGTTTTCAAGAAAATGGCAAAAAACTCATTTTTTGCACCTTTCACCCAAGATTGCGGCAAAATCCGGGGTCGCTAGAAGGTGCAAAATTAGTATGTCTTTTTGGAGGTCCCAATAAAGAGAATAAAATTCACGCCAGCTTGTCACCAATTATTTCCACAATAAACACTTTGCCGATTGGCCTATCGGTAGTTTTGTTAAATTAAGGAAATACATTTTAAAAATATTTGATCTAATACCATATAATTGTGGGCAAGCATACAAATTTTATGTGCATCAAACAAAAAATGTCAACTTCTGACGTTTCTGCAGTTATATTTAATTCCGTAAAGTTACATTCCTGTACTTCAGAGACAGTTGCGCATGCGCAGGAAAGAAGTCAGCGATACATAGAGGAAATGAAACCGATTCCAATTCATCTGACAACAGGATCCATGACTTCCTTGTAGATATCACACTGGAGTAAAGGCCAACGCGCACTTCAGCGACCGAAGCGAAACGAAGAGAAGTTTTTTCATTCAATGTATTCTTATGTGTAGACGCGCACTTTGGAGCAGCGAAGAGCAGAGCAACGAGGCGACTATTCACATAAGAATACATTGAATGAAAAAACTTCTCTTCGCTTCGCGTCGCTCAAGTGCGTGGCGGCCTTAAGTCAGCGATATGAACCGAAGTCATGGATAATGCGTGACAAGTCAGAGATATTACTTCTAGTGTGATAAGGTCTTCATGTAAACTTTGAAAATTAATTATATTAAAAACTATGCAATATTTTGAACTCTTAACAACTTCTGCGATACGTCATAAAGCTCAAAGAACAACAAAATTTGGCGTTGATATGTAAAACGCTGTAGATTTGGCAAGTGGTTCTTCTTTCACTATTATATATTATACATTAAAGAATCCTAGATACAGTCTTATTAGATATAAAACTAAGGACATCCCTGTCAACTTAAAAAAATAAATTATTTTAAATTATTAACATTCGCGTAGCGTAACGAATTATGTAACTGATTTTCCTTACTCTCTCTACATTATGATGATTGATGTGTATTTGTAATCACTAAATATTATATTCAGTGGCGTATTTACAATTTTCTTCTGGGAGGGGTCCAAAATTATGGTGAGGGAAGGAATTCAGAAAAAAGGCGCCGCAGGCGAAAAAAATATTTTACTAAAGGTCAAATGCCTTATAATTGAAAATTACATTTTTTCAAGGGATGTGAAGCTGCATGTTTTCCTCCTTTCATATACAAAAATAAATTACCAGATCACACAACATTTTAGAAAAGAGAATATATTTAACAGATTGTTGACTTGGATAAGCACCACACAATATGGCGCGACTATTATACATGGCCTACGTTTCATTACATTACAAGAAAAATGCTAGACAGGTTATGTTTATGTTCGATGGATCTAGTAGAAACAAATGTATTATCTGTCATTTAAATTTTCTATTCAATGTCTACTATTATAAGTAGTGAAAAATTTAAACAGGATGTTCAAATTAACATGAGTTACAGAATACACCCCAAACATTTAATCTGGCTTGCAGCAATGTACAGTAGATGTCGTGAACCTACTTACAAAATTTGATTGTATTCACGTACGGTCCGGGTCTCTATCTTTTATCCTTTACGCACTCATTGCATTTTGCATTTGAAGCATGCCTCAAACAGCTCCTTGTCTAGCGTACGTATTGCTTACCGGAATGAAAGCTTCATCAAAAACATTAGGTGTTATACTATTATTCAAGAGGCAAGCGTTGCGGGGTGTAAATTAGGTAAACTGCATTACAAATTAGTTATGGTGGTGGCTGAAATTGTTCTTTTGATATTTATAAAAACTGGCATTAACGAAATAAGTTTAAATTTAATTTACATAAAATTATTAATTTGTTAAAATAATATTAATAGTTATTTCTTGTCTGCCTAACCAGACAAGCATCCACTGGAGGGGTCCGAAGAAAAAATATATATTCTTAAAAAAGTTAATATTATAATCATTACTATATTATATAATCTACAATCTTTAGAGGACTAGTTCCAATCTTCGTGGTTTGAAAGCCATTTGCTCTATAATTTCGCCCGTAGTGAGTTCAACGTTTGGAAATAAAAAAATTCTTGGGGGGGGGGAGTCCGGACCCCCTGAACCCCCCCCCCCCCGTAAATACGCCACTGATTATATTGCAAATATATAATTAAAATTGTTTATCACAATTGCTTGTAAATAGTACAGGCAATATATTTTATTTTTAAAACGATATATTTATTGACCTAAGATAACTTCGCCGCTTCTTTGAAATAATGACCCGAATTGGAAGTACTTAAAATTATACAACAGAATTTCGAGTTCAGTACACGCTTGGCCTTACCTGAGAACAGACAGGTCAAATAAAAAGTATCATGAGAAGAGATTGAGAAAGAAATACATAGTCCTTGTGTTGTTACTTTTAAAATAAATTGGAATAGATTGAGGTAAGTGTATTTTTCATTTCCGCCGATATAATATTGAAAATAACTGTACGTATTTATAAACCAATTGAAACTATTAATAACAACACTTAAATTTCAAATATTTAGAAGTACATTATTTATTAATCTTATCAAACTTAACAAAATAATACCTAATGACTTTCACATTTTTGATATAACTGTTTTAATTGGACACTTAAGTATTTTAAAGTTCATTATACTATTATATATAATATAATTAAAAATATATTACCTGATTAGAAATTTGAAATTGTTTACAATGAATACCACAACTAACAAAACAACAACGAACAGAAGGTTGCAGAACGTATGTGTTTGTTTTGAGTTTCTTTTCAAATTCGACGTGTAAATTATAAAAGCATTGACCCGTCTAACGAGCGTGTCAAAATACTTCGTCAATATTTACTTAGCTGTAAAACACAAACTACACGTCCAATTTGATTGAAACCTGACATACTCTTCACAGACCGTGGTACCAACGTGACAAATGAAACAAAATTGAAAAATTCTCGTTATTTTTTGATCAAACCTTGTACGAATACGAATATCTGTACCCTTGAGGGCGTTTACTAAGCATTACCCCACGGGTTCTCCGTCTTGGAGAGAGTACCACAATTTGCAATATGCAGGGTGTTATTCAAGGAAGCCTACAACGCTTAACCGAACGTAGAACTAACCCTATAGATCAGGGATGGCGAACCTTTACGTATCAACGTGCCATTTTTCTAAAGAAATGTTTAATGTGGTCATACACATGCCATCAAATAATTTTGACTTTGTGATTATTGGGAAAATAATAATAATAATAAATACTATCAACTCAAAACTCTTTATTTACTACAAAAAAATAAGAACATTTTGCAATGTTTCAATTATACGCGTAATTTATATTGAAGTAAAATTAGTGGACTTCTGTTGTTGCAGATTAGATGACAAATAACATATGTTAGGGTTGTAAAATGTTACTTTTAGCAGAATGCATGCTGAACTGGAGTCATCTGTCAAACGGTTTCTAACCGAGTCTTTAATGTTATTCATCTCTGAAAATAATGACTCGCAGACATAGGTTGATGAAAATATTGTTAAAATAGCATGAGCCAGCTTCTTCAAACAATTAAATGTCTCTGGTAACGCATTCCATGTTTCCAAAATTTTGTTATTAGCATTTTCACTTATATTACTTGTCAATCTTTCTGTTTCAATTAATTCTAACTCTTTCCTTGTTTCAATAAATTTTTGAATCCATATTGAACTAGACTGGAAATCAATCAGCTGCATTTCAAATTCTTCAATTTCCAACCAATCGAATTGGGACAAATTCAGTTTATCAAATGACGTCACATCAGGGTACATAATAAACTTGAGTATTTCCGATAATTCTTTGACCTGAGAAAATCTCGCTGAAAATTCCTTGATTGAAGAATCAATCACAGAAATAAATTCTTCAGTATATTTTTTCAAATCGCAGCCCGCGCATCGCACCCGAACATTCCGTAGCGTAGGGATCACTCGCGTTCGCTCGTCATATAATACCTACTTCACACTTTTTTTCGTAGTGCATCATAATGAATTTTGTGATCAGTGACGTGCCCAAAATATTGTGTCGCGTGCCATTAATGGCATCCCTGCCATAGATAGTAAATCTGACAATAATTGCATGCTTTCTATAAGAACTGGAGCTCCTTAAAACTGAGTAATTGAGTTTTAGTTCAAAATTTTGTAAAAAAGTAGAAATCATTGTGTTCAATATTAAAATGTACACTTCATACATAAAGTATTACTCAATAAATAGCGATATTGACGTCGATTCTGTTCACATCTGTAAGTCTTAGGGATCTGTAAATCTGCAAAAACCTGACAAAAACGCATCTATTTTTGTTGATTCAGGCTCTCGGCAACTTTTAATTTTACCGTGTGGTGCTCAAGAAAAAAATTAAGAAATACAAAAAGTATTAATTTAAAGTTAATGCCTTATATTATTGCTCATATACACAAGATGAATCGGTCTTAGATACATAATATAAAAATCTGATGTGGCCAGCACATTACCTTTCGTCAGTTCAGTTATATGAGGTATTTACGAAAATTCTACCGGTGAACTGTTACCGGTAAACAGCTTTTATCAGTTTATAGCTACCGGAATCGATATTATAAGAACGCAAGTGGTAAACAAGGTAGATCCATAATCTACGAAAAACTTTGAAAATTGAAACAGGTTAGAAATTTAACGTAGTTAACAAAATGAGCAGAGTCGTACTTTGAACACATTTCCACTTTTACCGCGCACGCTTCGCTTTGCATCACTACCTTTTTTGGAGATTAGATTCTTCATGAATCCAGTAGATGGATTTGGTAGACATTGAACAATTTTCGAACACGGTAACTTTTTACCACTCGTGTTTTCGAACACAGTCGGTAAATGCGGTATCTACCGGTAGAATTTTCGTAAATGCGTATGTATTTTCTATAAAATCCATACATAAAGTTCCTTGCAAAAGATTATAAATTTCTTTTCTGTACATTACCTTTCGACAGTTGTATGTATTTTATACAAATTTCATACAGAAAATATCGAGCAAAAAGATCCTAACACAAATATACTACGAATATGTCATTGCACTAGACACTGACATCTTTCAATCAGAATTTTCTTAATACCGTAGCTGTTTCTAGCATAGCTGGCTAATTTATGAAATTTAATTTCTTTATAATTTTATAACTCTATATCCATTTAATATGAAGTATAAAATGCAGTCAAATCGTATAGAGAATACAATGTTCTTTAATATTTATAATAATATTAAATGTGAAAAAATTATATTTAACATCGTTTTTTCAAGAAAAACTGTTAAAATCTGCAAATGAGGGTACTTCCGGTTGACCAATTATAACCAAAATCTAATCAGCTCTTCATGTGGATGCAACGAAGAGGAATACGAAAGAATTATAATTTTTGGAATTGTAGTATTAGAGTTATCGTAGACGAAAATTTTGTTACACACACACACACACATCCACACACATACAGACATCATCGTAAAAATAGTAAAATCGTATTCTAGGGACCCTAAAACGTGCTTATTCAGCAAAAACTCACCACCGAATTTTTTGACCAAAGACAATACCTTCCTTACCTAAAAGTGACGGAAAGTAAAAATTATATTAATATATTATAATAATTTTACATGGCAAAAGTGGAGACACGAACTGCACTAATTTATAAATGGTTCTAAATCGAGTGCTTCTGTAGACTTGGTGCACATGAAAAATTGCAATGTGAAGCTCTTTTTCTTCCAATTTATTCTGCCTTAGTTCTCATCTTACGTTTGGCACAAACTCTTTATAGAACCAATCCATGAAAATTTCTTTAATGATCCACACGCTCTTTTTGACCGCAGGAGAGTACAGATAGATGTGTGTTTTTCAATGCTCTACGATTGCGGGATTTACCAACAACGAAAATTTTAAGGTTATGATTGCCATATGTATTACTGCAAAGAATACTGGTAATTATTTCTAGCTAATTTTATCCGGGTGCTTCTTTTACGCAGTGGCGTAACTACATAGAATTGCGCGCCCCCGCGGGACTTAGGTTTGCGCCCAGGGCCGTTATAATCGAAAGTTACATTTTTTCAAGGTATGTGCAAATGCATGTTTTTCGCCTTTCATGTACAGAAATAAGTTTCAAATATCAACTTTTTTCTACTCGGGTTGTTGCGCGAGGCCCCGGCGATTGCCTTGCTCGCCACCCCTTAAGGCCGCCACTGCTTCCATGACAAAAATAAAAAGGAACCACCAGCGGTGGTGGGACGCGAGCTTCCGAGCTATGCTAGCATCTTGGTTAGACCACTTTTTTGTATTTTATTTTACATTTTGGAAAAAGTTTGAACCCCCAAATCCCTCCCCCCCCTTGGATACGGCCTTGTTTGCGCCCATCATACTTAGGTACTTTTAATATAAATAAATATGCAATGTCTATTCATTATTTACTTTTCTATTTCTATATAACAGTAAAATTGTAAATAATACATAACAAAATTTACTGTAACTATATGCAACAAAATTTGCAGCATAATATAGAAAATGCACTAAAATTTGTCATAGAAATTAAAAGGACACTTTTAATAACAGAAGTAACTTCCTTAGAAACATAACAAAATATAAATTACTAATGTAAATAACAATACAATATAATGTATTAAATTGAACTAAATATAAATATTGAAAAATGTAATATAATATTCCAAAAATTATAATATATTATCTGCCCAAGCAATCCATGGCCCTTACCTTGACTTGGGAGGTGTAACATAACATGAAAGCATCAGTATTACAGGACAGGCGGAGACAGAAGTTCAAGTAGGTACCTTACCTACCTACAAAATTTTTACAAGCCGCTTATATTTTAAGTAAGAAAGGCGTAGACACAAAAATTTTGTTACTCTATTATACGTTTACTGTGGCTGCGCCGGCGCCCTCCGGATGGACGCCCCCCCCCCCCCGCGTCACTGGGTCAGCGGGGGCGGTAGTTACGCCACTGCTTTTACGTCAGTACATGAACCAAAGTCTTGTCAGGGAGACAACGACAAAATAATTCGGATACGTTTGCATTATAAATTTTATTGTTACTAATATCTTTTATAATCTCTTGCAACTCAATTCGGAATGGTTCCAAAGCTGTTTCGTCACTGGAAAGTTTTTCACCCATATCAAATCATTCCTGAAACCCTTGGAACCAGCCTCTGTTGGGCATAATTTTTTTTTTTCAGAAGCATGTCTTTGTTACAAAAACCAAGAATACACGGCATCCTTCACTTTTGGAAATTCAACTTTTCTCATTATTTTTCTTTTACCTGTCATTTTTGTGTGCGAAATATTATTTAAGAATTTAATCCTTTCTTTCCTTTATGTCACTAATGTCCAGCATTAAATTACTTAGCTTTTACATTATATGGAGTTTTTACACTGAGAAGCTTTAAACACGTTGTGTTGTGAATAGATTCAAGAGAGGGGAAAGTGGAATTCCAAATTTAAGTAATATATTTACTTGCAATACATATACAGCACGTGACATCTTGCAAGCATTATAACAGTTAACAATTTAATACTTCTTAGAAGAAAAAATAGGCGCTAGGCTCCTGGTCTCTTACAAGTAGAGGCCTCTCAGGAATTTTTCGATTTCTCTGGTTGTTTTTCTTCCCGAAAAATCTATTATTATTTATCTACAACCAAACTTTAGAAATTCACATCAACAGGTCGACAGGCTTTACTTCTGCTCTATAGTACAGCGTCACTAAGATTTTCAGTACCATACAGAGAACAGAGGACGCGCATAGGCGCAATATGCATAACCTGGATTTAATTTGTTACAGAACATATGAGTAGATAGCAATGATTCGAATGCAAATATGTAGTTTTTATTTCAAAATTGGAAAATTACATTACTAATTATTATTATTTTACTTTATAACATAATATTATTATTAATAAAAAATCTGATGTGGACATTACACGACTTCCTTGTGCGCAAGACCAATATGAAGATGATGTATAGACCCAATTATAAACTTGCAGGTGTTTGACGTAATTTGACATTAACATGTATTTTTTAATTTTTGTTATTTTTTGTCCTAATCCATAGCAAGCTGCATTACAAAAACCAAAAAGTATATAAGATTTAAATTTACATATCTCGCTTATACAAAAGGCTAATTTAATAATACTTGATGTGCTAGACGCAGAATTTAATTCTCTAAAACTCTTATTTGAAGCATTTATTTCTAAAATCAAAATTAAACCATTTTATCCAAGAAAAACTGTTAACAACTTCAGGTAATATATCACTTCCGGTTAGCCTGTTTTAACCAAAATCTGCTATGTTATTCCAATTGATAAAAAAGTCTTATATACCAAATTTGAAACGTTTTGGATTATATTTTAATATAGTTTTTCATTAAAATCTACTATAGGCTTCAAATAAAGTACCATTTCTGGAAATTATGTAATAACCAAAAAGGAAGGTGCACAACTAGATGTTATAGAAGTCCTAAATACAAAATTTCAACTTTCTACGGCTTACCGTTTTTGAGTTATGCGAGATACGTACGTACGTACAGACGTCACGACGAAATTAGTCAGAATGGATTCAGGGATGGTCAAAATGGATATTTCCGTTGAAATCTCAAAACCGAAATTTTTCGCAATTACAATACTTTACTACGTACAAGGAAGTAAAAATAGTAATAATTTCGCCTAAACGTGTGATGCTGAGCATTACCATTTAATTTTGCGTATGGTGCCCGAGTACGCGAGCACCACTGTGGTTGCCGGCCATGTGTTGATTAGTATAAAATTATACATAAGGGTGGCAGGTTTCGTTGCATTTTGTTCATTATTTACAAATTTACAGATCTGTAAGATTTACAGATGGAACAGAATCGATTCATAAGATGAAGAAAACAATTTTTACCTTCTGACACCTTTAGGTATAAGGAAGGTATTGTCTTTAGTCAAAACATTCGATGATGAGTTTTTAATGAATAAGCATGTTTTAGCGTCTCTAGAATACGATTTTACTATTCTAAAGAGGATGTCTGTATGTATGTTTGGATGTATGGATGGCCATATGTATGTATATGTACCTATGTGTGCGTGTGTGACATTTTTTTCGGATCGTATAACTCCAATACCACCTTTCCAAATATTACAATTTTTGCGTATTCCTCTTCTTTGCATCCATATGAAGAGCTGATTAGATTTTGGTTATAATTGGTTGACGGAAACCGGAAGTACCCTAATTTGAATATATTAACATTTTTTTTGAGAGAGAACGCTGTTAAATATCATACGATTTGATTACATTTTATACTTTACATTCAATGGATATAGAGTTAAAAAATTATAAAGAAATTAAATTTCATAAAGCAGCCAGCTGTGCTATAACCATGGAAACATCTACTATATTATTTGACATAATACATATGTCTGTGCTATAATTTTACTGGAAATATAGTAATTTTCTGTATGGAATTTGTACAAAATACATAGAAGTGATTTACGGTAATCTACTGGAAATAGTGGAAATATGGAATCTTTTGCAAGAAACTTTCTGTGTGGAATTTGTACAAAATACATAGAACTTCATATTACGTAAGAAAATAGTGATGTGAAGATAGTAGCAATTTGATCTTGTTGTTTAATTGGATAATATCGAGGTATTATCCAATCATAAAGACAGATCCAACTGTTCTTATCTTCCCATCACAATTTTCTTACGTCAAATTGAAGTATAGTTTGCGAGATATTTGAGGTTTATTGTCAGTATCACTGTGACGTCACATTAGTGCTACCTTTCTCTCGCTGTCTACTAAAGAGCTTGTGTCAAAAAAAATATAGCAATAGGTGACGTCATGTTGACATTAAAAATCAAATTAAGACTTTTTAATACTACGAATTGCTTCAAAATTAAAAGAACTTTCATTGAAAATAATAAAAAATCAGAATGCAGGACTCCATTGACATATAAGATCATTGGCGTCGCGACATATAATAGGTATTTGAGACTTTCATAATGACAAACTACATGTTTATCATCAAGGTAATTGGTATTTTGATATTCATTATAATGAATATAAATTGAACGCTAATGAAAAAAAAAAAATCTGATGTGGCCAGCACATTACCTTCCGTCAGTTATATGAGGTATTTACGAAAATTCTACTGGCGAACTGTTACCGGTAAACAGCTTTTTATCAGGTTATAGCTACCGGAATCGATATTTTAAGAACGCAATTGGTAAACAGGGTAGATCCATAACCTATGAAAAAATTTGAAAATTTAAAACAGGTTAGAAATTTGACGTAGTTAACAAACTAAGCAGAGTCCTACTTTGAACACATTTCCACTTTTAACGCGCGCGCTTCGCTTTGCATCACTACCTTTTCTGAGATTAGGTTCTTCATGCATCCGGTAGATAAATCTGGTAGATATTGAACAATTTTCGAACACATTCGTTAGATGCGGTATCTACCGGTAGAATTTTCGTAAATGCATATTTATTTTCTATAAAATCCATACAGAAAGTTCCTTGCAAAAGATTCTAAATTTCTTGTATGTACATTACCTTTCGACAGTTGTATGTATTTTATACAAATTCTATACAGAAAGTTTCGAGCAAATATACTACGAATATGTCAATTGAACTTGACACTGATATACAATGTTTTTTAATATTTATAATAACATTAAATGTGAAAAAATGAAATTTAACATCATTTTTTCAAAAAAACTGTTAAAATCTTCATATGAGGGTACTTCCGGTAGTCCAATTCTAACCAAAATCTAATCAGCTCTTCATATGGATGTAACGAATAGGAATACGAAAGAATTATAATTTTTTGAATTGTAGTATGGAAGTTATCGTAGACGAAAATTTTGTTACACACACACACACACACACACACACACACACACACACACACACACACATACACACATACAGACATCATCGTAAAAATAGTAAAATCGTATTCTAGGGACCTTAAAACGTGCTTATTCATTAAAAACTCACCACCGAATTTTTTGACCAAAGACAATACCTTCCTTACCTAAAGGTGACGGAAGGTAAAAAACGTTTCACGACAGTTTTGACGATCAAATTTTTTTCCAAAGAACACATTGATATTTATTTTTACTAAATTTTGAACTATAACGTAATTGGTCAGGTTTAAGGGGCTGCAGTTCTAATAGAAAGCATCTAAAACAAAAATTAGTTATTGCCAGATTTACTATCTATGGGATTAGTTCTACCATCGGCTAAGCGTTGTACACTTACTTAAATAACACCCTACCCTGTACCTATATGTCTATTTTACAGTGAATATGGATCCATTGTTAAGCAACTTAAACACAGAATGTTCGAGCGCGATAAACGGAGTTCCCGCCCAGATGTTCCTGGCCCTTCTGCAGGCACTGTTCGCCACCCAGTGCAGTTTGAAACAACCACCTTTGCCACGGCCTACGTTGACCGATATGGATGAATTTGACTTTGTGGTGGTGGGCGCCGGGTCTGCAGGATCTATAGTCGCGAATCGCCTCTCTCAAAAATACAGCGTTTTGCTGTTAGAAGCAGGAGAGGAGCCAACTGCTACTACAGAGGTTAGTTCCTTTTAAAAGTGCTCCATATACCGTTAAAAGTCTGATGTATTTAGCGTATAGCACTCAATCATCACAAAATTTAAATATAACTGTGAAATCTATAAATAAAATGATTTGTTGGGTTAGGACGCAGTTGAAATTGGTTCGTGTTGCGATTGGGTCACCAAGGTCGGCGTTACACTTGAGACTGCGTTAGTCGAAGTGGTGGAAGGCGCCTCGGAAGATACTAGTGAAACTACTGCGTCGTAATTACTTTGTTTGAGCCATTGTGATTAATTTAGTAACCGGGAAATCATCAAGATTCACTGGTCGTCGATTTACATCACGATATCATACATTGAGAATTTTCAGCATCCATTTTGCACTCACTTTTGACTTCCTTAGATATTAGGTTTGTTCGTTAAGCTACTTTGCGTCTAGGGTTTACTGCCGCCTCTGTACAAAGTATATGGGCGCGGCAGTAAACCGTAAACGCAAGGTAGCGGAATGAACAAACCGAGGCCACACGAGAATACAGGCCTGAATACTCAATTCGTGATGTCCCAGCTAGCCTCTTGCTGTCACGCCACGCCTCGAACGACAGCAGTGTAAGCATAGGAAATGTAAGGAATTTTAAACAAATAGGATTGTAAAATGTGATTTATAAAGATATATAACACGTAAAAACGAATTATAAATGGCCTAAATATACGAATAAACTCATGTTTTACTTGTAAATAAGGCAAGAAACAATAAATATAATAATAACATTAATACACCTTTAGAGCTAACAAATGAAAATAATATAACATAGAACATAATATGAAAATGATAATAATGAAACTAAAAATGAATAACATAGATAAGAGACGCATATTATATATATTTAGAATAATCATTACTTTAAAATAATATTGATTTAGGTGCTCGCTAATTTATTAATTTTTTTGTTAAACTGCATTTTATTACAAATTTGTTCTTTACAGTTTTTCTATAATTATTTAGTAAAATGTTGCTGAATATCTCTAAAAATATTTTCATAACTAAATTTGATGTTCTGCATGATATACATTCACCATATATTAGGAAAACTTGTTTAGCTTCTAATTTGTCTAATATCAATTTAGCCATGTTACCGTAATTGGTCCTGCACATTGGCACAAAGCATTTTAAAACCATTTTTGCAATATCCTTCAACAAAAAACAATCGAAATTTGACGTTCTCTGCTGCGCTGTGCCGTACGTCCACTCACGCTGACTGCTATAGCTCTACTGTTTTATAGGGCTAAACTAGCGCGCTGGCCTTATAGTTTGACGTGACCCATTAAGCAGGGATAAGCATTCAGGCCTGTATTCTCGTGTGGCCTCGAACAAACCTATTGATGACTACTATTTTGGGCGAGATATTATAAAATTATTAATATTAGATAACAACCCTTCCTCTAAGTTGTATTTAAGTCTCTTTTGAAAACCAACCTGACTACACACATATACTTGTAAATGCAACCATAGAATGTAACTTCACTTATCAATGAACTCGCTGAAACTCGAATCAATGTTCGCATGTTCCATATAGGAGACAAGTAAATTAATGACCTAATTAATGAAGTTACCGGAGAATGCATCAGTTATAAAGGAAACCAATTACAAAGCTTGTTACATAAATTGGGTATAGTAGCAATTCTACATGCAGTTGGTATATACTCATAAATACGTGTTTAGTATTAATTCTTCTCACAACAGATCTAAATATACACTACAGTTCAAAAGTATTAACTTGAACTTCTGTATTTTTGAAATTTTTAGCCGTACTTTCTCAAAATATCTATTATTTTTATCTAGTACACCTATTCTATTTCCATTTTGTCTTAAAGACCTACGAGACCTATTATAACATGACACTTAGATTTTTGGGAGCAGTTCCAGAATTTTACTTTAATGGCTGAGCTTTACGGTTTCAGTTTTTTCGCCCTCTTCGCAGAGTTGAAAAATACTGTTTTCCTACAACCGTGTGTGAAAAGTACTTTTCACGCACTCATTACAGTGTGTAAAGTGTCACTTTTCAAGCACTAGTGCGTGAAAAGTACTTTTCACGCACTAGTGCTTGAAAAGTAAATAAGCGTTGCTAGGCAACAATAAAATTCAGTTAATTTATGTGTCAAGTATATAATTTGGTAGTAGGTAGTAAATAATAATAAAAGTAATAAAATTTATTAAGAAATATGAATATACACTGTAAATGAAACAAATCTAATATTTTTTTTAGCAGATTGAGTACGGATCTAATTTTTAAAACATTAACATTTTTTTGACAAGTATTCTAACCTAACCTAATTTTTAATATTAATATTAAATATACAATTTATACATTATAAAAGACTAATCATCGTCTGTCTGAGATTCTTCCAAGTGTTTAAGTTACATTTTGTACAGTGAAAGAGTACCTACTAACAGTATTTGAAGCTGCTGGATGCCTGTACACTCAGTATCATGAGAAACATCAATACCATTTCGGTTGTAGGAAAAATGTTGTATGCAAAACGTGTGTAAAATAGTATTTTTTGTCTCGTGCTACAATTTCATCGCACTCGACCAAAAAAGTACTACTTTACACACTTGTTACATAAATAACTATTTCAGCTTTAATAATCCCTTTAATGGGTCTCGTGGCCGCGTGCCTAAGTGTCTGGTCGCGAATCTGGGAAACCGGGTTCGATCCCGACCGACACCAAATATTTCGAATTTTAAATGGCACTAAATTGACCCCTGTGGTGCACTCTCCACGCCAGCAATGAGTGCCCGTGAGGTGACGCTTGGTAAACGCCCGCACGGTACAAATATGTCATCATTACCGATATCTGCGGAGAAAGCAGATTGGCACACCCAGAAATGGGCAATATGCCGTGATGATATATTTATTATATTTATTATAATCTTACATAGATTTTGTTAGGGGACAATTATCGGTAAGCATACCTGCCATAGTCTAAGATCCCTAATGTACCCTCATGCCTTAGTATTCACAACAGTGTGACCTAGTTGTGTTCAGCAGGTGTTGAAGAGTTTCTTGTTTCTAAAGTAATTTTGACTCGAAAATAAAAACACCTTATGCCTTTAAAGCCTGGCTGTCTGATATTATGTTGATTGTTGCTCCTTTAAGTCCTTTATTTAGTTTATTCGGGAATGCAGATTTATTGCGTAGATCTTTGCTTACATGGATTTATTTATTTGGTAATCTGAACCAAATATACCCACTACATTTTCATCTAACTCTACTATTAAAGTAGGACAGAAAGTTTTTTTTGGACAAGTGGTCCTCCTACTGTAAAAAAATTCTAAAACTATTATGGTATGACTAGCGAATGAAAGTTGACGTTTAAATTATTTTATAGATGTGGTTTCTTTTGAAACCTTGAGAAGAATAGAATTGTACGAACATTCAGGTATGAAATTTTTGCATGAACCCATTTAAATACTGAACTAGGAAAGCACAGAAATACATTACCATGTCT
The DNA here is from genome assembly GCA_963082715.1 of Harpalus rubripes. Lineage (NCBI taxonomy): Eukaryota > Metazoa > Arthropoda > Insecta > Coleoptera > Carabidae > Harpalus > Harpalus rubripes. The sequence goes on along the minus strand of OY720461.1, from coordinate 26,326,626 downwards.
AGCTGTAAATAGATGGCCAACTAGGGTAACTGAATATCAAAACAGGGGTGCGTTTAAAATATTTTAAACATTTTTTGTTTATGTTGATAACAAAATATTTTGATTTCTAAACTATTTAATTTAGCAATTCTATAAAATAGGATTATTTTTAATTTCCTCTAACAGTAATTCCGACTCGAGGGTTGCTTACACCTGAGACGAACTAACTAGAATTTGCGGTATTAAATTTTTTAAATACATCCCTGAATCCTGTTGCTAAGGTCATTTTAAATGCCTCCTGGTTTTGAGTACAATTCTAATCTTTTGTAACGGAATACATAAGGGTCAGTTTCCTTTCAAATCAAATATAGGGAAATGTTTTCAAAAGAAACTACATCTATATTAAATAAACGTCAACTTTCATTCGCTAATCATACTATACAGAATAATAACTGAATTTATCTGAATGTATAGTAATCTTTTTCATTAGTCCATCTACCGGGTGTTCACTTTTTTTTATAGGACATAGGAAATACAATGTTAAAATTTTCATTATGCGATAGTTCGTTCCCTATTAATTTTAGAACAAAAGTGTGCATCGGACTAGCTTCAATTTATTGATATAATTCGTTCCTGTCATGAAATAAACGTAAAATAATATTTATAATCTTTAGCTATTTACAGTGTGCCATGGAAAACAAAACATACAATTCGTGAATAAAATCACCGGTGGCGGCGCTGTTATCAACCAAGATGTCGGATGATTGTCGTACTGTCATTTTCAAACGTACTTGTTTACATGTTAAAAACGCAGTTTTCAAGAGTGTTTTATTCTATTATTAAAATATTTAGGCAGGTTTTATTTTACTTACTGATAAGTTTGAAGATTAAGTTTCAATGTTATTATTTCAATTTTGTGCATGGACGTTTCAAAATTTGTTTATTTGCAGATAAATATGGCAATGTTCTAGGAAAATAATTTTCACCTCTCATAAAGATAATTACTTAAATTTTTAAATTCCAATAATTCTTCAAGGAATTTTAAGTAGAAAATAGAGTAAATGAAGAAAAAATCAGGAAACTTTCAGTCATTAAATAGGAAAGTGTAAAACAGGTTAAGGATGAAGCAGATTTAAACTGGAAAGTAGTCTTCAAAAAATCTGATTTTGGTCAATACCTATGTATTGAAGTATTGAATGATCACGTAAAATATAAATAATAAAACAAAGACTTATTGTTCACATACAATAACCAAATAAAATAACACTAGCCCAAATAGCGTTTTCAGTGAAGTACGACAATAAATAGTTCTTATTTTGCCACTAGATGGCTACGGCTTAATTTTATTCGCGAATTCAAACAGTCGTACTGTTTGAGTTTGACAGATGACATTTGTTATAGCCGTAAAGATTTAATAATTATTACCTTCATTTAAATTATTTATCAGTAATTATGGATACATTTACTATCTCTGAAAAAATTCAATGGATAAAATGGTATTTGGCTGGAAATTCGATAAATCAAGTGAGAGATTTATTTAGTGCACGTGGGACTATTAGCAGAATTATAAACCTTTTTAATGAAACAGGAAGTATTATTCCTCTTTGTAATAACTTAATGACAATGACAAGTGTTTTGTTTTCCATGGCACACTGTAAAAAGCTAAAAATTATAAATTTTATTTTACGTTTATCTCATGACAGGAACGAATTATATCAATAAACTGAAGCTTGTTCGATGCAGTTTTTAATTCTGAACATTTTTTGTATTTACACTTTTGTTCTAAAATTCATAGGGAACGAACTATCGCATAATGAATATTTTAACATTGTATTTCCTATGTCCTATAAAAAAAGTGAACACCCGGTATACCTCGGGAATTCAAAACAGTCGTGGAGAGTGCACCTCATGGGATATTTTTAGGCATTTTGAAAATTGGAAATAATTTATCAGTTTGTCGTCTGTATTGAATATAAGTTCTGAAAAGTTTGCATCTCTAATTATTCTCACAGCTAAATATAAAATATGAATACATTTTAATGAATATGATATCAGTCGAACAATATACTCGTATCATCACGATTGTATGCTATAATTCTGTCGGACAGTGTAGAAATGTATTTATAGAACACTTCATTCTCTATACGTCTATATTTGTGTACATTTTCATTTTAATGTATATAATACACAAGACAACAGATATGTCACTGTCAAGCTTGTGTATTGCTCTTCATAATTCTAAAGCATAATTTAAAAGACTTTTCATATTTACGAGTACCAGAGTTATAATGCATGCTTCAATAACATATTTACTAAATTAAATATGTCATTTGATAAAAAAGAAAACAACAATCTTTTTGTAACCGCAAGAAAAAGTCAAGTTCAATTATTCCAATCAGTTCTCTGTCACTAATTACCAAATTACATTATTTCTGGTCTAGTCAACCTTGGCAACCACACAAAAACAATTATTATCAACAGAGAGAAAGGAAATAAATAATAATTTTCTAATTACATCATATTTTTCAGGTTCCAGCTCTGCTTTTCAATCTTCAGGAGACTGATGAGACATGGCAATATGAAACTGAAGAACAGGAATATGCTTGTAGAGGTTTTACGAATAAAAAATGTAAATGGTACTCCGGAAGAGCTTTAGGAGGGTCGTCTTCAGTTAATGGAATGATGTATGTTCGAGGGAATAAATATGATTATGATAGATGGGGAGAAAATGGAAATCCTGGTACGTATTTGCGAATTCAGAAGAACTAATGAATTAAAATAATAATTGGAATATATAAGATATTGGTAATGAACGTTTAGTACTAGCAAAACGTATATACGAGGATGCCTTTCTTGAAGCCTCCTTGATACTCTCCTATTAACTTGTCGGCTTGGTAGTGCAATCTTTGCTTTATTAGCGTTGCTAGTATTTTGTATACCACGTCTAATAACGGGATATCTATAGACCAGAAAAGTTAGGTTAGAATTTGCATTTAGCGCGAGTTCATAGTTTGAATTCCCTAGTATAGGTTTCATATAGGAGTTTAATTTTACAGACAAAAAAAGATATTTAAAAAAAAGAAATTAAGCAGCTCTTGCTAAGAATTCGATAGTTTGTTTATTCAGTAATAGATTGCAACAGTTTAAACCTGTAGAAAAGGTAAAGTAAGAAAATTATTAGAAATTATAATGCTTGATGCAAGCAAGGATACCGTATGTCGTAGACCCACGAGTAAATAGGACAGCACAATAGAAGATGAAGCATGCACGATCAAACTAAGACATACGTTCAATGAATTTTGTAATGTTGTATTATTATTTAAATAATTGTAAACTGTGCAGAGTTCATGTGAATATTATTGTACGAATCTGAAGATAAAGGATCGGTCTAGATGCTACATATAATGCTTTGCATAAGAAATTTACTTTTATGAGATTTTTCGGCCTTTAAAGTTGAGCAAAAATTCCCTTGGTAAGAAATACACGGGGATTGAAATTATGTTCTCAGCGTTATGAACTGAGTTTGAATTTCGCGCCTAAATTTGACCGTTACACTTTTCTGGTCTATTACTACGTTTACATGTAGTTTTGAAAATGGTTTCAGTTTTCAGTCAAAATTTCGCGAAAAAGGATCAAAGATTGATTTGAAAACAGTTTCGGCGCATGCGCATTTGGCTGATGTAAGTGACAAATCCTCTTCACTCAAAATTCTTCATTTTGCCATTATTCCAATTATTTTTTGTACTTTGTACCACTACGCAATAAAATTACACAACTGTCAGTTTATTTGTGGGTTAGTAAAACTAAATTACACAGAGCGACAGACACGTTATGCTCTGTACGCATGCGCAATATCGAAACTGAATTTAAGTGTTTACATGAGTAGTTTTGAAACTAGTTTCCAAGTCATATATTTTAGTTTTGGTTTGAGATAATTCAAAACTGTTTTGACACTGTATACATGGCGTTTTCAAAACTAAAAACGTTTTGGAAACGGTTTGAAAACTGCATGTGAACTCAGTATATATTACTAGTTATCACGAATGTGAAATTTAGTTGCCGAGGCCGTAGGGCCGAGGAAAATAAACCACATGAGTGATAAAAAAGAACATCATTGCCGAGGGGCATATTAAATTTTGTTGTAGTTGTAGAGCATGGAATTCTACAAATAAGTAAACAAGATTCATTTCGTTTGTTTTGTAACTGCAGAAATTAGATATGAAAATTTCGTAAATTACAACAAAGGTGCATTCACAAATGAAAATTAGGTTTAGATTTATGGTTTATACTTTAGATTTAAAGACTTTGGCCGCATATTATGTAATGACTCCAATCACACTTCAGAATTTGGGGTCTCTAAATCTAAATCATAAAGCTAAACATTGCAAGGTCCAAACTTTTTATGATTTAGTTTGACGTCACAAACTTCACCAATGAGAACGAGTATGAAATGATATAGATATATACACCCATCTTTATTTAGTATCCACTTGGTGGATTCGGCTTTTTAAACAAATGCGAGAACATGGAGAATGTCATAACTTAATTGCTGAAATATAACCAATAATGCCAAGCGAATGACAGTTTCACGGCGCACAGGTGTCTTGCTGAGTACTGCTCTACCGATATTTTAATCTTGTTTTTGAAGCATTTACATAGATGTCTGTACATATCAAAACTAATTTTCTGGTAATTTAAACTTGCATTTATGAATGACTAAAGGTACATTCACAAATGAAAATTAGGTTTAGATTTATGGTTTATACTTTAGATTTAAGACTTTGGCCGCATATTATGTAATGACTCCATTTACACTTCAGTATTTAGTGTCTCTAAATCCAAATCATAAAGCCAAATATTGCAAGGTCCAAACTTTAGGTTTTTGATTTAGTTTGACGTCACAAACTTCACCAATGAGAACGAGTCTAAAACGATATAGAAATATATATCCATCTTTATTTAATATTCACTTGGTAGATTCTGCCTTTAAACCAAATGCGAGAAGAACAAGGAGACTGGCAAAACTTAATTGCTGAATTATAACCAATAATGCCAAGCGAATGACAGTTTCACGGCGCACTGGTATCTATTAAGTATTGCTCTACCGATATTATAATCTTGTTTTTGAATCATTTACATAGTTGTCAGTACAATCAAAACTAAATCAAAGCCAGTAGATATACTAAAGTACCGACATGGCGGCCATCTTGGCCTTAAAAAGCAACAGTAATGATTTTTGGTGTCGCTAAAGGCGCTTTTGTCGCAGGTGTAAATTGTTATTGTCAAACGTCAAATTATTCGTGGTGTGGTATTAAGCAATTTTTATTGTGTTAGAGAAACTGAGAATTTGCAAAAGAAGTATCCGCAAACTGTACGTACCTTATTTTGAAATTATTATACGAATGCATGTATTTGTGTTATTGCAGGGTTCTGTAATGTTGGCCTGTAATGTTGGCAATGTCATTGGTTATCTACAAAATGTTTCTGTAATAATAGAAAATGTTAATTTCAACAACACTATTCAAATTAAAAGTTTTTACTTCACAATGCATTACATATTTCGATTAAATATCGGATCTTCCAATGTTTGTAAACCACTGAGACTTCTCTTCAACATTTGATGTGCAAAAAAAATGTATTCTATTTTTATTATGATGACAATTAATTGCACAGCAACAAGGCATTATCTGTGGTAAATTCTCTGTGTATTTTATTTTCTTTACATCAAAATTAAAAGTGGTGAATACCAATGTGACATTTGACACATGCAACAGCAGCGCCTCTAGTGACACGAAAAATCATTACCGTTGCTTTTTAAGGCCAAGATGGCCGCCATGTCGGTACTTTAGTATATCTACTGGCTTTGAACTAAATTAGAGTTACATTAAACTTGCATTTATGAATGACTTACTTAAATCTAAACAAAAACCATAAACCTAATTTTCATTTGTGAATGCACCTTTACTTAAACCTAAACAAAAACCATAAACCTAATTTTCATTTGTGAATGCAGCTTAATATTCTTCTCAGGTTGGGACTGGGACAACGTTATGAAATACTTCAAAAAATCCGAAGACAACATCGATTATCCAGACAACCCAACACATCACAATACTGGAGGAAATCTCAAACTTAGCACATACAATTACGACATCCCTGCCAAGCAAATCATCCTGGATGCTGCTGAAGAACTCGGCATTCCATCAGTTAAGGACATCCACAATGGGACTGACATCTGCTTCGGTAATACCCAGGGAAACGTGGTCAATGGTCAAAGATTTAGCACTTATCATGCCTTTCTGCAGCCTGCCAGAGATAGAAAGAACCTGAAGGTCGTTACCGGAGCGTATGTTATTAGAGTCATCATTGATGTTGAAACCAAAACCGCTAAAGCTGTAGAGGTTAAAGTTGATGATAAAATAATTCAGATAAAAGCGAAAAAAGAAATTGTGTTGTCTGCTGGAGCGTTGAAGTCTCCACAAATTTTAATGTTATCGGGAGTTGGACCTAGAGAACACCTGGAAGAAATGGAGATTCCAGTCATCCAGGATTTAAAAGTTGGAGAAAATTTGCAGGATCACCTATTTTTTCTTGGATTTTATGTCAAATTACCTGATGAACTAATACCTCAAGAAAATCCTCTTGATGTTTTGTATAATTATTTCATTCATAGAAAAGGAAAGCTAGCCACAATTGGTTTAACTAATTTTGTTGGTTTTATCAATACATTAAACGATTCTCCTTATCCAGATATACAATTTATTCATGGAGTTTTCGATAAAAATGATTGGTACATCCTACCACTCTTCTTGAAAGTAACTGGAATGTCAGACGAAGTTATTAAATCCGTTTTAGAAGCTAATAAAGGCCATGCTTTAGTGATGTCTTGGCCTACATTATTACGACCAAAATCTACAGGGTATTTGAGACTGAACAGCTCCAATCCTTTTGAAAAACCAAGAATGTTCTCTAACTATCTTAAAGACCAAGAAGATGTCGAGAGTTTACTACGAGGTATAAGATTTGCTGAGAAGTTATTTAAAACTGAAGCATTCAAGAAATATAATCCTGAAATATTAAATTTTGATTTACCGACGTGTAGAGAGCACGAGTTCCAATCTGATGATTACTGGCGGTGCTCTATCAGAAGTTTGAGCACAACAGTCTACCACTATTGCGGCACTGCCAAAATGGGGCCCTCGTCTGACAGCGGGGCTGTAGTGGACCCGAAGTTGAAAGTGCACGGTATTAACAGACTCAGGGTAATGGATGCAAGCATAATGCCGTATTTAGTGAGCGGGAACACTAACGCTCCTTGTATGATGATAGGCGAAAAAGGGGCAGACTTTATACTTGAAGACTGGAAAAATGTTAAAGATGAATTGTAAAAGTATTGAATAAATTGAATTGTGTATTTGTATTGTGTATGTAATTTTTAAATAAAATTATGGCATAAAAGTGATTTTTGGGGTGTTCTCTCTACGACAGCTTTGAGAGCCCATGTAAATGTGCTTTATGGTACAAGTATATCGTCGTTACTGAAATCTGGGTAACAGAGCAAATGCCAATTATGCTGTAGTGCTATATTTTTTCTTTTAGAATATTTATTTCATTTTTAACAAAATATTCCGGTAATTACATAATAAAAAATCTGATGTGGCCAATACATAACCTCTCGCCAGATATTTTACCTGGTTGTACGCAAAAAACGAAAAATATTTTTAAATACAAATACATATATTCATGTCTCACTACAAAATAATTCTCACATATATTTGCAAAATCTATGGGATATTTTAAAATAAATTATGTACAATACATACATTTTCTTTATATTCAATATACTGAAATTTTCTTTTTCTACTTTCTTTTTCTTTATATTCGTCATTTTTTCGCAAATTTCTTTTATATTCTTTTTTACGTATATTCTTTTGCGTTGTAGACTTTTTTTTATTTTCATAATCTTCATAATAATGTACAAATACTTTTGACAGAGGCATACAAATATTTTTGACAGTGACATTTATGTGTCAATTACAAACATTTGAATTTCTTGCCTTGTAGTAGTTTGATCTGATATTTTTTACATCAAATTATTTTATATGCCTTTCTTTATCTCTAAATCTATAGAAGATATAATAATGAATTTATATTTATCGAATAAAGAATTTAACGTTCTTTAATATAAGTATTTACATAAATTTTCGATAAATAATATTTAGATGATTTTTTTCTTGTAACTACTACTTCCGGTTGTCCAATTGTTACCAAAACTGACTCGACTCTTCCCATTATTGTTAGATTGAGGAATCCGTAGTTAAAAATGTCTTAACTCTTATAGTACATACACACACACACACACACACACACATCCACACACACATACGGACATCATCGTAAAAATGTTATAATCGGATTCTAGAGACCTTAAAACGTGCTTATTCATTAAAATCTGGATATGCGATTTTTAGCATGAATACAATACCTGTCTTAGCGAGAGGTAAAAATTAAATTGGCAATTGATAGTTTTTTTATGACAACTTTAAAATAAGAAAAATGAATTATAAATTAAATTAATAAGAACAAATTTAAAATTTAATATAAATTGTGATTCTATTTCAAGAGTAAATCTTTCTGTTAACGTTAATTGCACAATTGAAGTTGTTTTAACTCAAATCTTCAAAGTTTATAATGTGATTAATTTAAACATAATTTAAAGTACTTTATCTACTCTTGCTGTTAAAGTATTACTTTATCTACCCTTGCGGTTACAGTGCTACCTTCATCGATTATTTTGAGTAAAAAAAAAAAACATTTTAAAATCTGTTATAGAATATAATTTAACGTGGAAAATGTATTTTAAATTTCCTAATAAATATAGGTGAACCACTTCGTTATTAATGTCACATAAAAGTATTACATATTTTAAAGTACTATGTTATCTAATAACTGCGACAAATGTAGTAGTTTATAGCTATAAAAATCTGATATGGCCAGCACATCACCTTCCGTCAGTTGTCCGTATTTTATACAAATTCCATACAGAAAGTTCTTTGCAAAAGATTCTATTGTACATTACCTTCCGGCAGTTGTACGTATTTTATACAAATTATATACAGAAAGTTTCTAGTAAAAGATCTTATATTTCCAGTAAAATTATAAGACATGCTGTGCCAATTGCACTTGACACTGACTTCTTTCAATCAGAATTTTCGTAATACAGTAGCTCTTTCCAGGGCTGACTACTTTCTGAAATTTAATTTCTTTTTGACTTTTTAACTCCTATTAAATATAAAGTATAAAATGCAGTCAAATCGTATAGAGAATAAAATATTCTTTAATATTTATATTATTGTGTGAAAAATTATATTTAACATAGTTCTTCAAGAAAAACTGTTAAAATCTTCAAATGGTGTACTTCTGGTTGACCAATTGTAACCAAAATCTAATCAGCATATGGATGTAACGAAGTATAATACGAATAATAATTTTTGAAATTGTCACAGACGAAAGTTTTGTCACACACACCCATACACATACAGACATCATCGTAAAAATAGTAAAATCGTATTCTAGGGCCCCTAACACGTGCTTATTGATTAAAAACTCACCATCGAATTTTTTCACCAAAGACAATACCTTCCTTACCTAAAGGTGACACATTTTAATTTTATCTAACACTCATTATTTAATATTGCTTGCAATTAGATAAAAAATATGTTCATATTTATTCAAATTTTTTCTATTATTAAAATTAATACTTTTATATTTTGACACTGTGTGAATTTTAGATATAGAGTACTATATTTCTATAAAGTGAAAGATTTAAATACTATTTGTATCATGTACTGAGTTGCCGTGGACAACATTGTAAATACAAGGCATTTATACTAATTATGATTATAGGTATATACTTTCAATTTTTTAAAGATCGGTATTTCTTATTAATTATAGTACAATTATTGCTATTAGATTTATAAAAAAAACAGATGTATGTAGTTTAATAATAATAAATAAATATCTGTTGCGGCTAGCACAATACTTCTCATCGATTCCATTTTATATTAGATAAGTATCCTATTATGTCTTGCTATAAGAGGTTTGATTATAAATCCATTAAAAATATTTTCTGGTTGAATAACACTTTTTATTTTCATCTATACCAAGTACTTAATTTACTGTATGTGATAGAATCTGGCTGCAGCATATTATTTATTTGTTAAAAAAATTATCATTGTGTCTATTTTCATATTAAAATATAGTACAGTGTATTCAAAAAAATTCCTAACTCGTAGTAGGCTATGAACAAAGAAACGTATGTCAACTTAAAAGTATTTAATTAAATGTCATTTTGACGCTAGAGAATGCCAAAAATGTTATCTAAAGACATCAAAGGATTTTCTTCTTAAATCTCATTTTAGAAATGAAAATTAATTAGAAAATGAGCCGCCTCGGTAGTTGTGTGGATTGAGCCAGCGACCAGCGCTCGAAGCGACAGTCACCGCTTGACTCTGAGATTGTGGGTTCGATTCCCACCAGGGGCTTGGATGTTTTCAAATACTAATATAATATGTATATTAAATGTAATAATATAAAAATATTTGATTTAGGGCTATAACTCCGACGAGTTGAAAAGCCGACAAAATATTATTAAAAAAAAAAAAAATTGAAAACGACGAATGGCAATATACTGTGTCTTTGTTTATTATCTTTTCTCATATACCGTGCGTCTATCTTAAAGGTGTACATAGGAGATTAACATGGGAAATCAGTTTTTTGCATTTTCCTGCTCGCCTAATTATTTTAAATAAAAACGAGTCAAATAAAAGTTTTAGGGCATAAAATTCTGCATCTAAATCAATAAACAGAATTACCTTTACATGCTTTGTAACGACAGAAATTAAATATGAAAATGTCGAAAATTACGTTGAAAATATCAACAGCCATGGAATTGAACAAAAAATAAATAAATGCTTGACGTTTTATCAAATTGTCAGAAACGTCAAATAAGTTAACTTACGTTGTGACAGATAACACGTCAAGCATTTATTTATTTTTTGTTCAATTCCATGGCTGTCGATATTTTCAACGTAATTTTCGAGATTTTCATAATTAATTTCTGTCGTTACAAAGCATGTAAAGGTAATTCTGTTTATTGATTTAGATGCAGAATTTTATGCCCCAAAACTTTTATTTGATGCGTTTTTGCTTAAAATAATTAGGCGAGCAGGAAATTGCAAAAAACTGATTTCTCATGTTAATCTCCTATGTACATCTTTAAGACAGACACACGGTATAATATCATAAGTGGTAAATTTTAGCCGGAAAAATTTTCAGATTGTTACGAGAGCCGGTTGCCTAGCAATTTATTGAGTGACATTGACAAAAAAATCACGAGTTGTCAAACGAGTGATTTTTGATCAATGTCACGAGGTAAATTGGCAACAGGCTCGAGTAAAGCAATCGGAAAATTTTTCCAGGATAAAATTTAACCACGAATGATATTCGGATGACTATTTCCAAAATAAAAATCAGGTAATCATTTATATAATTATTTTCTTGACAAAAATCTTATAATTTTTATTGTGTTTAGAGGTATTATGTTTCAGTTTGCTTTTTCAACGTTTTAAATAGATTCCTGTCCGAATCGACTCGTTTTTAATAAAAACCAATAACACTGAAAATATACAGACTTTGACAGGTATGTAAACAATATGCTTCTAAAACGTCAAAAATTTTTCGCTTATCAAAACTCACTTACTTGTAAAAATACGACATCTTATTGGCTTAAAGGCTGCGATAAAATTTTTGTGACGATGTTTTGTCGAAATGAAACTTGGTAACTAAGTAGAATCCTAAATTTGGATTGGTTTATATATTTATAGTCCTCACAATTACATTTCAAGATCAAATTTGACAACTTGACTTTTTAATTTAATAATGATATCAGACATACGTTCACAGCCTACTCCGAGTTAGGATTTTTTTTGAGCACACTGTATATACACCGATTTTTCTCACTTGACCCTCACGTCATAGTTTGATGTTCGCATAAATCAAATGGTATTGGTAGTGATGGAAACGTGATTATCAGCAGATCTCAAACAGTTTTCAGTACAAGACAAATACGTCATATAATACATCATAGACTAGCCATGGTTACACTTATAAAATACGAATGTATTGACCCTTTCATTTTCCAAAATAATATAACTATTATTAAAATTATATATTTTACCTTAATTGTGTAGTACCGAGTTGTGTACGTATTTATACACCTTGAGTTATTTATCATAATCACGAATCACATATTTTTTTCATCCTTTTAACTTGCGTTATCTGTCTGTCTGTTCTAACTTTTACAAACCATTTTAACTGACTTTGCAATGGTCTACAGTACTGAAATTTGGTACGTAGTTGGAATAAAATTTTCTTAATTTTTAGGTGTTTACACTTGTGGTAAGTAGAAGGTTGCAACTGTTCTTTGATGTTTCAATTTCAGACCACGTTCATAAATATTCATATTCGGATGATGATGACGTATTTGTACCGTGTGGGCGTTTACCAGGCGTCACCTCACGGGCACTCATTACTGGCGTGCAGAGTGCACCACAGAGGTCAATTTTTGTGCCATTTAAAATTCGAAATATTTGCTGTCGGTCGGAATCGAACCCGGTTCCTCAGATTCGCGACCAGACACTCAGGCACGCGGCCGTGAGAAATATGAGTGGGCAATAATCAATTTAATAAAAACACTACGTATATTATAGTGTAGGTTTAGACTGCCACTGACAGCCTAGTCATTAAACATATCTTTCACTTTCAATAAAACGTAAATGCTATCTATTTGGCGTTGTACCACAAATTCAAACAATTGTTACTTGAAAATGGGCCCCGGATTTCTAAAAGACGATAGCAAGAAGGCTTGAAGTAACAATTTGGAATAGAGTAGTAGATGTGTGATTATTTCACAAATTAATATATTTTTTAAAACTTGATAGTCTCTATCATACAGTTTTAAGGTCTAGTTTTATATGAATGACCCATGTCCTAATCTGTTACTATTGTGGAGGACCCCATTCCATTGTTTCATTCTTGACAAATGAATTTTACACAAATGGGCAACTGAAGTAGACCAGACCTCATGTGGCATGAAAATACATTAAAATTTCCCTTTATTCTCATAAATCGTTTAGCAAATATTTACTGGTTCTATTTCCATTAGTTTTCAACAATTTCACTAGATAGCAATCTTTGGATTCATTGTCGTCGCGTCATACAAATACCAAAACAAATAAGTGAAAGTCCGCTAACTACGTCACGATTGCTTACAGCCGAGTGAATAAGATTCAGATTTGGCTACATTAAGTTCCAAACAAGTACGCTAGTTCAGAAATCAGCAACTACGGAATATCTTGTCTCTTGCGTTGGTTAAGTAAGATTATTTAACTGAGACTTGTTCGCATTGAACTTGGACTAGAAAAGGAGAAATTAACCATTAACATGATTATTTAAAAAAACGGAATCCTATTTTAAAGAGGCATACGTTGTACGTGACTCATGGCACGTTGGTTTTAAAAAATAATTATTTCTTTTGAGACATATTTGTAACTTATATGATTACACGGATTTAATTTGTTTTATTTTTTATTAACATAAACTTTTTAACTTTCTTTTCATGTTCTAATACACATTAATCGTACATAAAAAGCTCAAGATGTAAATATCCATATTTTCCAAGTAACTTATATCTTAAAGTGTACTTAAAACTATTTAGTTTTATAGACATCATTTTTTATTTTTTTAACAATGTCATAGTTTCATGATAATATCAAATAAAATTGGAACGTTGACAGCAAGTTGCTTTGCCCTTCCTGTCTTATACTAATAATTTAGAATATTTCATTAAGTGTACTTAGTTTTTACCTCCCGCTACTCTTGGTAAGGGAGGTATAGGGATCGTGCTAAAAATCGCATATCGAGATTTTGGTAAATGACCACGTTTTAAGGTCCCTAGAATCTAATTTTAACATTTTCACGATGGTGTCTGTGTGTATGTATGTGTGTGTAGATCCTCCACTCTAACTCAAATACTATTATTGAGAAAAATTTGAAACCTTTTTCTGTGCCAATCTGCTATGTACGCAGATATCGATAATGATGATGACATATTTGGACCGTGCGGGCGTTTAAAAGATTTATTAATTTTATTATTATTATTTTTATTATTTCTTATATTATTTAAACAATAATAAATAATTTAAAGTGACACATGAGTTTATACGTATATTTATATTATTATTATTATAGTAGTATTATACAATATTTGAATAGTTATTTACAAGTTGTATGTCGTTATAAATCACATTTTACAATCCTATTTGTTTAAAATTCCGTATATTTCCTATGCTTACATTACTGTCGTTCGAAGCGCGGCGTGACAGTAAGAGGCTAGCTGTGACGTTACGAATTTCGCATTCAGGCCTGTATTCTCGTGTGGCCTCGAACTACAACATAAAATGGACCAGTATTTAATTTAAGATTTGTTGTTCACTGAAAATGTCTTTATTATATTTAAATTGACGTCGTTGAAATGTCAGATTAAAAAATCTGGAGAATAAATCACTATTAGTTAACTGTTAGGTTTATATAAGTCGATGAAAACGGCCCTTATAGAATTAAAAAACTAAAAAATATCTTTACAACAAATTTAAATTATTTTCAATTCGATATCGTAAAATAGTATTTAAAAGAACAATATCATAGACGGAAAGTGACATATGAATAATTTGTTAAAAAAGGTTAGACAAAAAATAATTAATCGTCAAAAATTTGAAAAAAAAATTGAGTGTAAACAAGGTTGAGCACCAGCCGAATAGAAGCATAGATCATAAAAGGGATATTTTGAATTTTCAAATAGAACAAAAGTGATTCCTGTAGTTTGTAGTGCTCTCTCCACGCTGGCGGCGACGCCTAGTAAACGCCCTGAACGGCAGATATAGCGTCATTACTGAAATAGGTGAATAAAAAAGCAGATTAGCACACCCAGAAATGAGTAATGATATACCTATTTATTTTTATTTAATTTACTCTTCTAGTTCGAAAAACAATACTTTCAGGACTATCCCAAATAATGTTACTTTCTTATTAAAAAAATCTTTGCCTAATTAGTTACTGATAAGAATATATTTCAATAAAATTAACACAATCTAAAAAATAATATTCTGTAACAAGTTTTCTACAATAAAATTTGCAATCATCGAACACAATCTATCGAAAGTATACAAAATTACTGCAATACGCATAACTGGAGTGAAAATAAACGTCTACTTTGTCCGTCCTTGACGAATGAGTGAGTGAAAGAATTTGGACCACTGCTCCCTTTTACATTTTCCAGTGGCGTACGTGCGCTGCACTGGCTACGCCTGCATAGGGAACAGGTTTTCGGATGCTGAGTCGTCTATACTCATTTGGACCAACAAATCGTCCGTAAATTTGATAGAGATGATTTTGGGACAAGGTTGTTTAGTTAGAGAGACAACATTTGGAAACGGAAGGCTTAATTAATACGTGAAGACTATTGTAAAGAAAGATTTTTATCAAAATTAATGGTATGAACATTATCTGCAAGTCTTAATTGTACTTGTAATGTGCTCTAGTTTTAAAACAGTTTTAAAATGAAATTTTAACGTCTTTTACCAAATTATAATGCAATACTTTTACTTAAAGAACAGTAATACCGGGTGAATGATGAATACTTGAAAACCGAACATAGGATCTTAACATGTAATATCATACTTTAAGTTAACAGATGTTTAACGTTTTATCTATCAAGCTAGGTTATAGTAATTAACGTATCAATTGTGATATACGGACATTAACGCCTGAGGTCAACAGTGTACTTTTCGAGGGCCTCTGGCCCTAGATGTGTACGTTGACCCAAGGCATTATTGTCCGTTTAACTACTGTGGTGCGTTCAACGTTTAACGTCTGACTATAATTTTTAATATTCTACGGATTGCAGATCAGAAAGTTTTAATAAAATTTGCGGAGTAGGTAGGGTATGAAAGCTTCTACTTGTTTTTTAAGCTTTATCCCAGTATCAGTATCAATTTATTGGAAACATTATCATAGCAACAACTCATAACACGTTCTAGAGTGTTATATACCAAATAACTCCCAAGAGCGTTAAACGTTGAACGCACCACGGGAGTTAAACGGACAATAATGCCTTCGGTTAAAGTCACATCTCGGGCCAGAGGCCCTCGAAAAGTACACTGTTGATCTCAGGCGTTATTGTCCTTAAAACACCCTTGATACGTTAATTATTATTTGGCACGATCAATCTTTACCGATAGAGTTTCCAAGGAAGTAAGATTTATTTACAAATTACTGACTGGTAAGTAATGTGGCTCACTTACTGATCAGGAGAGTGAGGCGGTAATGTGTAAATAAAAACAACGATCAAAGCTTACTGTCAAAATGACAATAATTTATTTTTAATATGGCAAAATAACTTTCAAATCTTATTTATTTTAATTTTGGGCGTCGATCGTACAAAATACGTAATAAGCATTGCAGTCAGAAGTGCTCTTCTACCGGTATCTGATGTATTAGAGATTCCGACTTCGTCTGGATCAACAAAATCATCCTCAACAGGTAGGAAGCACTTATTGACCTTAATACTTAAATAACTATTATTCACAATCATTATAGTAATATGTCGATTCCAAAAATTCTAGAGGTTGGGAAATACTTCGTTCCTAATTGTGATGACAATCTTTTGCGTGGGAAATAACTGATTTTTCTTCTACCCACGGGTTGGAAATGATAGATCCCTATAATAAAGTAGGCTAAATAAATTTTAATAGAGCTGTAAAAAATATTAATAAAATTAAAGGTTATAACTCATTAATTTATTTTGAAAATTATTGATTTAAAAAGAGGATGATTGTGAATAAAATACTATACATACCTCGATAGGAGTTTCATTACACCTTCGCGCTGTACCTCACCTCGAGGCTTCGCCTCTCGGTAATGTACTTCAGCCCTTGGCTGTAATGAAATATGTCCCATTTCGGATGTAATATACTATTTATAATTTATTATTATTTCAAATTTCTGTTCATGTGAACAATTATCTATTACATAGGTAATTTAAATAGGAATGGTGTCATACCACATTTTCCAATATATTTATTTTCAGAAAGTACACTTAAAACTACTCATATATATATATATATATATATATATATATATACAGCATGTCTTAGGCCGACCGACACATGGGAGATTAACATGTGAAATCAGTTAATTGTGAATAGTATCTCCCTAGTGTAATATATTAAGAAAAATTTTGTATACTCACTGGAGAATATTAATTCTACAGATTACAGTTGAAATTAGTCAATTTAAATGTGTAATATTAGAAAAAAATAAGAAAATTTGTATAATTTGCAAAATTATTGTTCGTATACCGGATAAAATGGTTACTAAGTAACAGTACAAATAGCATCGTGGTAGCGTGTACGCTTGGTAATAAACAAAGCTCAGTGAGACTGGGTTCAGAACCAGACAGCAACTAAATTTAATTTTTACTATTCAGAATAATTTTTAGTATTAATATGTTTTTAATCTTTTATTGACTTTTAAAATATAAACAATATTCAAATTATTCGCATTTTGTAAAATTTCAATAACGTATCCATTTTATTAAATTTCAATTAAATAGTTATTTATGATATAAGTGTTAAAAGTGACATTTTATTTTGTGAGAAGGAACAAAATAAAATTACTTTTAACACGTATATCATACACTATTTTTATTACAAATACTATTTTTTAATTTAAATATGTATTTCTAATAATTTTTTGACATTCACTTTTAACACTATATAGTGTCAAAAGTAACAATGATCTTTCACTTTTAACACTGGTGTCATAAAATGACTTTTGTAACGCTAAAAACAAACATTAAAAAGCCCATTTTTATAGATTTGTAGAAAAAATATATTAAAAATAAAAAATATTTTGAGAAATAAAAATTGAAAATTAAATTTTGCTATCGGTTGGTTCCGAACCCAGTCTCTCCGAGTTTATTATTACCAAGCGCACACACTACCATTATGCTATTTAAGCTGTTGCTTGGTAACTAATTATTTCCGGCATATGAATAACAATCCTGTAGATTCTACAAATTTCCTTATTTTTTTCTGGTATTACACATTTAAACTTACTAACTTGGACTGTGATCCATAGAAATAGTATCCCTAAGTACACAAATTTTCAACTTAATACTATTCACAATTAACTGATTTCACATGTTAATCTTCTATGTGTCGGTCGGCCTAAAACACCCGGTATATATATGCCACATAAGTTTCTAGTTTTACAAAAATAATTTTTAAAGTTTACCTATATAAAATTTTAAATGACATAATTTTGCGACATTCATGCACAGTGCATGTGTGCGTGACCATCAGTGTATGTGTACAAGATTATTACGTCACAAAATCAGACTAGAATGTTTAAAAGAAAAATCATGAATGAAAAGTATCACAATATTAAATATTTTTAATGAATATATTATACATAATATTAGGTAAATTTTTCATTTATGGAAAAAATCAATTTTCGTTTCAATTCCATTGCTACCACTATTTTTGGGGTGATTTTCGACATTATTGTGCTTTATTTCTGCCCTTACATGCAAAATTTTGCTTTTTGATTAAGATGCAGAATTTTATGGTCTACAAAAGTATGATTTTACGTATTAAAATCCTATGTTCAGTTTTCAAATATACACCCGGTATATTCTTCAAAAGAATTCTTTGAATATCAGTAAATATCATGTCAACTGCAGTATACAGAGGACAGTAGATTTAGTTCGAGAACCGTTCTGACATCAAATACAATAACTTAAGAGGTACCTACCTATAAATTAATGTCAAAATGAGCCAGAGTAATAAAATTTTGCCAAGCAATTTCTAATCCGTTATAAAATATTTAAAAGAAATCACCACAAGTAATCCTAATGAATTATGACTGGTAAAATGTCAAACATATATATATATATATATATATATTTGTGCAAATGCCATGGCTATTGCGATTAATACGAAATTGAATAAATTTAATAGGAGTAATAAATATATGGGACTTTGACGGGCATCACCAATATAACTTAAACACTAAATTGACAATATTGCATCGAAATGAAATGTCAACTGGATTATATATCATATATTGCTGCCAAAAATTTGATTTCTATTTTCACCGCCCGCTACCCTTGGTAAGGGAGCGATAGGGATCGTGCTAAAAATCGCATATCGAGATTTTGGTAAATGACCGCGTTTTAAGGTCCCTAGAATCCAATTTTAACATTTACACGATGATGTCTGTGTGTATGTGTGTGTGGATCCTCCACTCTAACTCAAATACTACCACCTATCATTCAGAAAAATTTTGAAACCTTGTATTTCGAACTTTTACTATCATGGAAAGAGCCCATTAGATTTTGGTGTAAATCGGATAACAGGAAATGGCACTTTATTAGAAGCTCAAAATAGTTTTTCTCCAAAAAATACCTTTAAATGTTATTTTTTCGAGATTAATGTTACTATAAAAATTAAAGATTATTACATTTTCTACAGATTTGCATTAATACTTTTTTATATATTTTGTGGATAAATTTATAAAATTATCTATAATTTAAATCCCGGAGGCTACGCTTTAAATAAACAAAACTCGTTGGTTGCCCAGTTATTCAAATGTATGTAACTGACAGATAAATGTCACAATGTCACTGTCAACGAACTAATTATTTCAAATTAATAATAATAACGTTTTAAACAGAAAAAAGTAAATAGAACAATAGAAAAGGGAATCAATACAGTTTCCAGCATATGTAAATATGTAGGTATGTATTTAGATTACTAAAAGTTAATGATTCGTAAAAAAGTTTAAGCTAATTCTCATTTTTGGATTAGTGAATTCTATTTTGTCCCGGTATTTAAAATTTAATTTTCATTTTATTATCAAAAAAGGCAATTACTTGGATTAGATTAAACTATATTTTACGAAATAAACTGCCAACATTAGAGTAAAATTCGCTAATCCAAAAATAAGGACGGTTAATGGCGGGAGGTTGTTGATCACATCAGATTTTTTTGTTTAAGCTTAAAATTTAAGCCTTGTTGATGTAACTAGCCGTCGAATATTATAAATTTATATATTTACGAATTCTGATAGATAAAAAGTCATATATTTGTTTATTTTTTTGTTCAAATATACCATGGCTATTAAAAAGAAATTGAATAAATTTAATAATACTTAATTTACATCTATTTGGTGCCATTTGATGCACAAATCTTTCTGATGATACCACAACCATTGTTGTCAGTTAAAACGGGGAGCAACAGTCTGCAAAACACTGATTTACCGTGTTTATCTCCTATGTACACATCGAAAAGATACACCCGGTACCTATGTAAGTTTTAAAAATAAATAAAAACAGGCTGGTAGCACGAGCGTGGTTCTAACATCCGTGTTAACTAAAACCATGCCAACGACTTGGCACTTACTTCACGGTTATTAACAAAATCAGTGTTGCCAATATACTAATTAACTTGAAAGTGTATTGACAACCAAATTCAACAAATTTGGCTTCATTATTTTAAATTGTTTATACTACAAAGAAGGCAAGACAAAAATCATATTAAACAGTTTAAAATAATGCTGTCAAATTTATTGACTATGGCTGTCATTACATTTTTGGTTTATTCAGTACATTGGCAACACTGATTTTATTAATTACCCTGAAGTATGTGCCAATGGTATGGTTCCTATGTTCGCGATTTCAGTAACCATCCTGTAAATTTTGTTATAGACTGATTATCTTTTTTTAGCTATTTCTGTATTAATATTTATATTTCCATGTGTTTTTCTTTGAATCTCGATAGAGGAAATGCCATTTTTTCGTAGTACTGGTATATTAGTAGTGGTGTTTTTATTTCTGCTTTATTTTTTATTTCCTTCCAATTGTTTCAAATAAATAATGAGCCTGTTTCAAATTTTTCAAAAAGGATTTTAAAATAAAATTTATGCAATATTTTCCTTAATAATAATTTTTATTTTAAGAATTTATTTTCGCAAATAATTAATCAAAAAGATTGGCGCCAAAAATAGTCATAAAAAATCTGATGTGGCCAGCACATAACTTCTCGCCAGATATTTTCCCTGGTTGTACGCATAAAACAAAAAATATTTTTAAATACAAATACATATATTCATGTCTCACTACAAAATAATTTTCACATATATTTGGAAAATCTATGGAATATTTTAATATAAATTATGTACAATACATATATTTTCTTTATATTCAATATCCTGAAAATTTCTTTTACTACTTTCCTTTTCTTTTTCTTTATATTCGTTATTTTTTCGCAAATTCTTTTTATATTCTGTTTTACGTATATTTTTTTGCGTTGTTGAATTTTCTTTTATTTTCATAATGATGTACAAATATTTTTGAGAGTGGCATACAATTATTTTTGACAGTGACATTGATGTGTCAATTACAAACATTTGAATTTCTTGCCTTGATTTAGTTTGATCTGAGATTTTTTACAACAAATTATTTTATATGCATTTCTTTATCTCTAAATCTATAGAAGATATAATAATGAATTTATATTTATCGAATAAAGAATTTAACGTTCTTTAATATACGTATTTACATAAATTTTCTATAAATAATATTTAGATAATTTTTTTCTTGTAACTACTACTTCCGGTTGTCCAATTGTTACCAAAACTTAATCAACTCTTCCCATTATTGTTAGATTGAGGAATCCGTAGTTAAAAATGTCTTTAGTCTTATAGTATTTGAGAAATCGTGGATCTAACATCCACACACACACACACACGCGCACGCACGCATCCAATATCCAAATTTCAAACATTAATTTTAAAATATTTAATATTTGAGGATATTTAAAAAAATGATATCTTTTTAAATTTAATACTTAGAAGGCGTATAAAAATTCTTGCAACAGCCCTATTTTATTTTTTCTATAGCTGGTGTTAAAGTGTGCTTTTATCTACTCAAAATAGTAGATAAAGTAGCACTTTAACCGCAAGGGTAGATAAAGTAACATTTTAACTTTACATACAAAATCCATAATACTTTCATATTGGGGTTGGGATTTTACAATTGCACTTATTTATAGTTGGTGCTTTTTATTTTATTTTTCTTTAACATCTGCTATAAAGAAAGAATTTTACAAACGACGATAAAATTAAATTATCGATTCGCGAAACATAATATACTTTCCGCTTGTCGATAAAATTTGATTTTGTCGTCTTGTATAAACATAACTATAAACAACACTCTTGATCATTAATGAAATAAAAAAAATGTAGGATTTATATTTTGGGGAAGTGAAAGATATGTAATTTGTCACACAAATGACAATATAATATTAAATTATATCCTGAGAAAGTTTTAATTCTAATAATGCTATGAATATCATTAAAATATTGCGTAAAATTTCTTTTCAATTCCATTTTAAAATCTAAACAACGCACTGGACTACAACGAAAACTATAAAATTTCTCCATATATGTTTTATGAAGACTTCTTAATGTCATAAGAATTGAATAGCATTTCGTAAATTTAGAAAAAGTTGATAAAGCAAGAGATCTTAGTTTTAATTGTCACTCGAGTGGTGTAAAGAGTTTTACGGTTACTTCATGTGTTATACAACCTTCACAGTGCAAATTATAAAGATATGGGTCATTTGTTCGCTTTCTTCAAACGCGTATTTATTATTTATCTGTAGGAGGCGCTCAACAAGAAAACTACATTTGGTTATCGGGTTTTCTGAACTCAAATAATGTTTAATTATAAAATAAATAGTAATTTTCTGTGAAATTTTACTTGCATAATGTTTTATCTCTAAAAGATTTCCTGTATTTGTTAATTGAATTTTTGAAAATAAAGTTTTCAACCTTTGTGCTTGGTTTATATCAGCGTTTCTTAACTTATACGTCGCGACCCAAATTTGGGTCGCGAAGGGGTTTGAGTGGGTCGCGTAAACTATTCAGAATTTTAAAATTTTAAATGCCAATCATATTTTTCTAAAATGCATATAAAATTTCATTAAAATGTTACTAATGTTATAGCAATACAATGTAGAATTGTTACTGTTAATAACCCTACCGAGACTTTGTGTCCATTTTGGTTAAAAAAAGAACCAATCTTGGGTAATAAATAATTGAAATAAATAAATATATCATCACGGCATATTACCCATTGCGGGGTGTGCCAATCTGCTTTGTACGCAGATTTCGGTAATGATCATGACATATTTGTACCGTGCGGGTGGTTACCAGGCGTCACCTCACGGACACTCATTGCTGGCGTGGAGAGTACACCACAGGGATCAATTTTGTGCCATTTAAAATTCGAAATGTTTGGCGTCGGTCGACCTGACACTCAGGCACGCGGCCACGAGACCGCTAATAAGTAATTGAAAATATAATTATTATATTTTGCTACTCCTCGTATGTATCTATATGTGCGAATCTGATTTTGCTGCTCTAGTAATTACTAAAACTAAATTTTAGGAACCGCCGCGATTTGAAGAACTCAAACTCAAGGTTCACATTAATTAACATTAATTTTTGTTAGCTACTCGTATTTTTTATTTTAAATTTTAAAGAAATGCATTTTCAGTCATGTTCGAAAGTAAAATTGGACAAATATGGGAAGGTAATATTCATGTTTCCGACATTTGACTATCAGACAAGTTAAAATTGTATCAAATTCCTGTACCAAATGGTAATAAGATTCGTTTTATTTGAAATTGTCGATCTTATGTCGGTGTTATATTTTTATTATTTTGTTTATAAATAGGTATGTGATATATTCGTACATATTCGTTTTCTTTTATAATAAAACATATTTTTATTTTTTAAATAATTTTCTATATAAAGGTTTGCTAAACCTATGCAATAGTTAAATTTGTGTCGCGCCTTGAATAGGTTAAGGAATGCTGGTTTATGTGTTTCAATAAAATACTATCACTAAAAGTTTTTTTTATCTGAAATATAGTTGAAATTCTGTTTTATAATTAGTAGTTTTGACACTATTAAAACGTGTAATTTTTATTTATTATTGTATGTACTTATAGTTACTTTCTAAATTGTAATTTTCGTTCTATCGAATGATTTAAATAAATATTACTGTCAAAATTCTTCTTCATTTTAATACATTGACAAGATAATACTTTATCTATATAACGATAAATGAACTTTCTCCCATTTTTATATTGTAAATGCAATAAATGTAATGAGTTAAAATTAGAAAAATATTTAGGAAAATAGAAAATGACATTTGCAGTTTACTTAATGTGCATTATATTTAATATTTAATTTCGTTCGAGAATCAGGAAAGAATTATTGAGCATAAGAAAATTAGGTAGGACACGAAAAATTTGCACAACCATTTTAACAAGAATGTTCCAATAAAACACTGGATAGCTGACATACGTTTAACAAGCGAGGCAAGTGGTGGGGATACGGCGCCATTTGCAGAAAAACTACAAACGTTCGTTTGCGGTGTTTGTGTTATGTTCTTAGTGAATAAATAGTTTAAGTGAGATATTTCCATAATAAAAGGCAATATGCCGTCTTCTTGTAGTGCTTTTGGGTGCACAAATTGACATAGCAAGGATAACCCTCGACAATTTTTCAAGTATTATTGTTCATATATATATATATATATATATATATATATATATATATATATATATATATATATATATATATATATATATATATATATATATATATAGTATTAAATATTTTACAGATTGCCTTTAAATAATAGTGGCACATCACGATTGTGGATAGATGCCATAAAAAGAAAAGATTTCACACCTACAAAAGCATCAAAAAATTGCAGTGATCATTTTCTTGAAACTGATTATTTGAAATGGCCTGGAACATAGTGATGCACGCGAGACGAGACGAGACGAGAAATATAAAATATCGATTTCGTGTCGTTTTCGGATTTGCAATCTCGATCTCGCTCTCGTTCTCGCACATTTTTTTTTGGGTCTCGTCTCGTTCTCGCGCGAGAGTCTCGCTGTAAAAATAAGCGCTTGCGCACTACGTATTTACCTCGGTATTTACGTATCAGTTGAACTACAAAAGAGAAGTTCGCACCAGTCGTTCCGTCTTCCGTGTATTTACAGTCGTATAACTATAATAAAGAGACGAAACACTAAATTCTAGTCACCAAATTATTTCAATATGACCATCTGTTAATATAATCGGTCATCAGTAAACCTAATTAAACATTAAAAAAATTATTTTTTGTAGCTAAGAATTTCTACACTTTATCATTAACTATATGCCACAATTTAAGTAAGATTTACTCATAAAAAAGCGCTACACTGGGGACCCACTGGCAACTAATCACTCCGCTTCACTCCTTGTTGGCTCCTATCAACGCTTAATATAAGATCTCGCTTCTCGCAGTTGTTATATCGATCTCGCCTCGAATTTTAAATTGCAATCTCGCTCTCTTTCTCGTCTCGCATAATGCAACGAGACGAGACGAGATGTGAGATACTCTCGCCTCATCGTGCATCACTACTGGAACATAATATATAAGAAGATTAAAACCAAACTCAGCATCTTTTGTATTTCCAAATTTTCCACCACATATACAAAAGGCATCTATTTTATTGTGAATTTGCTATATATGTAATAATTATATATTATATTATTAAAATAATAACTGTAATATTTAAAATTACGAAATAAATATAAAAAATCTGTTAATTTATTCCATTTATAATTTGTTCCTATATGTAATTTTAAATTTGGCGCGTATTTTGCCTTTTCTGCAAATGGCTGCCTTCCAGTTGCTTGCCTCACACGTGACTACGTCACAACATACAAGTTAGCAATCCAGTGTGTATATTAATATCCTTGCATTTTAAACAGTTATTTATGCCATTTGAAATTAAGTTACAAAAGTTAAGTTAGAATTTGGTTAATTAATTTATTTAAATATCGCCAGAAAATTTTCTTTGGCTTTTAGTGACAAAAAAATTATAGAACACTGTCATACTCACTTGATATGCAACTTTTGGCTATTTACGGGGTATAAGATTTTCGCCTGAAGAAGAAATTCATGTTGCAATTTATGATTATTTTGTTTTGAAAATATTCCAAATTCCAAAGACTGGTTGGGAGCTTTTAAGAAGTGGAAGGAAAGAATAGCCAAGTGTATTAATGTTGAAGAGAACTACTCTGGACATATTTATAAATAAATTCGAAAAAATATGAACCATGACTCTCACTCTCAATAAATCCAGCGTGACCCTCGTATATACTACTACAATGTACACTTTGCTTGCAATTTTGGGACAATACTTTTGTACTCAGATTTTTGTGGAAACTGTATTTGAACTAAAAACGTCATTATACTCATATGCAGACAAATTGTTTCATGGCAAAGGTATATAAGTTTCCAAATCACTCTTGGAATACATCTGGCTTAATGTAAGAACAACCAATGTCAATATATCGTAATTTTGGGAAGGAGTAATTTAAAATCAACATGAAACTTTCAGTATGTAAAACCGAGAGAACCTTTCTGTGTATCTGTGTACGTATAGCACTAAAATCCTTCGGAATTACTATACAAGCCCAAACCCATAACATAATTATAAAGTTAATGGTGTGAAATTTCTACAAATTTCTTGCGACTAGTTTAAAATATATATTTTAAACTTACAAAAACTGCATATGTTATTCAAGTATTCCGCCATTTAATATTGGGTTACATCTCCTTTATTAACGATTTAAATCAATTAATTCAAAAGATCTTTGATTGAAATCAAATTTTATAAAATAATACTATTTTTGTAGAAAATCAATTGTATTTTAAATTATTTTAGATACCTACAGAGTTAACAAAAAATTCTACTATGGTAATATAATATAAAAATATATACATATATACCAGTGTCTACTTTTTTATGGAGTATAGAAAATACAATGGTAAAATTTTCATATATTTGTAAATTCTGCCGAATTAAATTTAGAACTTATGTATAAATACAAAAAATGTTCAGAATTAAATACTGCATCAAATGAGTCTAAATTTATTGATATAATATATAACCTGTTTCATTTAGGTAGGTAGGGTTTAAGTTTAAAGTTTAATCAGGCGCGCGTGGACTCGTTATTACTACGTATAAGCAAAAATTCAAATGCATTCTTTGGGTTTTTTTTTACAGATTTCGTTTTCGTTTATGAAATAAAATAATTGTATTGCTTTTAAAACAATTAAAAAATGCAATAACATCAATACGTCTTCAAAAATGAAAAAAATCAACCATTTTTGATTTTTTTAAATAAATCATAATTTTTGCCAACCCTATTTATTAATAACACCAGCTTTAATTTCATTAGGCATTGTAACTTCCTAATGGCCGTATTATGAACAGAATCGCAACGAAACTACCACTCTTAATTTTATATTAATCAACAAAAATAGATTTTCTACAGATTTAGACTTACAGTTTTGACCATAATATGGTCATAAGCCCAGCAAATTTTTCTGTGAGTATTCTCCCATTAAATCATATGCAAGGTAAGTTTTTACTGTATGCAATGAATTTTTACTTAGTTGTCTTGCTTTGTGCCAGAAGGAAAAGGTCTCGGTAGAAGTCTGGACTAGAAAATGTCCCTTAAAATGTCGGTTGAACTATTATCACCCATTATTTATGGTTTTGAGTCTATATTTAAAATAGCCGAAAGAATTTTTAGAAATTTCTAATCATCTGTGTAGGTTTTATAATTTTTTGAAAATATAAACTGGCCGAAATGTTATGGATTTGGGCTCGTAGGAGCCAATATGCCTACATTGCAAAAAAATATTTTCTTGTTTTACGGCATGACATTGATTCAATAGATGCCAATTACATAACCAAACTCATTTTCGTTAAAAATGGACATAGGGCACTCCAATACTACGTCACACTTCGTATGTATTTCACATGTGTGTTGAAGTTTTATATAAATATTATAAAATATATCGATTCAGTAAGTATTAGCAATAGTTATTTATTTGTTTTACGAAGCGTTTTATCAACCAAAGAATGTTAAGATGTGAAAATTAGTTCGAACATTTAATTTTATCGAATGGATAAAACATGAATAAAACACAAATATAATATAATGTTTTATCCATAATTAAACTTTAATCCAAAATAAATTCAGTTAAATTGCAATAAAGTTCGAAAGTATCTCTCAAATGAATGACAGTGACATCGGTGTTATTTGTTTATGGTTGTCATGCATAGCTCATGAACATGATAGTCACTAGTGAGTATTAGGTCCCATTATACAGTTGTAATGAGCATAAATTATGAGTCAATTATGGATAAAATTATTTAATATCTTAGGAAGAAAATGAAATATTTTTTTGTAAATTTTGAATTTATTGGCGATGCCTACTACAGGTACAGCAGAAACTTTTACTCTTTTTTACGCTGTCCCTGCAGGAACGAATAATAAATTTTTCATTCATTTGAATAAATTAAGTAAGGAATGAAGATAAAAGTGGATAGCAGCAATAAAAAGAGGGGATTTAACACAGAGTAAATTAAAATATCAAAAAGTTTGCAGCAAACATTTTATATTCGGTAAATATATTAAGAATATGAAATAATGAATAAATTTATGGCACAAATTGTGAAAGAATATACGTAATTAATAATTTTATTTTCTCCATATACCGAAGTTCAACCTCTGGAATGGATAGCGCAAATAAATAACTATTGTTAATACTTACTAAATCATTATATACTATAATATTTACAAAAATCGCCCAAAAATCAAAATTTAACACAAGTAAAGTTCTGACATTTAACATATGAAATACATATGACAGCTCAATGTTTACCCTCTGCCGCCATATTGGCCCTTTAAATGGTCACGTGTTCTGGATTGCTCTATTGGTTCTTCCAAAGAATATGCAGGATGTTCGGATTTCGAAGGCCATCATTTCGATACGGAATCCATAAGAGATACGACTTCGGTTAAGTAGGACATGTTTTGCGCCTTAGAGGGCCATCTTGGATGATTTGGTTTTGTTCAAAAATCTCATAGGCTTAGATAATAACGAAAAATTGATTTTGGTCGAAATTTTCATTTTCAAATATCTCTTAATTGGAACACAAAGGCGCACCAGATGTGCCAATTTACCAACGTCGTATATTGGTGGTATTCAAAATACCTTATGCTTTAATCGTTTAACCAAGTCTTGTGAGATTATTTCTGCCATACTTTACTAAACTCTTTGAATCAATTTAGACATCAAGTCTAAACAGACGGAATGACATCCTTTTTGGCTTATTAACACAAACACACATATCAACACCGCCTCATAGCATTCCTGATTATGACAACCTATATTTTGTTTGGTATCATCTCCGGTGTACAATGAGAAGAATGCGTGTCGGGCACCTGTTTCAGGGGGGGGGGGGGTATGAGGTAACATTTCTTCTGTCCGGTATCGGACTTCATGGTGAGGTATATACACGTATAAGACACACGCCGGCTACACCAGATACACTTTCTCTCGGTTGGTCAAACTCGATGGTTTGTCTGTGTGTTGTGTCGTGAAGTGGCGTTGAACAGTGAAGGGTGTCTTGAATTTTTATTAGTGAATTGTGATTAAAAGGTAAACAAATAAAAATTTATTTTTTTAATAAAAAATTGCGCGGGAAATCTCAACATCAAATTAAAATTGAGAACATCATTATTTACTTCTATTAATTACATTACTTTTAACTAAAAGAATCTTTTCAATGAACAATAAATGAACTTTTTTGCACGATCGGGTTTTTTTTATGTTTACCGATAGTGTTTCCAAGACAATAGGTCTTATTTACAAATTACTAAACGGTAAGTGATGTGAATTACGTCGCTAAATGATGTGCTTCACTTACCGTACAGGAGGCGAGACGGTAAATAAATAAAAACAAAAATCAAATGACAAATATTTTTTTTTTAATGTCAAAATAAATTTCAAATCTTATTTTTCTTTTAAATTTTGTGCGTCGATTGCGCAAAAAATAGTATATGCATCACGAACGTTAAGGAATTACCACTCAGTCCCCAAACATTGTCTTCGGTCGGTAAACTGTCCTTACCGTTCTTAATACTTAATATACTATAATATGGTGGCAGTAACCATATGCACATAAGAGGGTCACGCTTAAATTACGGAGAATAAGACACATGGTTCATTTTTTTTAGAATATTATTTTAAATATGTTTTGCACGATCAAGTTTTATAAATGTTCACCGATAAGGTTACTAAGGCAGTAGGTTTTATTTACAAATTACTGATCGATAAGTGACGTGAATCTCTTATCGATCAGGAGGCGGAGGCAGTAAGTAAAAAACCAGCACATTACCTTCCGTCAGTTCTATGTATTTTGTACAAATTTCATACAGATAGTTCCTGGCAAAAGATTCTATTTTTTGTACATTACCTTCCGTCACTTATATATATTTTGTATAAATGTCATACAGAAAGTTCCTTGCAAAAGATTCTATTCCTTGTACATTATCTGAAGGCAGTTGTATGTATTTGATACAAATTCCTATTTATCTGATGCTCTCAATAATTCTAGCATGACCCTAGTTTGGAAACTAATCAGGTGAAAACCTTTCAGTTTTAAGTTTGAACTTTATTGAAAATTATGTTTTGTCAAAGTACACATACACTTTCTTCAAGAAAACAAAACATATATCAGAAAATATAAACATGTGAACATGTTAACAATGTAACAGTAACATCTTAAACAAGTACAATCTATCGAAACATTGAATTTTTAATAAAATTTAAAAATAAAATGTTTGTTCTATTTATAAAGGTCTGAAAGTTATTTTTAGACATTAAATTATTTATATTATAAAAAGTAAGTTTTGTGACCCGAAATGTCAAATAAAAACACAAGTTCGGAGAAGCAATAAAATTTATGTAAATTTCAACTATGTTTTAGTTTAGGCTTCACTTGAGTCATCTTTAAAAGGTTAAATAACAAATGCTTTAAATTTTTAACATTGAACTTCAAGGGATAACCCAAGTGAGGTTAAAACAAAGTTAACTAACATATACTAATATTAAAAATTAGGTGTATTGTGTGCAGTGCTTATTTATTTACAATAATGATAGAAAATATACCATTTTATATTCCAAATGTTATTAATAAATATTTACATATGTAGATTGGCAAATAAAGCAAAGAAAATTAAAAATTTCTTATTCCTTGTATGGTCAAATTTTATGTACATTTTTTTATCATGGGCTAAAATCAGACGTATCCCACAAAAAAGTAAACAAAATTTTAATATACGTTAATTAAAATGTAGAATTCATTCTATTTGTTGCCAATGACATTGGGGAGATATATGTTTGTCAATGCCAACAATGTTTTTATAATGCACTCATAGTATTACGGTTTCTGTTAATTATTATCCTTAGAGCAAAATTTACGAGAAAAAAGCTGTTATTAAAAAATGTGTATTATAATCATGAACTTAAAACGTGTTATTAATCAATTATTATTCTACATTAGATTTTTCAAACTGGGCCTTTAATTAAATAACTTTTTTAATTAATTCTTCATATAAGTAAAAATACAGAGGATGATTTTATAATTGTAATAAATTTTAACCCAAAAAAATGCCATATAAACATAGGTAATATTCCGTTCAATATTAAACGTAGCATTTTTCGAAGCGACATTTTTTTTGTTTTAACTGTCAGTTAAGTTAACGAACTGGCTAACCAGAAATGAAAATACCGAACTCGCTTCTACCACCTCTAGTTAAAGTAACAGTTTGTCACCAACGGTTATGTTGTAAAATTGTATTTACCATCTTTGGTTAGTTAAGATTGTTGTTTGCATCGCTTCTAACCTTCAGTTTAATTCTTAACTAATAGTTAATAAATACTCAGTTTAACCAGAGGCGGTAGGATCGGGTCTTACTATACCTTTGGTTAGGGCTAACTGGAAGTTAAAACTGTTGTTTGCACCGCTTCTAATTTCTAATCTTCCGTTTAATTCTTAACTAATGGTTAATAAACTGTCTCTTTAACTAGAAGTGGTAGAATCGACCTTAAGTGATTTTAATTTAAATAAATAATTTCTAAACAGATTAAATTATATATTTTATACAAAAGAAAAGGGAGCGCATGTATGTATGTACAGGATGTAAATCGAAAACTGAAACATAGGAGTTTAACATGGGAAATCAATTTTTCTTTGCGCAAACGTTACCTAATTATTTTATGCAAAACTACTTCAAATAAAAGCAATAGAGATTTAAATGCAGCATCTAAATCTATGTGAAACGATTATTTTATCTCTTCATATAAACGTAAAAATTAATTACAAAGTTACAGTTTTTATGAGCATTTTGTCTAAGCAGCCATGGATATATGACATGGACATGGATATATGACAAGAAAAACAAATATGTTGTTTTTTGTCACAAATCAATGGCTGCTTAGACAAAAAGCTTATAAAAACTGTAACTTTGTAATTAATTTTTACGTTTATATGAAGAACTAAAATAATCGTTTCACATAATTTAGATGCTGCATTTAAATCTCTATAGCTTTTATTTGAAGTAGTTTTGCATAAAATAATTAGGTAACGTTTGCGCAAAGAAAAATTGATTTCCCATGTTAAACTCCTATGTTTCACATGAAAATCAGTTTTTCTTTGCGCAAATGTTACCTAATTATTTTATGTAAAAATACTTCAAATAGAAGTCATAAAGATTTAAATTCTGCATCTAAATCATGCGAAACGATTACTATAGCTCTTCAAAAAAACGTAAAAATTAATTATAAAGTTATAGTTTTCATGAGCTTTTACTCTAGGCATAGCCATGGATTTGTCAAAAAATAAATAAATGTGTCGTTTTTATTTGTCAATTAGAACTAAAACAGTTTACCTTTTTGTGTTTTGTGTTAATATACTATTGTAATCTAAATTTAATCCTAAGACAGTGAAAAATTATTTATTTATTTCTTGTCATGGCTGTCTAGACTCAAAACTCATAAAAACTGTAACTTTATAATTAATTTTTACGTTTATATGGAGAGCTAAAATAATAGTTTCACAAGATTTAGATGCAGAATTTAAATCTCTATAACTTTTATTTGAAATATTTTTGCATAAAATAATTAGGTAACATTTGCGCATAGAAAAACTGATTTTCCATGTTAAACGCCTATGTTCCACTTTTCGATTTACACCCTGTACATTCAAAATTATAACCGTGACAATTTGCTAATTTCTTTCTTATTCTTAATCATATTATTTCAACTAAAACAGATTTTGTAATATCTTTTATTTTTGATGATTTCTCCATAAAACTTCGCGAATTATATAACCAGAAACAATGCCAAAGTTACTCATCAACTTATTAAAAATGAAATGTGCTAAACAATACTTTTTGCATGAATTTTAATGCAATAAACAAACGTTATATAAGTTTAACTGATGATGTGTTATTTAGTAAAAGTGAACTGAAAAACAAATTTATATTATAATTAATATTAAATACTTTGTAAAAATGCTTACAAAACAAGTTAAAACGGTACTTTACCTTATTATTGGATAATAGTTATTTATGATATGTGTTAAAAGTGACATTTTATTTTGTGAGAAGGAAGTTTGGAACACGACGCGAAGCGGAGTGATCCAAACCTTCGAACAAAATAAAATTACTTTTAAAACGTACATATATCATACACTATTTTTTCTACAAACACTATTTTTTAATTTAAATTTATATTTCTAATAATTTTTCGACATTCACTTTTAACACTAGTGTCAAAAGTGACAATGATCTGTCACTTTTAACACTAGTGTCACAAAATGACATTTTTAACGCTAAAAACAAACATTAAAAAGCCCACTTTTAATATATTTGTAGAAAAAATATGTTAATTTATGTTTAAATTGCATTTTCCATGATTTAGATTAGAGTCAACCAGTTTTACGTTTTTTGAAAAAGAAATAATTGAGTTTAAAAGATATAAATTAATGTTTGAATATATTATTTGCAAATTTTATATTTGCTAATAATGTCACATTATAAAGGAACATAATTTCCTCTGTTACCATCTATATCTACGTAATCATGATTTTATTCTTATTTTGTGATTACAGCACACATAATCCTATAATCCATTCATACTTTTTTGAATGACCTCATTTTCAATTAATATTACTGACTGAGATACTTTAACAATATCGAATGAAATTTAATAAAATAAATTATTTATGTTTCGCACTAATAATAATATTCTATTATAAAATATCTATTGTGGTCAGTTCGATTTTATTTTACATAATTATTGTATACTTACTATACAATAAACATATTCATTCTGCATAGATATTTGATTTTAATTCCATTAAGAGTTATTTTTATCCCAAGGGTTGAAAGCAGGTCTTTGCAGCCCGAGACTAGAGATTGCTGCTCGAGTGTAGCGAGGGCGGCTGGTTGAAATATCCAGAAATACTTTCAAAATAAATGAGATAAAAATGGAAATTTAGAATCGTCCTCAATAGCATTTGCCTGATTTGCCGCACATGTGTAAACAAATATTTTTGACAAATGCTAGTATTGGGTAAGAAGTCAAAACCAAGGTGAAAATTAAGAGGGATTAGGATGTAAATAATGTCAAGTTCATATTTTACCAGCCGAATCTCTCATCTCCAATTCATCTACATAACATAATTTAAAAGGTTAATATGTCAATAACAACACGGATGTCATGCTCTTACGAAATCCTAATATTTTTTTGTGTTTTACATATTCAAGAGTCAAGATCAAAGGAAAGTAAATTTTACATATAATTAATATTATTATTTACAAATGTCGAGGATTTTATAAATTAAAATTGGCCTAAAATAAAAAAGTTAACGACATTTTGCTAGATGAAACTTGTTGCTAAAATTGCTCCTCTTAAAATTGTATTAACCTCAATGAAGTTATTATTGTTTAAATTTTACGTTCCTACTTTAAATTTTAAGTGTGTATATTTCGCAAATTCTGGCATGAACAAAAAAAAATGTAGTTATTATACTTATCACACGTAATATATTATATACCAGTGCAAGATATTAAGTTGAAATTTTGTATGCTTATCCGGGGTACTAATTCTATGGATTATATTTAAAATTTGTCAATTTGCATGTGTCATACTAGAAGAAATTAAGAAAAATTATCTAATTTCCAGAATTGTTGTTCATATCCCGGAAAAAATAATTCCTAAGCAACGGTTCAAATAGCATAATGGTATCGCGTGCGCTTGGTAATAAATAAAATTCGTAGAGTCGGGTTCGGAACCAGTCGAGAGCAAATATATTTTTTACCTCCCGCTATCCTTGGTAAGGAAGGTATAGGGATCGTGCTAAAAATCGCATATCGAGATTTTGGTAAATGACCACGTTTTAAGGACCCTAGAATCCAATTTTGACATTTTCACGATGATGTCTGTGTGTATGTAACTCAAATACTAAAATTCAGAAAATTTTGAAACCTTGTATTTCGAACTTTTTTTGTAATGGAAAGAGCACATTAGATTTTGGTGAAAATCGGATAACCGGAAATGGTATTTTACTAGAAGCTCAAAATAATTTTTCTTGGAAAAATACCCTTAATTATTATTATAAAAATTACAGATTATTTAATTTTCTATAGATTTGCATTAATACTTTTTCTATATATTTTATGGATAAATTTATAAAATTATCTATAATTTAAATCCCAGGCCTACGCTTTAAACAGGCAAAACGCAGGTATTTAAATGTATGTAACCTATATAACTGACAGATAAATGTCACTATCAAAGAACATTGATCAAAGAACTAATCATTTCAAAATAATATTAGTAACGTTTTAAAAAGAAAAAAGTAAATAGAACGATAGAAAAGGAATTCAATACAATTTCCAGCATAAGTAAATATGTACGTATGTATTTAGATTAATAAAAATTAACGATTCACAAAAATGTTTAAGCTAATCCTCATTTTTGGATTAGTGAATTCAATTCTATCCCGGTATTTAAAATTTAATCTTCATTTTATTATAGCTCCGGTGGCTCAATAGTTAGAGTAACGCCTCATGTCATGAGTCCCCTCGGGGCTCTGGGTTCGAATCCCACTAAGGCATGGATATGTGCGAATGTGAACCAAGTATTTTAAATGTACTTGAAATATTTTAAATGTACTTGAATTACTTTAAATGTACTTGAATTACTTTAAATGTACTTGAATTTCGATGAATAATTTAAAAGTTAACAATGTTATGAGAATTGTTTGTCTGTCAGTGTTTCTTTTGCAGTGGTGTGGTGTTATTCCTGTAGTACATAATCATGTGAATTTCATTAATAAATATATTTTAACCGATAATATGAAAGTAAAGACATATTTGCAAATTTTTTGGCATAAATAAATTGGTTCTAATCTGCATTCTACATATACATATGTTTGTATTACCTAACTACAGTGCTGGGACTTTTCCGTATCGCCTGGCGAACGCATGGCGTAAAAATGACGTCATTCTAACATCTCGGTAGAGCTTCTTGTATCGCTTGGCGATCATATGACGTCAATTTTACGTCATGAGATCGCTAGGTGATACGGCAGTCCCAGCGAGGAACTCTTGTTTTTAATAACTAAATAAATATCGTATATTGAAATTTTTGTCAATCACCTTTTATGGTCCATATAATTAGAAAAATATCAATTATCTGAAAAAGTACTTGCACTCAAATTTGCAAGTACTTTTTCAAGTACTTGGTACTTTCAAGTACTTTAGAAAATAAAAACGTACTTGTACTTCAAGTACATTTAGAAACATCAAGATACTTGGTACTTGTACTTCAAGTACTACTTTCCGGTACTTTGCCCAGCTCTGATATTAAGGCCCTGCCGTGACACCTCTAGTTAAAGATGACAATTAGCAGTTAGTGCTATTCGACGATTATGTTGCAAAATTGTTCTTACCATCTTTGGTTAGAGCTAACTGGAATTTAAAACTGTTATTCGCATCGCATTGTTTCTAACCTTCAGTTGAATCGTTAACAAATAAACTGTCACTGTAACTAGAGGTGGTAGGATCGGGCCTAAGAAAAATAACGCCTGCAAGTGTTAGCTGAGCTATCAAACGAAACCACAAAAATATTGCAGTAGGAAATTAAAATACTTGTGTTGTGAAAATTTGCATAGTTTGACATTTTAGTTTCAATAAAAGCTTTTGAATACTCAATTGAGTATTTTTTGAAACTTGCCACAGATTCTCCCCACATATTGCATCGCCGCCATTTTTCTTAATATTGTTTAAATCTTCACATAGGCAATGGGTCGAATTCAACACTCTTCTTTAACTAAAGGAGCTTATCTAAAAATAAAAAAAAATAAAGAGAGACATATGCTTCGATGCAGTAATAAGAAAAAGACGCAAGTTGTTTCCATAGTTTCTAGAGACGATCACTACACTAGTGAAGAGTGCTGAATTCGGCCCAATAATGCTAGTTTACAAAACTACACAAAAAATAATTGTGCGTTTAGTGTTGCCCTCCAACTTTTCGATCCACTTCCGAATCTTTATCGTTGAAGGCGCTTGAGTGAGATTAAATTTATTCTTAATTTATTAATTTTTATCATATTAGAGACTTCAACGTTCCATTAAGACACAAACCCGGACATATTAAAATTCTTCCGTCCAGTAAATTCTTTTCAAAAT
The DNA here is from genome assembly GCA_963082715.1 of Harpalus rubripes. Taxonomy (NCBI): domain Eukaryota; kingdom Metazoa; phylum Arthropoda; class Insecta; order Coleoptera; family Carabidae; genus Harpalus; species Harpalus rubripes. Next base: position 26,288,775 of record OY720461.1, on the reverse strand, counting down.
TTGTGTCATTAGCATAACATTCGTAATTCAATGCACTAATGAAAGACAATAATGAATATTAAATAGTTTGCGTACGTGAGTAAAAGCAGAGCCCGTAAAAGTTGCGAAAATTCAACGGAAGTTCCAAGTTAAACATAGGATAGGTAAACTATAATGTGACAGTCCGATAACGTGAAAGAAAAGAAATTTCGTGACGCTTATTAATTGTTTTATCGTTAAACAAAAAATTTGTAACATAGAAATGGAAAGTATTACATTTTAATATAATATAGCGGTACTTGAATTTATAATTAACTAGGTAAATATTGACTAGTAATTAAAGGTTTTACCACGAGAATCGAACAAGTCCATTTCTTATGTTTATGGATTATAGCGCCATAATGTTCGATTTTGGTCGCGTCAAATTATAAGCAACAAGTTTTCGGTAATAACCACAGAAACCGAAAAATATATTGTTGCAATGTTTGTAATTGTATAAGAACCAAATTAGTCCGTCTGGTAGAATGATTGAAAATAAGACATATGGTTCATATTTATTATAATTTTATTTTAAATATGTTCAAAATTCCTTTCAACATTAATACACTACGTCATTCTTTCCTTCCGCTTCTCAAATGCTTTCAGAATAATTTCAGGGAAACTTATAAACTGTCAAAGCTGTGAAATTAAAACGTAGGTACAATTAATTTTGTCCTAAACAGGTGTTGCCTATGCCTACTTGTATTTGAACACAAAATACCAAAAGAAATATTTCAAAATATTAATAGTTTTTAAACGTTGTATACAAAAGTAAAATAATTAACACTTGGCTAAGTTTCACAAACTAGGATTTATTATCTTTATCGCGATTTCGGCTTTTACGCCATCTTCATTTCTCAGTCTTCTGAAGATGGCGTAGCCATTTGTGCTCTCGTTTATGAACGCAAAATGTCACTTTGCCGCTCATGCGCGACAAAGTAGAAAAACGCTCGCTGTCCAAATTTCTAACTATACAATGTTGAGAAATGTCACTTGTCTGCATTTAGTCAGAGACTAACGGCACTGTAGTTACACATTTACGACCTTCACAAGTCAATCTGACATATAACTGCTCTGCGGTATATTAGGGCATTTATTTACAAAAACGACAGTATAAAATGCTTAGATTAGATTGAAGCAATAGCTCAAGAAGAATGGAAAATAACGCTAAATTAAATAATAAATAAATTGTGTGAACAGTTGTGCTGCCACCTGCAAAAGTTTGGCGTGAACGCTCCCCATGGGCATCTACTTTTCCACTGCACTATTTTAATGTACTTGAAACAAATAAATTATACAAAAACTTATAATATTCATTACAAATATTATTTTTTTGTAAAAACGCAAGCCAAAACACTATCTTGAAGTCATATTTGAATACGTTCCTATCTTCACTGCAAAACTATTGAATAGTACCTACTGTAAGTACAAAGTGTACATTTTATTATTTTTTGTTGTGGTGGAGGACTGCAGAAAAAATCTTATGTGTGTGTTTCGGGCGCAAATGGACATTGTCCCATTTTGCGTTCTTAATACACAAATAGCTATTACCTATTTAAAATGTTGCACCTAGTGCCAACGACGTATTCAATCAATCAAGTTATTTACAAAATTAATTTCATTATGAGTTATTTTAAAACTACCGAATCTACTGATCCGGGTTCGATCCCGACCAATTTGAAAAATATTTCGAATTTTACAGGGCACAAAAGTGACCCCTATGGTGCACTTTCCACGTCAGAAATGAGTGCCCGTGAGGTGACGCCTGGTAAACGCCCGCACAGTACAAATGTACTCATCATTAGATATATCTGGGTACAAAGCAGAGTGTCACTCCCAGCAATGGCTAATATAAATAAATAAAATTACATTTCCTTTCTATAAAAATGGGTACGTGAATAAAACCATGTATCAAACTATTTTTAATACTACGTATATCACTATATACGTAAGAGATATTACATTGTACTCATTTTAAAGAGATCATTTATTTACGATTTGTTACGTAAATAAAATGAAACAAAGTGGAAGAGAAAATTATTGAACAGAAAGTAGAATGAATAATGCAGTATACTTAAGAATGTCAATTTGAAGTAATACGTCCTCAATTGCTATTACAAGACTTTCTCATATTAAACAGTTTCATTATATAGTAATTTGAAAGAGTTATAAATAACTAAATGAACTTGACATTTTTCTAAATTCACATGTACTTGAATTATGATCAAATTATGAGAAAATGTATATTGGATGATGCTATTGTTAATAATTGCTGATGAAATCTTTATAACATTGAAAATAGATAGCAAGTCATTCATGTTATTGCTCAATTTTCAAAAGAATATATCTCGTATATTTATTAATGTGTCAATAAAAAAATTAGCATTTTTATAGTATATTTATTCAATGAAATCATACTAATTATTTTACAATAAGTTTCATAAGCAAATATTCAAAATGAAGGAATTATGCAAAACTTACGTTTCAAATTTCGTCATATACATATTACCTACTTATTTAATGATATTATTGTCTAAAGAGGCTGTTTTTACTTCTCGTCAACAATGGTAAAAGTGGAATTAGGATCAAGATAAAAATCGCATGAGATATTGGTAAATAAGCACGATTTAAGGTTCCTAGAATCCAATTTTATTATGTTAACGATGAGATGTCTATTGTGGATAAGGTTAACCCTCTTACTCAAATAGTAACATTAAGAGATTTTTAAAATTCCTACTATATGCTAATGAGTACAAACCAATTAGGTGGCCTATTCAGAGAAATACAGTAATAAAGGTTGCTATGCATATAAAGATTGTTATCATAAAGACATTTGTAACAATCTTTATGAATTTGTCAATTCAGAACCTACGTCGGTATTATTAACAATCTTTACAAAATAATACTTGTGAATGAACCAGATTATTTGACAACAGCTATCTTCATTATACATATATGAACCTAATATAACCCTAATCTTATCTGTCAACGCTTTAGTTTTTATTAAAATAATGAATTGCTAATTATATTTAGTACGCAAACATTTTCCCAAAACAACTAAAGAACAATATGATATTTATGTCATATTTGGAAACTTCTACATTATTTAGAACGGCTTTGTTAATTCCTACAATTGACCTCAACATGCTTGAAAATTTATGTGGAGATTTAATTTTTTTATTTTGACTGAATATGTAAGAGAAACATCATACATCACAAAGAGTTTTTAAGAATACTACAGAATGTCAAAAGTAACTTTCATCCACCACAGTCTTTATCGTTCTTATGATCATAATTCAAGTCCAAGCAGAATCTATATACGTATAATAAACTGCATCATGCTGAAATATAAAAACACCAATATTTGGCAGAAAGGTCAATATTAATAATATTTGATTGATATAATAACCTGTCACATGTCAAATAACAACGTGATAACAACCGTAAATACATAGTTTTAGCAATCGTTATGATAAAGACTGTCAAAACGCTTAACAATTGTTGACAGTAACCACTTTCAGTACTGAGAATACCAAATTCGATTTTAACAATCTTTATAGTACATAACAACCATAAAGACCATAACGACTACACAAATTTTGAGTTCTGAATAGGCCCCTAGATCTTGGAGTCTATTGGATAACCGAAAATCACTTTAATTCAAGTTGTAAAGTTTTTCTTAAACATCGATAATTTTAATTTTCAGATACAGGTTGTTAAAAAACAAGTGTAACAGATTTATTTAACATTGAAAAGAACTCAAACTAAGTCGAAAAATTTATATAATATGTCCCAAAATATGAGAAATAGGTCATTTTGTATTAGAAGCGAAGAAAAACTTACAAATATGGTAATCGAACAAAATTTTGTCTATACCAGTAATTATACAATAAATATACAATAAAATTTAATATGAAACATTTTGTCAATTTCTAATAGTTAAGAAGTTATTTAAAATTAAATATTGGTCAAAGTCGCCACAACATTTTACTTATAGTGTGTTCCGTAACGCAACCCGTTCGATCAGGTTTACGGTTTTGTGTTCCGTATAAGTCCTGAAATTATTTACCGGTTTCTATTCGGAACACGGTTCCTGAAAAAGGTTGGTAAAAAGTCGGATCGCGGCAACCACGAAATAATCCTGGTTTCTCTGGTAATTTTACCCCCACTACCGCTACTTTCAAAAATCAAACGATATACGTCATTCAAATTTCTAAACCGCATTAGTAGTATCACTATTAATTATTATAGATGTAAATATGAAAACATTATTTATATTTGTCCGGCCGTGAATTTAGACAACCGGGTCCGATCCCAATCGACGCCAAATATTTCGAATTTTAAATGGCACAAAATTGACCCCTGTGGTGTACTCTCCACATCAGCAATGAGTGCCCATGAGGTGACGCCTGGTAAACGCCCGCACGGTACGAATATGTCATCATCATTACCGATATCTACGTACAAAGCAGATTGGCACACCCAGCAATGGGTAATATGCCATGATGATATATTTATTTATTTATTTATTTATATTTGATAAATTGTTGGTTGTGTTATCATTATTGGCATTAAATGTAATAGAATGTTCAATTTCGTTGTCATATTCAACGTTATCAATCATTTAGTTAATTTTTATTTTTGTTAGGCTGTGTCAATTTTAAATGTCATAATTTAGTTTCAATCTGTCCCGAAATAGATGAAAACATACAGGAACTATGGTGTACCCGGAATCAAAATACTGGTTTTTACCTCTCGCTAAGAGAGGTATTGTATTCATGCTAAAAATCGCATATCCAGATTTTAGTGAATAAGCACGTTTTAAGGTCCCTAGAATCCGATTATAACATTTTTACGATGATGTATGTGTGTGTGTGTGTGTGTGTGTGTGTGTGTGTGTGTGCGCGTGTGTGCGCGTGTGTGTGTGTGTGTGTGTGTGGGTGTGTGTGTGTGTGTGTGCGTGTGCGTGTGCGTGTGCGTGTGCGTGTGCGTGCGCGTGCGCGTGCGTGTGCGTGTGCGTGTGTGTGTGTGTGTGTGTGTGTGTGTGTGTGTGTGTGTGTGGATGTTGGATATAAGACTTAAGACATTTTTAACTACGGATTCCTCAATCTAACAATAATGGGAAGAGTCGAGTCAGTCAGTTTTGGTAACAATTGGACAACCGGAAGTAGTAGTTACAAGAAAAAAATCATCTAAATATTAATTATCGAAAATTTATGTAAATACTTAAATTAAAGAACGTTAAATTCTTATTCGATAAATATAAATTCATTATTATATCTTCTATAGATTTAGAGATAAAGAAATGCATATAAAATAATTTGATGTGAAAATTCTTAGATCAAACTACTTCAAGGCAAGAAATTCAAATGTTTGTAATTCACACATAAATGTCACTGTCAAAAATATTTGTATGCCACTGTCAAAAATATTTGTACATCATTATGAAGATTATGAAAATAAATAAAAAGTCAACAACGCAAAAGAATATACCTAAAAAAGAATATAAAAGGCATTTGCGAAAAAATGACGAATAAAAGAAAAAGAAAAGGAAAGTAGAAAAAAATCAGGATATTGAATATAAAGAAAATGTATGTATTGTACATAATTTATATTAAAATAATTATTTTGTAGTAAGACATGAATATATGTATTTGTATTTAAAAATATTTTTCGTTTTATGCGTACAACCAGGTAAACTATCTGGCGAGAGGTTATGTGCTGGCCACATCAGATTTTTTTGATTGAGTTACGGAACATAATATTAGTACAATACATCTAAGATGACCTGCCAAAGGTCGAAGTCGTAACTCTGATAGTTTTCGTGATAGCAGATGTAAATTCCGTAAAAACTTTTTTTTGACTGTCTTGTATCTCGAAAACTACTGAAGATCGGACACATATTGTATAAAACTGTTCGACTTATTCTATATGTCCTATAAATGTGTTACAACCTGTATATACAGATTTTGCAAAAACATCCTCAATCACATTTAGGCAAAAAACAACGTTCTGATTGCAAAATTTGTGCAGATAGACATCAAAACAAGGATTTTCTTGAATTTCTCATACATATTTTTGGTAACAATTAAATTTATTACAATTGTTCCCGCAAGTACTTTTTGTCACATTGTCACATATTGCTCAAGATTTTAAAGTATAATGTACTTGATAATATAACCGAGGAGAATGATAACTATAAAAAAATTAGGCAATGAAAAGTAATTGTAAATCTCGTAGATTTATGATAAATAAAATGATCTTCAGCAAACTTTCAAAAATTTAATTATCATCTACGAGTACCTGCATACAATGTCTCAGTATAATAATTTTTTATTTCTGGGTAGATATCAGTCTGACAATTTAATAGTATATTAAAGAACGAATGTCATAATAATTGTCATTTTATTTAAAGGCTTAAACCTTTAAACAAAATAATCGACAATTATGAAATAAGTTCTTTACACATTTTTTTATTTTGCGCCTTTTATGCCGTCTATAAATAAAAAATCTGGTGCAGCCAACACATTACCTCCCGCCATGTACCGCCCGAGTGACAAAAAAGATTAAGCTAATCCTTATTTTTGGATTACCGAATTTTACTCTAATTTTGGCAGGTTATTTCTTAAAATTTAGTCTAATCTAATCCAAGTAACTACCTTTTTTGATAATAAAATGAAGATTAAATTTTAAATACCGGAATAAAATAGAATTCACTAATCCAAATATGAGAATTAGATTGAACTTTTTGAGAATCGTTAATTTTTATTAAATTAAATACATACCTACATATTTACATATGCTGTAATAATTTCCTATTCTATTTACTTTTTTCTTTATAAAACGTTACTATTATTAATTTGAAATGATTAGTTCTTTGACAGTGACATTTATCTGTCATTTACATACATTTGAATAACTGTGCAACCAAAGAATTTTGTTTGTATAAAGCGCAGGCTCCGGGATTTAAATTATAGATAATCTTATAAATTTATCCATAAAATATATAGAAAAAGTATTAATGCAAATCTGTAGAAAATTTAATAATCTTTAATTTTTATAATAACATTATTGTCGAAAAAATAACATTTAAAGGTATTTTTCGAAGAAAAACTATTTTGAGCTTCTAGTAAAGTGCCATTTTCGGTTATCCGATTTACACCAAAATCTAATGGGCTCTTTCCAGTACAGAAAAAGTTCGAAATACAAGGTTTAAAATTTTTCTGAATGATAATATTTGAGTTAGAGTGGAGGATCCACACACACATACACTCATACTATGTCATCATCGTGAAAATGTCAAAATTGGATTCTAGGGACCTCAAAACGTGGTCATTTACCAAAATGTCGATATGCGATTTTTAGCATGATCCCTATACCTCCCTTACCAAGGGTAGCGGGAGGTAAAAATCGTGGTTTCAAAATTTAGGGAATTTTGTGTCAGTTTGTGTGACTTCTGAAAATTCATTTGACGTTCAACATAACTCTAACCTTATTCCTATAACACCAACTATCTACGATATTTTTTATTTCTTTCCATACTTTAGTACTCTATTTTTTCTCTTCCTATTTTTACTAGGTTTTAGTTTAAAATTGACATTTGATATTTTTTGAAATTTATAGCAAACAATCTTTAAAAAAATAAATAAATTGTAGTAGTGTATTATTATTAGTGTATTTCAGCAGTCGAATGAGCTATTAATGAATACTTTTGGGTGCTGTAATAGTAGGGTTACCAGGCGTACTCTTTTTAGAGTACATGTCCTCTTTTTAGGTTTGTCTCTTTTGTACTATTTAATTTTTTAAAGTTGTACTCTATTATATTCTTTTTTATTATTCCGTTGATTAAATTTATTCAAAGCATTTTATTACAAAATTGGGTAAGTCCACACTCAACGAACGCAGCGCATAAAAGAATTTTGCAATTTTGTTAACGTCGAGTATAGAAAACAATTATTTCATTCAAAAAGTCGATGGTTGTTTTTGTTTCTCGTCATCCACCGAATAATTCAAATGTATCCAGCTCTAAAATTCTATTTTTTTATCTCAAGAACAAACTCCAGTAGTTCTAACACGATTTTTTAAAGATCCAATAAATGAAAGTTATTTGTAGTTTATTCATTCTTTTATGTCATTTTTAAATAATAAAGTGGAAATAATGGAAAGCGAAAATAACTCTTTCATGGAAATATCATCAATTTTAACTATCGTTGAAAAAACATTAACAGAAAGAAGAGATCAGCAATTTTTGCCCTTAAAAGTAAAGGAAATTTTAAGAAAAAATTATGAAAAACCCAAATATGAATAAATAACAAATTTTTATAATTTTTTCTAGTTTGTATTATAATTATTAAATTAATTATAACTTTTCAGATGTGTATTTTCATTTATTCCTTCACATGAAAGGGGGTTAAAAAGTGCAGAGTGCAGTTACGCGTTCCAGAATAAATATTAAATTTAAAGATAATTGACCTTGAACTTAAAAAAAAAATCGGCTGCGGCGCATTTTTTTCCATATTCATATTTTATTCAAATTTAGCACTGGTGTACTCTTTTTCATACGATGCTATCTGGTAACCCTATGTAATAGCTTTGTTATGCTAATAAGATAATTATCAATCACGGTGTAACGATTCAATAGAATCTAATAATTATTTTACAAGTTTTGTAAGTTTTAAAATGAGCAAATAATCTAAGTCACGCTATATTAAAATATGCTTAAATTAAAACAACTAACAAGAGTATGTAATTATAGTGTATCCAACTTACATTTTATTTTTAACCTAGTTTAAATTACAATTTCGACAATAAAAATTGTTGAAACGGTATACAAGTTTGTAAATTTTTCGCAACGTAAAAAAATATGAGGAAATAAGTGTTTTTTGAAGTCAGTCAAGGTTGACATAAGAAACTGAAAGATGGATTAAAAAAGACATTAAGTGATCATATATTAGGATAATTTGGTATTTGAAAAAAGACGTATGTTTATTTATAAATTTTAAAAGGACACGGCTTGCCTAGCCCTGAAAATAGTAAACAAAAATAACACTTTCACTAATTTGAGTTTGGAGTGGGATAAATACTCGTATATGTATCACGAAAATGAATCAATTTAACAGTCTTATTAAATACATTTTTAAAATAATCTTTTGTATATCAAGTTCTACATAGCTTTTAAATTTCATACTATGTTAACGTCTTATAATAAGGAATAATAAGAAACCAATGAAAGTTCATGACAATACAAAATAATTTTGGAGAAATTATACAAATAATACAATTCTACGTAAGTATATAGAAAATGAAAGCTTAGTTAAATTATATATATTTTTTTTTACTTCTATTGTATGTATATTGCGAGCCTAGGCTCATAATATTTCGGCCTGTTTACAATTTCAACAAATTATAAAACCTACAAATATGGTGAGAAATTTCTACAAAATTCTGTAGACTATTTTAATTATAGACTTAAAAGTAAAGCTTGAAAAACTATGGGTCAAATAACGAGAGGTAATAGTTCGACCGGCAATGGGGTCCGGTACTCATTTTTCGATTTATTTATTTTTTTCTGAAAGATTGAATAAAATGAAGATTTTTAGCGTTTGTTACGCTTACCAAATGTGTATAGTTTTTGAAATATAATTATTTTAAATTTAATTAATTTTGTGTGACGACATAATTTTACTTCGCCTACTGACTAAAGTTGTTCACATCTGTCAATGTCATTAATTAATGACAGCTGTCACTTTCAGAAAATTATAGTTGTACCTTGTCAAAGGGAAAATCTGTTGTTAAAAACATTTTGAATAATAGTATATTATGTTATTAGGAGTAGAAAGCGGTCTTTTTGTGTTGAACCCAGCTATTGCGGCCGAGGCGCTAGCCGAGGCCTGGCAAGCTGGGTAAAACACAAAAAGGGCGTTCTACTCCGAATGACATATACTATTTTTTCTTTAAGTGTTTTAAATAATTTTTTGACATTTTTTTGGATTTCATTATTTGTAAAATTTGCAATTTTAGTCAAAGCTGGCTGTGTACACTACAAAACACAAACGTTTCAACTGTCAAATAACAATTTTCAATATGATCTTTGTTGGTGTGGCGACTACCGCCACCAGCGGTGAACTAAGACACTAACATTTTTTTACTAGTACAACAATAACAACATTTTTGTACTAGTAAGACAATGAATATCTTCTACAGCGTCTGTACAGTAGCATAATATGCATATTATTATACGCTTGAAGAAAAATATGTTTTATTTTAATATGAAGTTTCGTGGCCGCGTGCCTGAGTGTCTGGTGGCGAATCTGAGGAACCGGGTTCAATCTCGACCGACGCCAAATATTTAAAATTTCAAATGACACTAAATTGACTCCTGTGGTGCACTCTCCACACCAACAATGAGTGCCCGTGGGGTAACGCCTGGTAATCGGCCGCACGATACAAATATGTCATCATCATGACCGATATCTGCGTACAAAGCAGATTGGCACACCCAGCAATGGGTAATATACCGTGATGATATATTAATTTTATTTTAATAAAAATGATAAATGTTAAATACAATTTCATGTGAAATACATATATGGATTTTATTTTCACAAGTTTTGAATAATTTAAAATCATATTCTTTTCACTTGGTAGACTAACAAAATTGCAGTTGTGACGTCATATCGTTATAGTGCTACTCGTTTTTATTAAAATTATGAATGAAAAGTTTTATATTTTAAAAATATTTTGCTACAAAATCATTTAAAATTAGCCATATTTTCATAATATGACAAAATATATGCAACTTTTTTTTTAGTACCGGACCCCATTATAGTTCAGATTTGTCTTCTACTGAGACTTCGTAAAAATCCACTGCGCATATACAGCAAAACTTATCTACTCACAGACTCACACATATACACACCTACCCACAGATGGGTATTTTAATTATTTTTTTTTTATTTTATTTTTCTAAAACTTTCACATATTTGTGTTATAAATTGAAAATTGAGCTTTTTTTTACTTAATTTGTCCGAGATATGAATTTTTAAATGTAAATTGAAAATTTGAATTTTACCGGATGTGACGTAGGAAGGGCTAATGACATTTATGAAATATATAGGAATAGAACACTTTAAACACACAAATTGTAATAAAACTAGCACGAACCAGATAGTTGACATCCCGTAAATGGCAAAAAAACTGTTTCCTGTTATAGCTTTTGCCAGGATACACAATACACTTTATTTTTCTCGCGAAATAGATAATTTAGATGTTTCTTCCAAGTAGCAAAATTTCAGTGATCCCACCCTTACCACTCAGTTGGGAGAGGATAGTTATATACAAAGTGATCAAAAATGGCTGAAGTGTGCCGCTCCATACGATTTTGGTATTTTCCTCTTACTTACTATGACAGCATTACTGTTTCCATGGGCGTACCTTTCGAATTTTGCTAGATGTCATAAGAATAGTCCTAATAACCGTCTTCTTTACGTGCACCCGAACGAAAATATGCTTCAAGAAAAAATATGTCACGCTCTTATTTAAAAGCCATAATGAAAAAAATTACTTATTTTTTTTTACGAAGTTGGGCGAAACAAATATCAAATGAGCCAACGTACGGCAATGATATTAATTAAACGTCATGCACCTGTCATCATACGTCATGATGGAATATAGTTTTGATGAATTATTGAAAATTGAAATATAATTTTGATATTATTTTGGAACAAAAGTTGTCACATGACCTTCAGCCATTTTTGAACACACTGTATATGCAAAATATGTTAGAAATGTCATCAGTCACTCACACGTCACAAACCACGTGATACATTTTTAGCGCCAAAATAAATTATAAAAAATAATTTTTGATTTTTACCTTCCGTCACCTTTAGGTAAGGAAGGTACTTGATCAAAAAATTTGGTGGTGAGTTTATGACGAATAATATATATATATATATATATATATATATATATATATATATATATATATATATATATATATATATATATATATATATATTGTTCAGGCACACACACACACACACACACACACACACACATTGTAAAAATAGTAAAATCGTATTCTAGGGACCCTAAAACGTGCTTATTATATTATATATATATATATATATATATATATATATATATATATATATATAATAAGCACGTTTTAGGGTCCCTAGAATACGATTTTACTATTTTTACAATGTGTGTGTGTGTGTGTGTGCCTGCGCGTGTGCGTGCGTGTGTTTGTGTGTGTGTGTGTTTGTGTGCGTGCGTGCGTGTGTGTGTGTGTGTGTGTGTGTGTGTGTGTGTGCGTGCGTGCGTGTGTGTTCGTGCGCGCATGTGTGCGTGCGTTCGTGCGTGTGTGTGTGTGTTGTGTGTGTTGTGTGTGTGTTGTGTGTGTGTGTGTTTGTGTGCGTGAGAAATTAAATATCATATATTAGCCAGCTATGCTAAAACTCTGGAAACAGCTGTTATATTAAGATAATTCTGATTGAAAGGTGTCAGTGTCAAGTGCAGTTGACAGTAGGTATGTACATATGTGTTATAATTTTATAAATCTAGGATCTTTTGCTAGAAATTTTCTGTATGGAATTTGTATAAAATACCTGCAACTGCCTTCAGGTAATGTACAAGAAATAGAATCTTTTGCAAGGAACTTTCTGTATTACATTTATACAAAATACATAGAACTGACGGAAGGTAATGTGCTGGCCACATCAGATTTTTTTATATTATTCGGTTATTGCTTAGCTTAATTCACTATGTTATTACATTTGGTACCTTAAATTTTACTACATTAGCATACCCCCATTGCAAAAAAGCTATGCAGCTCTTGAACCAATGGGAGCGAGTGGTAAAAATGATAAATATATTATTTTTGAACCTTAATGTTTTTAATGAAAGTGATGAAAGTACGATTTAACTATTTAACATCAGAACATTCGTCGTACATTAGCTCCAAATTGTCCACCAACATAATTATCGTAAAAGTTTATTATAACAATATTTCAAAAACTGTGTAACATCGCCTAACGACTCTAAGTTATAAAACATCGTCAAACCTTTCATAAATTAACTAATCTTGACATTCATAGACAAATTTATCACGCAACTTATAGCTTACGAATTCCAGATTTCACCAATTGGTATTGAAACATGACTCAAGTTCATCGAAAGAGAAAGTAGGAGAAAAACGCCACTGCCGAAATATGACCGATGCTAGCATTCTCAACAAACTGAAGCATTCCTTGAAGAACATTTCAGCGATACTGAGGACTTCGTTCATTGGACATCACCTTAGAACAAGTAGAAGTCTCGTACGATTGCAGAATTAAGAATGAGGACAAAATAAGTGCGTTCAAGTAAAAGTGATCGGTTACGTAAACAATTGTGGAAAATGTGAATCTAGTGATTTGAATAAGGAATACTTCAATTTCTTCTAGATAGATTTTGGTGAGTAGTAATTTATTACTTATTAATTCAAGGTTTAAAGTTGCGATAGTTATTCGATATTCATATATTTTTTAATCCTTGAAACACTGATATTTAAAATCCAAAAAATAATAAATACAATCTATGTTTATAAATATTTAAATACACCATCGTATATAATTAATTCTGAAAATTATGGTCAACATGAATTGCAAAATTAATTCGATATTGATATATTTTTTAATCCTTGAAATAGTGACATTTAAAATCCAAAAAATAGTAAGTACAATTTATGTTTATACATATTTAATTATATCATTCATTTTATTTTGTCCACTATTGCTATCTCGAGAACTATAAGGCTTGATTTACATTAGCGGTACAATGACGGTACGGATACTTCTTGCTCCAATGTATTTTAATGGACCCATTTACATCTACGTTTACGGTACAATGACGGTACAATAACGGTACAGTGACGGTATGTCAATTACACCAGGCATTTAAATTAGACGGTATACCACGACGGTACGAACATAATAAAAATACCGTGACAATATAGTTTTGTCTTTTATGTATTATATGATAGTTTGTGGTGCATATGTCATGTTTCTATCAAAAGTAGAAAACATCCTGCAATATTTAAAAATTTCTTAAATACCGACTTGGCTATAACTGTCCTTACTCTTGTCAAAGAAGAAGAAGAAAATCCAGAAAATTTTACAAAACGATTCTATTTTTTATGTAATAATCTATAGTGTGCACGTACTCTTCAAACGCAACCTTCCACTCCCCCTTGCATGCAAATACTACGCTGTTACTATGATACGAGTATACATTAGTTTTTCAATAGAAGCACAACTATACTGTACCCTGGTCGAATCGCTAATGTAAATCAGTAAATGTCACTGGGCCGTCATCGTACTGAGAACGTAGATGTAAATAGGTCCATTAAAATACACTGTACCAAGAAGTATCGTACCGTTATTGTACCGTCATTGTACCGCTAATGTAAATCAAGCCTAAGAGCTACAAGGTCGGTTAAATTAGCAAACAATTTCTATTTTACAAGACTATTAAAATGAGCGAAACAATTTTTTTTAAACCAGTGCTTCTCAAAATACAAGATGCTACTTTCATATTTTAAATGGGACACCCTATATATTTTTATATATTTGGAATCTACGTAAATCTACCAATTCAACGATATGTTTGAAGTGATTTTTTATTGAAGAAATAAATTACAAAAACCTAAGAGAAAATTATGAATAATTAAACTGCTAAGACAGGCAATTTCGCAGGCCATGAAAACATTAGAGATAATATTGAGTAATATTGAAGACAATAGACCTTTCTAATATAACGGCTATCTCTTTCTATCGCTGCAAATAGTAAGTTAAATGGCGCCAACAACTGCTAGTTGGGCTGTCAACGAAACGTCAAAAATATTGCAGTCATTAAAATACTTGTATACTCCGTGAAAATTTGCATCGTTAGACATTTTAGCTTCAATAACAAGCTTTTGTAACTTCTGTGGAGAAGTTTTTTAAAGTTGTCAAAGATTTTTCTCACATCTTACGGCTAAATTTTTTAGAAACAAACGCCATAGACCTCAGTTGTTCTTACTATGAGCAGATCTCCATTGCGCATATCTTCCATCTTTTTAAATTGAAAAGGTAAGTTATTTTTGTAAAATTATGTATTTTGTTGCAAAAAATAAACAATTTGTTACCACAGCCTACCTGATATGGTTAATTATTCATAATTTTCTCTTAGGTTTTTGTAATTTATTTCTTCAATAAAAATTCACTTCAAGCATATCATTGAATCGGTAATTTCCAAATATATAAAAAATATATAGGATATCCTATTTAAAATAAGAAGGTTGCATTCTCTATTCTGAGAACCACTGGTTAAAAAAAATGTTTCGCTCATTTTAATAGTCTTGTAAAATAGAAATTGTTTGCTGATTTATCCGACCTCGTAGCTCTTATAGTTCTCGAGATAGCAACAGTGGACAAAATAAAATGAACAGCCTGTATAATTAATTCTGAAATTTATGTTCAACACGAATTTGAGTCATTGAACTTAAAAATATAACGAACCATCAAATTTTAAAAAAGAAAGGTATTATGCAGATCTTTTTCCTTTCTCCAAGCGGAGAAAGATATGATACTGGTTTGTATTATACACTGATTTTTTGCTGTATTGAATCGGTCTTGAGTTTTAACTTGTCAATGTCAATGACATGAGCGTTCATTAAAATGCCAAAATTAATAGAACACAAGAATCCACACTTCGTTGTTCTTTAATTTTTTGACAACGTGCCTAAGTGTCTGGTTGCGAATCTGGGGAACCGGGTTCGATCTCGACCGATGCTAAATATTTCGAATTAAATGGCACAAACTTGACCCCTGTGGTGCACTGTCCACGCTAGCAATGAATTCTCGTGAGGTGACGCTTGGTAAATGCCCGCACGGTACAAATATGTTATCATCATTACCAAAATCTGTGTACAAAGCAGATTGGCACACCCAACAATGGGTAATATGCCATGATGATATATTTATTTATATTTATAAATTAGGAGTAAATTAAACATAATGAAGAACTTACTCCACAATGGATAAAATAGTGATATGATAGTGACAACAGTGAGAAGTCCATTGAAAGTTGTTACTTAGCTAGTTAGCTAAAAAAATGTAATTAATTTGTTCACAAAATTATGACCTAGCCAAAGGTGCTTTACAATACATAATCCACAATCCACAAGTCTTTTGAATTAGAATTTTCTGCAAATTTCTAAACAACTGATTCATTCTTGTATAGAATTCAATGATTTTGACTTGCTCATCTCTTAATGTAGTATTAAAGTCTCCCTTATAGCGGTTTTACACATAACAATAAATCGTTCAATTTATTGACGGATAAATCGATCAATTTATCTTACAAGTCGTTGAGAATTTACGCTTAATGATTTTCTAACAATTTACTTTTGTTGAAATTAGGACTACCAACTTCATAATATTATTTTATGTATTTTTGAGGTTAGAGTTTAACCTAGTAACGCTTCAGTTTACTTGTAGTTTTTTAGAGTGTAATCTTGCTTGTAGCGTTTTTGTTAAAAATGAGTAATACTAGTGAATACACGTAATGGACCTTTTCAATTTAACAGCTATCTCTATCTATCGCTGTATATAGTAAGAAAATGACGCGAACAACTGCCAGTTGGGCTGTCAAACGAAACGTCAAAAATATTGCAGTCATTAAAATACCTGTATTCTCAATGAAAATTTGGATCGTTGGACATTTTAACTTCAATAAAAGCTTTTGTAACTTATTTCGATAAGATTACGTCTAAATTTTTTAGAAACAAACGTTATAGATCTCAGTTGTTCTTACTATGAGCAGATCCCCATTGCGAATATCTTCTATCTCTTTAAATTGAAAAGGTCTATTATAACCTTGAAATCAAGCACTCAATAAATATAGTTTGAAATGTCAAATACTATAGAGTTGACACTAGAAAATTAACCAAAAATTCCCTTAAAAAATCGACGGAAAATCGCGGAAAATAGAACTCATTATATTTCATCAATTTATTGATCAATTTCTTTTCGTAAATAAATCGATCGATTTTTCTGTTTTACACGTACCGATAAATTGAAGGTCGCCGTCGATCAATAAATCGGTCGATTTATCGTTAAGTGTAATACACCCATAAGTATTATATTGGTTTAACATTCAAACTTAGATTGCAATGACAAAATCCTGTTAAATAATTGACTTTATTATTAATTTGTAGAAAATTGTGAATTCTGAATTATTTTTTCATGCAACAAAAATAGTATATTTTTTTGAAGCTACGACTGTACCGAATATCTCTTGGTTTCTTTTATTCTTTTGATTATTTGTCGGTTTAAAAACCTATATAAGTCGTTTAAGTTTATTAACAAATTTATTCTATACTTCGATCAAGTACATTTACTTTTTTATGCAAGTACCTAGTCTTAGATACTTTTTTGTTAAGGTGAACAATGAAAATTGCTTGAACAATTTATCCATTGAATGTGAAGAATAACTCGTTAAAATAGAGGTTAATAATTTGACTTGATATTCATTGATGGCATATACCTACACATATTTTATTTATCTGTTTTAACTTTAATTTGTATTAACACAACAGACTGTTAAGTATAAATATCGAAGAAGGATTTGTGAAAAACTCATTGACCTCGATGGGACTCGAACCCAGAACCTTCCAATATGTACTTAAATTACATAAATAATCAATAATAATATAGTATGGTATAATTTGTTAAACAATAATCTGTTTAAATAAATAATTTTCTTTTACTCGTATATGACAATATCTAAATTCGCGTTATGCTTGTTTCAGATTTGTCGGTACATTTCTTAGACATTTCATACAATAAACTGACTGGGGATATTATGTGTGTACTTAAATACGGCATATTAAAGACAGAAAATAAAATGGAACCACGTATTTTTTTATACCTGTTTGGATATTGACAACAAAAAACCGATTATTTTGAAGAAATAGTACTAGGAGTATAGACGTAGTTTCAGTACGTTATGTGCTCGGTTTGTAATAGTTGACCAATAAGCCATAGGGCGGTATGTTTAGGCATGAATTCACATAAAGGTTCCTTCTGTTTGAAACTCAAATATGTCATTGCTATGTCAATATCAGTTATGTTGATTTTAACAAATGACTGAAAATAAATTATTTAGATTTATTAGAAATTTCAGTCATAAACTATTATTCACGAAAGATGACTATTCAAGGTCATTTGTGAGCCGTCTGATATAATATTACTAGCAGATAACTTCATTGCATTTTGTTTGCATAGCCGTGCAACATGAAATATTTATGGACACATTTTAACTGAAAAAATAACAATAATTCATTTGAAAATTATGTTTTTTTTAAATAATGCCTTTCTGAAAGATTTATGTTCTTCACTTATGTTTTTGCAAAATACAAAAACATAGACTTAACTTATAAACCAAGGAATAATAATTTAATTTAAACGTCAACGCCACTGGGTAAATATTAGAACAGAGGGCAGTGTAGTAGATAATTAGGTACCTATAATTCTACGACATATGCCATTATTATTTATAGTGTGTTAGAAAGTAATGCCACTATTTACGTATATCTGTCACACCACATAAATTAATTAGACATAGGTCAAATAATCTTTCTCTTTCTAATACAAAATGTTGCTAAGCTACTGCTATAAAGTGATGTGTATTCTTTCTTCGAACAAATGACCCTGAATAGTCATCATTCGTGAAGAATAGTGTACATAATTTATTCGTATAAAAGTGATATTTCAGTATCAGTATACATTTATACTTTCATTGATTCATGAACATAAGATCATGTACACATAAATACATTAGTTTAAACATTCAGTTTTACAAAAATTTGCATAAAACACATACATATTTGTTCGCTCTCAAAATCATATGTTTTGTAAAAATAAATTCTGTATTTTTGAGATTTCGAGTAATTGTTAATATAGCACCTAATTTACACAACAGTCGACAAATTTACCCACATTTTTATCAATAGAGCAATTTAAATTTAGCAGTTCTCTTTCTATTTCTGTAAGTACCTAGTAAGTAAAATAGCGTGTACAACTGACAACTGGGTTGTCAAACTAAGCGTCAAAAATAATGCAGTCACTGAAATATGTTCTGTATTCTCTGAAAATTTGCACCGTTTGACATTTTAGCTTCAATAAAAGCTTTTGTAACTTCTTTCGAGAAGTTTTTTAAAATTGTCAAAGTATTATCCTCACATTTTACGTTTAACTTTAAAAAAAAATCTGATGTGGCCAGCACATAACCTCTCGCCAGATATTTTACCTGGTTGTACGCATTAAACGAAAAATATTTTTAAATACAAATACATATATTCATGTCTCACTACAAAATAATTCTCACATATATTTGCAAAATCTATGGGCTATTTTAATATACATTGTGTACAATACATACATTTTCTTTATATTCAATATCTTGAATTTTTTTTTTCTACTTTCCTTTTCTTTTTCTTTATATTCGTCATTTTTTCGCAAATTCCTTTTATATTCTTTTTTACGTATATTCTTTTGCCTTGTTGACTTATTTTCATAATCTTCGTAATGATGTACAAATATTTTTGACAGTGACATTTATTATTATATTACAAACATTTGAATTTCTTCCTTTGAAGTAGTTTGATCTGAGAATTGTTACATCAAATTATTTTATATGCATTTCTTTATCTCTACATCTATAGAAGATATAATAATGAATTTATATTTTTCGAATAAAGAATGTAACGTTCTTTAATATAAGTATTTACATAAATTTTCGATAAATAATATTTAGATGATTTTTTTTTTGTAACTACTACTTCCGGTTGTGCAATTGTTACCAAAACTTAATCAACTCTTCCCATTATTGATAGATTGAGGAATCCGTAGTTAAAAATGTCTTTAGTCTTATAGTATTTAAGAAATCGTGGATCCAACATCCACACACACATCCACACATCATCGTAAAAATATTTTAATCGGATTCTAGGGACCTTAAAACGTGCTTATTCACTAAAATCTGGTTATGCGATTTTTAGCATGAATCCAATAGCTCTCTTAGTGAGAGGTAAAAAACGCCATGGATCTCATATGACAAGCACGTAACCAAGAATCCCGCCATTTGTTGGCTTACTATGTGCAGATTCCATTGCACATATTTTCTATCTCATTGAATTGAATTGAAAAGATGTATACACATTAAATTCTATTTCCAGGTTACCCTCTTCAAAATGGCCATAATTCTCCCTACTATAATCACGGGCGCCATCAAAGCCGCCACAGCCCTAATTGGCGCCAAATTTGCCATCGTTCCATTCCTGCTTGCATCCATGGCCTACTTCAACTACGACCTATTCGATCCTGAGAACCAACCGGTCAGCGTGCAGAAGATCCTGCCTGAGTACGATTTCATCGTAGTGGGCGGCGGATCGGCTGGCTCAGTTCTTGCAAACAGACTCACGGAGATACCCGAGTGGCAGGTTCTCCTGCTTGAAGCAGGAGGACCGGAGAATGAGATAACTGATGTGCCGATTTTTTCGTTGTACTTGCATAAGAGCAAAGTTGATTGGCAGTATAGGTAAGACTTAAAATAAATGAATATTTATATTATCACGGTTTAATACCTATTTCTGGGTTCAAACATCCGCAAAATTAAAGCACTTATGACTTAATATAGCGGTCATGAGGGAAGTGATGTTTGCCCTAGTTTGTAAATAACTACATATCTCGGGTTACCTGGCAATATTTCCTATCTGCCAGATTGAGCGAAAATACGTTATTAGTAGATTTGGATTTTGCGTCGCTATTTCTATTGTAATTTAACACTTTGGCTACTAGAAGGGTATATCATAAATTTCTTCTAAAAACTAAGATGATAATATTCAGGATAAAGTCATTTTATCGGTCCAAAAATCAGTATAATTCAAAAAAATCTGATGTGGCCAGCACATTACCTTCCGTCAGTTCTATGTATTTTGTACAAATTCCGCACAGAAAGTTTTTTTTGCAAATGATTCCATATTTCCAGTACATTACCTTCAGTCAATTCTTTGTATTTCGTACAAATTCCATACAGAAAGTTTGTTGTCAGATTCTACATATTTCCAGTATAATTATAACTGAAACATATTATGTAAATTGCACTTTGACACTGACATTTGTCAATCAGAATTTTCTTAATGTAGTGTAGATGTTTCCATAGATATCCAGTGAATATGAAGTATAAAATGTAATCAAATCGTATAGAGAATAAAATATTCTTAAATATTTAAAATAACATTAAATGTGAAAAAGTGATATTTAACAGCATTTTTTCAAGAAAAACTGTTATCTTCAAATTAGGGTACTTCCGGTGGACCAATTATAACCAAAATCTAATTAGCTCTTCATATGGATCTAAAGAAAAGGAATACGCAAAAATTATAATTTTTGGAAAGGTGGTATTGGAGTTATGCAATCCGAAAGAATCGTCACACATACATACATCCATCCATACATACATACATACATGCATACATACATACATACAGACATCATCATAAAAATAGTAAAATCGTATTCTAGGGACCCTAAAACGTGCTTATTCATTAAAAACTCATCATCGAATTTTTTGAACAAAGACAATACATTCTTTATCTAAAGGTGACGGAAAGTAAAAAGACAAGAAGGGAAATTATAAAGCGTGTGCCATAATTTGGTACACACAGTTTCGAAAGAAAGAACACTATATACATAATTCCTTTGGTGTAAACGCAATTTACATCGAAAATGCATTTCATATACATGCCTGGAACGTCATGCTCACTCGTAGAATGTTTTTATTGCATATTCCCTTTCGTTCCTTCTAGCTTTTGTTTTTGTCGGTAATTGAATCATCCGATTTAAATAATACTCAATGTCACTTCAGTCAAATGATGGATAGCTTCGCTCAGGTATTTTCTAGCCATTTTGTACTTGTACTACCCTATCAGGGTTTTGCAATTACAAAATTTGATGCATGTACATATATAAGTTCATTGTCGCTCAGTCCTTGAATATTTTTTCGAACTGCTCCACCAGACTTTACTTATAAACTAACTTATCGAGATCCTCATATACAGGGTATTCATTTTAAATGGACCATCATTGCTATTCCAGAACTATAAGAGCTACAAAAACGGTTAAATGGACAAACAAGTTCTATTTCACATGACAAATTTAAAGAAAAGAAAAATTATTTTTTTAAAGTTAAATAAGATCATATATTTTTTATTTGCTCATTCATTAGAAAATTTAATTCCGAATTCAGTGATATAATATTTTTATTTCCTTCATAATAATTTGATAAAAATATGGCTATAATAAGAGTGTCATGAATGGAAAAAACGAATACGAGTTAACTTTTTACATAGAATTAGAATGCCACGAAAGAAATACGTGTTTACGTTGACATTTATGATCACTTACAAGAACAAAACATTCACTTCTTTCGATCAGGGCACTCTAATTCTATGTAATAAAAATAACATGTATTCATTTTTTCCATTCGTGACACTTATATTATAGCCATATTTTAATCAAACTAGTTGCATGCATTTTTCTCAAAAAAATCGTTATGTAAGGGTATAAAAATATTGTATCACTGAATTCAGAATTAAATTCTCTAACGAACAAGCAAATAAAAAATATACATATGTTCTCATTTAAAATTAAAAAGTTAGGTCCCGTATTTTGAGAACCATTGGTCTCACATTTTCTAGGTAAATCCTAATTGCGTACCAATGTTGGTACACATAGTAGCCGAAGTGTTAAAAGTTTCTTGTACTAGCAATATTTCCTATCTTTCATTTTTATTGAAAATAAGTCAGTGGTATATTTGGATTCTGTATGTCTTTTTAAATTGTAATTTAAAAGTTTCCCGTAAAATTTTGCTAAAGGGGTAGCAGGAGGTATTTGCAAGTCACCAGCGATATTCATACCATCAGTTGGATGTTATTTTTTAAAATAAATACCTTCATATTATGGAAGTTTTTTTTACCTATTTCTGTGTGTCAGTCTGTTTAATTTAGATGCAATGACGATTTACGAAACGATCTTCGCTGTTGTGGAGAATACACCACAGGTGTTATTAATGTGATACATAATATCTAATAATAAACTTTAGTCGAGTTCCTATATGGAAAGGTCAGATAATCACAGCCAATCGCTAAGCGCAATCAACCACACACTCCCTTCTAGAATAAAAATAGAATGAATAATTATTCATTTTATTTCTTTATGGTTACATACATATTCCCTTGTTAAATATTACAAAGACGTCAATTACATGCTTTATAAGTGTCAGATTTCTTAAGCCTATGACATAAATGAAAGATCATCTTTGAAGAGAATATAAATTTGTGATGAGCACAACAATCATCTGTCTTCCCTAAAAATAAACCTTTTATTTTTCGTCGATGCTGCTTGACGTAATCTTTGTAACTTCATTAATCTTTATTGTACATAACATAATTCATTCTGAACAGCAACTTGTTATTTGAAGAAACCTTTATTTTAAAGATCTACAATATATGTTCTACATTTGATGCCGCAAAATGTGTTCAAATATAATGCCTCCTACTTGAAGGCAAATATTCACACAATTTACCATGTAAGCTCTTTTTAATAAATACTAAATGTTAATATTTGTTTTTTTTAATAAAAAACTTGGTAACGAAGGACAATCAGAAAATTTTCTATTCTTCATTTTCAATTCGTTTTAGCCACCTGAATCAAATTCTAAAACCACAGGCGACTTTTTTTGATACACCCTGTACAATTTTCCGGTACAGATATTTAATAGAGGTTATTAAACTTATTTTGCCTTCATTTGAAATATTATACATCTTTAGCCAACTACAGTATGTTCAATAAAATTCCTAATTCGGAGTAGGCTATGAACAGAGAAACGTATGTCTGATCATTATTTAATTTAAAAGTCAAGATGTCAAAATTAATATTGAAGAAATTGAAATGTAATTTTAAGGAGAAAATATAATAAAGAAGGATACAGTATATTGACATTCGCCATTATCTAATTTGATTCGATTTCTAAAATAAGATTCAAGAAGAAAAGCTTAGATTTCTTATATATAATATACATAAATAATAATATATAATACATTACACCAAATTTTTTTCATTCCTTAAAAACTGAAGTTACCGATTTTTGGTAGCGAAATACCGCATCCGGACCACACGGAGTGAGTCTGCTGAGCACTTGTTGTTAAAACCATATAAATAGTCAAATTTGGATATCATAGGCTTGATGCACCGCCCGGTATAAACAAAGACGGAGAGCATGCATCTTCTCCGGAGATTCTCTCCTTATGCCAGAGGAAAATCCGTCCGCAAAAACTGGCAAAGAAGAGGCCTAGCTAAATAGTATTCATCCAAAAAAATTGCATAGTTTATAGCAGCTGGTGTTGCCTTAGCCAGAACTTCTCTCGTGTATTCCTCTTCCAAAGTTGGCGCACGTGAGCAAGTGGGCCATTGTTTGTTCTTGACTACAATGACATAAAGTGGGTTCTGTTTGGTACCCCCAATTAAACATGTTTAGTGCACATTTTCCTACTTGACTTCGTAGGCGATTTAAAGATTTCCAAATAGGCCATTTCTGATCATTACCTGGTGGCAGTTTCCCATCTGGAAGGATACCCATTGCTTTATCTTCTGGCTATAATGACTCATCCCACATTAAGCGTCTTGTTGAAATCTTGGTCTCCGTCATAGGATGCACTGAAGTAAAGAAACTATATCTTGATTTTGGTCGTGACCGAGCTGGTTCTTGGCCGAACACTGGGTGTCGAGGATCATGTTTGGAGTATTTATAAAATGACTATTAAAAAACAAAATATGATCATCATCTAAGTAAATAAACAAAGGGACCTGTGATTGGGACGTTACCGTCTCCTAGCAACTGTTGGTAAACAAAAAATATTTCAATGTTGTTGTAGTAAATACTTTTGAATGAATTTGTTCTACATTACCATAACACTATTTCAACATCGTATCGTTTGAACTATACTTGACCAGTCTCTATTTTTAAAACTATATTCAGTGTAAGAAAAATTGAAATTAAGGTTATTATAATGTTAAAATCTCGCACACCAGCCAGCCGGTAGATATAATTATGCTATTTCTCAATGCAACTGCATTTTGCAATACGTAAAAACTTGTTTGCGTTTTTTATGACTTTTTGACAAAGTATTAAATAGAAAGCATTTCTTGTTACTGTTTACATGATAATATAATATTTATTTATAATTATATATTGGTAATTTGATACGAAAAGGTTGCAATTACGTCTAATGTACTTTTACAATACACAGAGTGTTAATGAATACGTGTTACAAATTTATAGGGTATGTAGAGGATGCAAAATTAACAAACTTTTACTATAGACTCTTAAAACAATTATTATCTGCCTTAATTTCAAATAGCTTCATTTATAAATTTTGTTTATTTTAAATTTTTAAATAATTTTATTTGTTTTTGTAATACATATTATAATATTTGCTCAAAATGACGACCAACAACTTCAATGCAAGTTTAATTTTTAAAAATTATTATGAATTAGAAAAAATAGTGTATGCAACTGATACAGATGAATTTTATAACCAATTTATTGGTTTGTAGTTTATTTTTTATATTATTGTGAATAGTCGTAGATAAAATAGTGTATGCATAATATACTATTAA
Source organism: Harpalus rubripes (assembly GCA_963082715.1). Lineage (NCBI taxonomy): Eukaryota > Metazoa > Arthropoda > Insecta > Coleoptera > Carabidae > Harpalus > Harpalus rubripes. The sequence continues at coordinate 26,262,994 of OY720461.1, read as the reverse complement.
CATAGATATTTATATATGTTTTAAGTGCAAGAAAAAGATGACTTTATGTGACTCCAATTTTTGGCGAACTCCACGATTTGAAAACAAAATCAGCTTAACACTGCGTCATATTATAGAATATTTTAAAAAAATTGTTACGGCTTAACGAATGATAATAAAATAATAATAACTTTCTAGAAGTAAATATCACTTTTAATAGGCTACTTGAGTGGTACTGAAAATCTGATATCAATCCCTAAATACCTAAAGAAAAGTTGAAAACGTATGTAAAAATAAAATTTTATTTAAAAAAAATTGTATGTTTTTTAATAAATTAAGAAAGAAGATTTTCTTTGACGTCATTATTTTGAACTGGAGAAAGGGACGCATATTTAAGAATGTAACCTGTAGATGGCGAGCGAGTGCAAGTTTTAATTTGATTTTGACATTCATTTCATTCAGTTCATTTTTCTGTCACTGTCTCTCTTCTTTATTATTTACAATTTGCGTGGTTTCTGCTACTTTTGTTACGTATTTCGATTTGTTAAGCAGGATTTTGAATGATTTTGACTAAACTTATACTCGTACAAGATTAAAATGACGAAAATATTAACTTCCAAAGTATTATTCAAACGTCAAACAGATGATCTGTCATGTTTAAACCCGCACATGCCGTTGCTATTGGACGTACCGATGTTATTGTTTTACGGCCATTCATTGGTTCGGCGTAATTCTCCGTCATACATGGCGGTAATTTAAATATTAAAATTTCATTAATTTTTTTCTGGCCAATTAATCAAAATTTTGCCAAAAGAAAATATATGGGTAGCAAGTTTTTATCGTCTCTTCAAAAATATTAAATAAAAAATGGCACGCAAGTAGCCCATTGTCATAAAACAAGTTAAAAAAGTACCCCATTATCATACGCTGCGTATGAAATTTCTAATTTTATACAATTGGAAAACATATTTTTACGGTATAATACGAGTATTCCCGAATATTTTTTTTAAATGATACGTAGGTACTGTATTGTATTCAATTTATCATGTCATTGTGAAAGAAAATTAATTATTTTGCAAGTTTATTTTTCCTCATTTGTAATTGCTAGTAATAAAACTGTTAAGTTTATTAGAGTTTGAAAAAGATTACTCTTTTCCTACTTGTACTTACAGATCATAAAACATTTATTACCATAAAATTAGAAGCGTTACTATCGATTGCATAAAGCTAAAGAAAGTAAGATTCTCTTCCTAATATATTTTTCTCTGTTTCGGAATTAGAATGACATATTCTAGCACGTTTATTGATATAAGGAGGTTAATTCTTAAACGACTTTTGGATACATTTTGTTTTTGTATGTTATAAAATTAATATCTTTTCATATGATTATTTGCAATTATTTATGTATAGCTTAAGTACAAATTTCATTGACCTGGTTTAATTTCAAGGTTTTTTAATTTAGTGAAAAAAATTACTTTCAGAACACAACCCCAAGATACAGCATGCCAGGCAATGGAAGACAGGCGCTGTTGTTGGACCCGTGGAAAGATCTTGGGCGGTTCGAGTGTTCTGAACACTATGTTGTACATCAGGGGCAATAGAAGAGATTTCGACTATTGGGAGGCGCAAGGCAACCCGGGTTGGAATTACGAGAACGTCTTGTATTATTTCAAGAAAAGCATGGACCAAAGGAATCCTTATTTAGCCAGGGATAAGCGATACCATGCAACAGGTAAGAATGCAGTAGAAGCTAGGGTACGGATGTTTGTGTGCGTCTTTATTATCTCATCTTCAAGAGGCGGTCCCTCCATTAGGAAATTGGTCAATGAACTGCCAAATTTATCAAAGCAGAAAAGAAAAAGCGAAGGACTAAAAATAATAATATATTTTCATACGTAATATAACAAGTGATATGATTATCATCGATGATATTCTCGAGTGAAATGTGCTGCTTCGGTTTCACGAGCAATATCTTCGATTAATAATCATATTACGAGCTTATATTTAATGAGAGAATATAAAGAATTTTTGTGACACATTGTGTGTGCTGCTAACCTAAGTTTTAATATATTGTATTACAACATGGTTAATTTGACAATTGCTTTATTATTTTCATCGTTGTTGATATCAACCCAACGATTATCGCACATTTTTATATTCAAAATTAACTGTCAGTGTCAAAAAAAGAAAACAAATTCCTTAGTAACGAATATAAATAAAGTGCTAATTTCTTTGTTTTTTATCATCGCTGTGATAGACATGTAACTAGAGAGATTCTGAGTGTTGATTGGCGGAAAACATGTCACGTGAGTCATGAATTATATTCTCATATTAATATTTTTTATATAAAGTCAGTCCATTGTGTCGCAAGCGTTGCGTACACACGATACCACTATGCTGAAAGGAAGACAACGAATACTGCGAGTGCGCGCGCTGCTTGGGTCACATCAAAATTGTTACCTATGTTGTCTATTAGACAGAGACAAACATATTGTAACTTTACTTGCGTTAGACGAAGACAACCACCACCCTATACGCTTACATACGGTCAATGACCAAGGCGTCAGTTTAGTAGCGGCGTTGGCTACGTTAAGCATAGGACAGTCATTTATTAAAAATATCACAAATTTCAATGATCTGCGATGATAAATAATTTTGCAGAGTTTAAGGAAAGAAAAATAGACTTAACATTGAAAACTATTTACATAAATTTTTCTTATTAATAAACTTATATTACTAATTAGAATGTGACCCACCAAATCTTCAACCCACGAGGCGCCACTGTCATCTTCATAAAAAAATATAACGGTCATATAAAAACTACTACTACTACTTCGCCTATCATCGCTTCCAAGCCGTATTAGATCATCGTAGAAATGTACACCAAAACCTTCCTGCTATAGAGGCGAAGGGTACTTGAGCCCAACTTAAGATAGCAGTGCGGTAGTGGTAAAACACTACGGCTCAGTGTGTATATTGAATACGTTCACGGGCTAATAATAATAATGATTGCAACCAGCAACATTTGCTTTAATTTAATTTTAATTCTTAATCTTTGATTAACTGTGAATGTACTCGTATTAAATATATGGATGAAGCATTGCAAAATGACTTACCGTCGACCGTGCCCAATTACTCAGTGCGTGTTTTCACAAAATTGCTCACCTGAAACAAATAAATCACATAAGTATTTGGAAATATTTAAAATACAGCAAGGAAATTGTAGAAAGCATATTTTACATTTACACGATTTGCTACTTTAGTTAGTAAGGTAAAATTATGGAGAAATTTCTCCAATTTTTCGCTAAAAACGTCGAAATTCTATGAAGAATTGATTGCGTGATTTGAGAAATGAAATAAGTGTTTTTAAATTCATAAGGAAAACCTGTATGAATTAGAAAATAAGAACTGGTTGACTGAAAGTTAAAATCAACTAACAAAAGAAATGTTTCAAAAGTGGCTGCTTTTGAAATTAAACTGAAATTCTGGTAATCTCTGACTAAGAACAGTAACGTAATTAATTTTCCACTCCCAATATCGTAAGTAGGCTATTAGGACATTGTTTGTAGGGTTGTATGTTTATTTTACTGTCAGGATATCGGTTTCTATTACCAACAGGAAGTAAGGATTGTTTTTACTTCCCTACAGCTGAACATATCTCCCTCTTTGTGAAATGCCAACAGTTAGATATTTTAAACTTGTGTCAAATATTTATTCATTATTATAATTAATAATTTTGAATTTAATTTCTATCAAATTGTCCTCATTTCATAAATATTTTCATTCAAAAGTAACCGTTGACATGACAAATGACAGCGTTTTTCTTCTTAAATTTTCCATGGAATACTTTGATTCTTTTTTTAATGTATCAATATTCAACTTCCTTGACAGTCTTGGCATATATGGCAGTGAAAATTAACAGGTAAAATAGTTATTTATGATAAAAGTGTTAAAAGTGACATTTTATTTTGTGATAAGGAAGTTTGGAACACGACGCAAAGCGGAGTGATCCAAACCTTTGAACAAAATAAAATCACTTTTAACACGTATATTATACACTATTTTTTCTACAAACACTATTTTTTAATTTAAATTTGTGTTTCTAATAATTTTTTGACATTCATTTTTAATACTAGTGTCAAAAGTAACAAGGATCTGTCACTTTTAACACTGGTGTCATAAAATGGCATTTTTAACTCTAAAAACAAACATTAAAAAGCCCACTTTTAATAGATTTGTAGAAAAAATAAATCATTGGGAGTGGAAAAAATCTTATATGCAACATGAGATGTAGGTACATTTGACCACTCTCGAACTTATTTGCTAGCCCTCGCTATCGCTTGGGCGCAAAATCGTCCTCGATTAGTAAATAGTACCTACATCTCTTCTAGCATAAATAACTATTGAAATACAGGACTTTGAGAATAAAAAGATTTCAAAAAACACCAAATGCATTTAAGCGAGAAACAATTCAATATGAATTTTAGAACGGCCAAATAGTACAATATTCAAAGATTGCACCATAATATATATACTATATAGTATATAGGATGTCTCTGGTGATATGTCGTAAAAAATAAATGTTGAAATAGCCAGGGCCGCACCTAGGTACTCGGCCACCCACATGCGAAGGTTATTTTGCCGCCCCCTTTTCAACCTCCCTCCCATTTCCCGAACTTTTAGTTTTAAGGAAAGGAAATTAAAATGTACTAGACTGCACCACAGGGGTCAATTTTGTGCCATTTAAAATTCGAAATATTTGGCGTCGGTCAAGATCGAACCCGGTTCCCCAGATTCGTGTCCTGACACTGAGGCACGCGGCCACGAGACCCCATATTTCTAAATATCATTCAATAATTATTGGGAAATTTTCAAAGTAGGACATAGAACGTTGACGTCTTACAAGATGACTAGTAACATCCTTGGCTTACAATAATCAAAATAATGACATAATTTAATTAATTTTTATTTCTTGTAGGAGGCTACCAAACAGTCCAAGACGCCCCATACAACACTCCTCTAGGCGTCGCCTTCCTAGAAGCTGCACAAGAAATGGGCTACGACATAAGGGATGTCAATGGAGAGAAGCAAACTGGATTCGCGTTCTACCAATATACCATGCGAAGAGGTGCGAGGTGTAGCACTGCGAAAGCTTTCCTGAGGCCAGTAAGATTACGGCCGAACTTGCACGTCAGTATGTTCAGCCATGTTACCAAATTGCTCATAGATCCTAACACCAAGAAAGCCTTTGGGGTAGAGTTTATCCGGGATGGGAAGAAGCATATAGTCAAGGCTAGGAAAGAGGTGAGATATTGCAAGGGGTATTCACGCACTAAAATGGCGTGCATTATGATTTCATACCTAATGTTTTTCTCGAATTACCTTAGGTACATATTTTTTTCAAATCTAATCGTACTTTACACATTTTCAGTACATATTGGTTATTTATACATTACTTGAGAGAGCTTTGTGGACTGCTATTATTAGAAATACTAGACATCAAAAAAATGTTTTTTATCCTAGCAACATATTGTTTTGATAAACTGAAATATTAAGGCTTATTCACAGCACTGAAATTAGGCGAAATTATAATTAGCATTTATAATTATACTTATAAATATAAGTTTATGTCAACACATTCAAGTGTCAGCGTTCAAAAGCTTCAAATTAGAAATGAAATTAATTTAACTTAACTTAAATTAAGAATTTTATGCAAACTTCATATAATTTACTTATAATTATAATTTATAATTATAATTATATGTGGACCAATCAGATTGAACAAAAAAAATGACAGATTATGTCACAGATGTTACGTCATGTCAAATTTGTCATAATTTGCTCAATATGGATATAAATAATACAAATTTATTAAAAATAATTTTATTTAATAACAATTTATTGCATTACTTGCTTATCAGGCGGCAGTAAGTATGTTCTTTTAAGTATGGTACAATAATTATAAATTGTATTTTTAAGTTAACATCTATTTAACATGTTTTAAGACGGTCATTTTTAAGTATAATTTTTAATTATAATTTTTAAATATAATTATAATTTCTAAGTATAATTTCAGAGCTGTGAATAAGCCTTTACACGAATACCAAAAATAATAATTAAGCATTTTTATAGAAATTTTTATAAATCTATTTTAATGCTCAAATGTTGGATCTCAAATAATATTATTATATCAAAATTAAATTTGGTGCTCAAATTAATAAACAGGAAATCAGGCTCTAGTTTTATTCACAACAACCAATGTCAATTTTATCCAAAATTAAATTGATTGTTTAATTGACTAAAAAACATTTGCCTTTCTCTTCAACCCCTTGTAATTCCCTGCCGCCTTGATATATATTATCATTCCAAACTTTTTTCTCCCTCTTCTCCTATATATTTTCCTTCAATTATAATTTTATGAAAACAAACGCTCATTAAAATATGTCCAATCCAGTTGACTTTCCTCTTTCTTATTTCTCTCAATATTCACTCTCTCTATTTCTCTCACACTCTCTACAACCAATCTTTTCTAATCGTCGCCACAACCACATCTCAAAATTATCCTAATACTTTTCTCCTTCTTCCTTAAGAAAATCGCTTTCATACATCACAATACTTCATATGAACCATTTTGCAAACATTTTCCATAATTTTATTTTGATGCGCATTGCTATTAGGAGTTTTACTAAAGACTATCTTTCGCAATATCATGTCATTGTCACAATATTTCCACCGAAGTTCTTAATGTAGTAGATGTTTCCATGGTTATAGCACAGCTGGCTGCTTTATGAAATTTTTGGGTCGATTCTGTTCACATCTGTAAGTCTTAGGCCCGAGCCACACTATGCGTTTAGCGGGACCGGTAAAACCGCATCCGGTTAAATGGGATGGATCGTACAGCGTCCACATATATCCCGGTAAACAGGACGGCAAAAATGACAACCCGATTCGGACACAGTCGGACCAACATCTGAATAGTGCAGAGCCCAAATAGTATATGTTGTCTATTAAAACACAAACTAGACCTTTGTGAACGCTCGCATTTTCTCCAATGTGTTGTAATTGTCATGCGGCAAATTGACCGTCCCGTCAAAGAGCAACAAGCTGCGGTAGTATCCGACAACCGGACCGCTACCGCATCGGTGTGGACGCATTCATTTAAAACAATAAGTTGTCTGGCCGGTCAACCGGTCCCGTCAAAACGCATAGTGTGGCCCGAGCCTTACAGATCTATAAATTTGTAAAAACCCGACAGAAACACATCTGTTTTTGTTGATTAATATAAAATTATACATAAGAGTGCAGAATTCGTTGCGATTTTGTCCATTACTTACAAATTTACAAATCTGTAAGATTTACATATGTGAACAGAATCGACCCATTATTTCTATATTATTTTTTAACTCTATATCCATTGAATATGAAGTATAAAATGTAATCAAATCGTATAGTGAATAATATATTCTTTAATATTTATAATAACATTAAATATGAAAAAATGATATTTAACAGGGTTTTTTTTTCAAGAAAAACTGTTAAAATCTTCAAATTAGGATACTTCCTGTCGACAAATTATAACCAAAGTCTAATCAGCTCTTCATATGGATGTAAAGAAGAGGAATACGCAAAAATTATAATTTTTGAAAAGGTGGTATTGGAGTTATGCGATCCGAAAAAATCGTCACATACATACATACAATACATCCATACATCCAAACAAACATACACACATCAACGTAAAAATAGTAAAATCGTATTTTAGGGACCTTAAAACGTGCTTGTTCATTAAAAACGGAAGGCAAAAATCGCAATATTCTCATTTTTTCAATATGTCTCTTTTATAGGTTATCCTTTCCGCTGGGGCCGTCAACTCCCCTCAACTCCTCATGCTTTCCGGAATAGGGCCCGCTGACCACCTCTCCCAAATGGGCATCCCAGTCATTCAAGATTCTCCAGGAGTCGGTCAGAACATTCAGGACCACATCGCGGTAGGCGGATTGGCCTTCTTGATAGACTACCCTATTAGTTTCATCTTGTCGAGGTTCCTGAACCTGCAGTCGGCGCTCCGATATGCCATAAGCGAAGATGGGCCCCTTACGTCTAGCGTAGGGCTAGAGGCAGTAGGGTTCATCAGTACGAAGTATGCGAATTCGAGTGATGATTGGCCCGATATTGAGTTCATGTTGACTAGCAGCAGTACGAATTCGGACGCTGGAACGCAGGTGAGGGAGGGGGGTCATTTCATTTTAATACTAGAGTCGCGTTAGAATTATTATACTTTATTTCACGTAAGAAAATAGCATATGGCGTTTGAAAGCCTATCGTTTTTACATACATTAAATAAATAATTTAAATTCGAGAACCAAAATTTGTCAATGTAACACAAGGGGGGTGTTGAAGAAGCTGATGATTACTTGTTTTCCAACGACAACACTTTAACGGACTGGTGGATGCCAAAGATGTTCTAATAAAACACTGGATAGCTGACATACGTTTAACAAGTAAGGCAGGTGGTGAGGGTACGGCAGAAAAGGCAAAACTTCAAACGTTCGTTGGTCTATTATTGCATTATATGGCACATTTCTTTAAAGTGGTGTTTGTGTTGTGTTCTTAGTAAATAAATATTTTAAGTGAAATATTTCCATAATGAAAGGCAATAATATACCGTCTTCTTGTAGTGCTTTTGGGTGCAAAAATAGATGTAGAAGGATAACCCTCGACAATTTTTCAAGTATTATTGTTCATATATATGTACACATATTTATTCATACTACTGATGCCATAAAAATAAAAGATTTCACACCTACAAAAGAATCAAAAATTTGCAGTGATCATTTTTTTGAAAGTGATTATTTGAAAAGGCCTGGAACATATATAAGAAGATTAAAACCAGACTCAGCACCTTCTGTATTTCCAAATTTTCCACCACATATGCAAAAGGTATCTTTTTAATAAGCAAATATTATCTTTAAATTCATAGTCCTATTTTATTGTGAATTTGTTATGTAATAAATGTATAATATTTTATTAAAATAATAATTATAATTGGTGAAAAAGAGGAACACACACACCCACTTGCCACACACTTGTTGACTGATGAGGGATGCCGATGAACTCTTAGATGTATGGACACGGATAATGCTTGAGATTTATAACTATAGTTTTATATCTACATATTATTATTTACATTTTATTCTAACATTAGAACTTAAGGATGTCATAAAGAAGTACTTTATGATATCCAAATGAATTTTATAAAGTACATATTAATGAACCAAAATAGAAAAATATTTTTATCTGTACAAATGTACGAAACCTGAATACTCGTATTAAAAATTAAGGTACAACAAAATATTATTTAATTCTGTCGATTTTATTTGATAATTGACAGCTGACAAGTGATTTTTTTTTTCGCTTTTCTGACCAATCAAAGGGCAAAATTTATATCCCTATACCAACGCTATTCTCATACGTAAAATAATCTATAAGACAAGGTGTATATTTTTTATAATTTTGTTTAAATATGTTCAAAGTAGTTCCTTTCAACACAAATACACTTCACTATTCTTTCTGTCCACTTCTTAAAGCTCCAATTACATGAGGCTAGTTTACTCGCTGTTATTCTGCTAGTAAACTTGCCAGATATAGTCAGAAAAAATGACTGTCGAGTCCAGCAATAAAACTATAAATATCGTAATTATGATAATGCGGCTCATCTCCTGCTTTTTAACATTGAATGCCAACGTGCCATTATTTGCGCCGCTCTGTTGAAATGAAGACATGCATTAAACTCAAATTGTAAAATTAGTTAAATTACAATACTAGGTATTTATAATTATTTTACAATAATGTGTAATAGATTCACTTGCTCCTAAAATTTAAATTAGGATTTTATATAATAAAATTTTATATTGTAGGTGTTTAATCAATATAATAAATGAATTTCTAATAAAATAGAATTAATATTAAAAGGCGCAGTAAATTGATAAAACGTAGTACCTACTAGCATTATAAGCGGTGATATTTCAGTATTCGAATGTATCTGCTGGTTAGTGTGTCACATGTATAAATAAAAAATAAAGCAATGGTATAAAAACAAGCAATGAATTGCATTCTCTTTGAAGAGCTGCAAAATAGCCAACGGTTCGCCTAGAAAATATGTAATTGTGCTAGCATTAGAGTATCTCGGTTGCTTGCTAAAATACAAAGAGCACCATCGGATTTTTTTTTTCTTTATAAACCGTATTCTTTTTATGTCCCCATTTTGCTCTATAAACTCCTCGCTATAACGGTTGTTGAAATTCGGCAATCTGCCAAAATCACTTGATTTATGTGTCCTAATTTTTTTTTTACTGGGTACGTAAAGAGCAATGTCTATAATCGTTTTAACGCAGACAATTAACTAGCTACTCTTTTATTCTTTACTCAAAAGTAAGTTGAAATCTTTCAAAAGATCATGAAATATTTGAATGAAACTTGGGCTTGGTAAATGAATTTCCTTGTTGCTCTTGTTTAAGCATTCACAAATGAAAATTAGGTTTAGATTTATGGTTTATACTTTAGATTTATAGACCTTGGCCGCATATTATGTTATGACTCCATTCACACTACAGAATTTAATATCTCTAAACTCAAATCGTAAAGCTAAACATTGTAAGGTCCAAACTTTAGCTTTATGATTTAGTTTGACGTCACAAATTTCACCAATGAAAACGAGTCTAAAACGATATAGAAATATACACTCATCTTTATTTAGTATTCACTTGGATTCGGCCTTTAAACCAAATGGGAGAAGAACAAGAGACCGGCAAAACTTAATTGCCGAAATATAACCGATAATGCAAAGTGAAAGGCAGTTTCATGACGCACGATATTTTAATCATGTTTTTTAAGCATTTATATAGATGTCAGTACAATCAAAATTAAATTAAGGTAAAATTAATCTTGCTTTTATGAATGTCTTATTTAAATCTAAACAAAAACCATAAACCTAATTTTCATTTGTGAATGCACCTTTAATGTACTATAGACCAGAAAAGTGTAACGGTCAAACTTAGGCGCGAAATTCAAACTCAGTTCATAACGCTGAGAACATAATTTCAATCCCCGTGTATTTCTTACCAACGAAATTTTTGCTCAACTTTAAAGGCCGAAAAATCTCATAAAAGTAAATCTCTTATGCAAAGCATTATATGTAGCATCTAGACCGATCCTTTATCTCCAGATTCGTACAATAATATTCACATGAACTCTGCACAGTTTATAATTATTTAAATAATAATACAACACTACAAAATTCATTGAACGTATGTCGTAGTTTGATAGTGCATGCTTCAACTTCTATTGTGCTGGAGGTGCTGACCTATTTACTGGTGGGTCAACGACATACGGTATCCTTGCTTGCACCAAGCATTTTAATTTCTAATAATTTTCTTACTTTACCTTTTCTACAGGTTTAAACTGTTGCAATCTATTACTGAATAAACAAACTATCGAATTCTTAGCAAGAGCTGTTTAATTTCTTTTACAAAACATCTTTTATTTGTCTGTAAAATTAAACTCCTATATGAAACCTATACTAGGGAATTCAAACTATGAACTCGCGCCAAAGGCAACTTCTAACCTAACTTTTCTGGTCTATTGATCCGAAGATAATAAATGTAAACTCGAATATCAAAGACAATTGCAGAAACCCGAAGGCTCCGGGTAAAATCCGAAAAGGTGGTAACTATAACTGCGACCGACAGGAACTAATTTAACACGGCCCTAACTTTGAAAGATACCTCAGCTATTTGGGCCGCTCGGTTATTCGTTATTGTTTGACAGTCGTTATAATATATAAATACTTGCATTTGAAAGGCAATACGCATGCGCAAATTACATCATAATTGAATGCTGTTTACGGAGATACTGCTCCATCATTTACTACCGGGAAAAAATGAGCAGCTGTTTCTTTTTGAGATAATCATGGAATTGTATTAATCGACTATCTTGAAAAAGGTAATAAATAGAAATTGCCATATTTGTAGAAGAAACCAGAAAGTGTTGTTCCATCAATTAATTAGTACTCGCCTATCAACTGACGCATTGACAGTAATCAAAATCAACGAACAAATATAGATTAGCAAACCGTGATGATTATTTATATATTATCCATTCTTCATTATTTTTTGAATGAAAATTAATTTTAGCGTAAGCCGAAATTACATTACTCAACTTTGATGGAAACTGGCAACCATGGTTGAAGCAACTCAGGATTCTCCACTCAAAGTTACAAACATAAATTGAACTTGACAACTTATACCTACAACCAGATAAACTCAGATATTTATTCAGGAACGATATATTTATGCAGTTGTCATTTCTTAAATAACTGAAAAAGTTTTAATTTTATTCGTATTATACCCGTACAAGCCCAAACTCATATTAGTTGAGCCGGTTAACATTTTCAACAAACAAATTATAAAACTTACGTAATGGTGAGAAATTTCTACAAATTTCTTTCGACTAGTGATTTTTATAAAAACTGAATTTGTTATTCAAGTATTCCGCCATTTAATATTGGATTATTAGTAATACCCGCTCTAATTCTATTAGGCATTACATTCCTAAGTCTTGCACATTTTCCTGTGAATATTGTCCTATATGTCTTGTAAGGTAGATTTACGAAGTTGCTTTTCATTGTGCCAAAAGTACAGGGTTTCGGTTGAAGCTAAATCTGCACTAGAAGATGACCCTTATAATACTGGTCGAACTATTATCACCGGTCATTCGGCCCATAGTTTTTTAAAGTTTTCAGTCTATATTTAAAGTAGCCGAAATAATTTTGTAGAATTCTAACCATTTGTGTAGATTTTATTATTATTTTTTTTGGACTCATGTATTTGTGGTTTATATTCCACGGAATATCATATATTTCATAAATATTCAGAAATTAATACATATAGGGGTGTATTCTGTAAAAAATATGTTAATTTTAACATGCCTTTAAAAAATTATATTTTAACATGACTGTTAACAATAAATTCATTTTTTGGTATTCTCTACGCGAAAATTTGACACTGCTGTTAAAATCATAAATTTTAACATGCCTGTTAAACACCAGAATGAAGTGATCAACAAGACAGAAAAAAGGCACGTCTTTGCTAAAGTAATGTATTTAGTAACCATAACACAAATAAACATGATAAAAAGAGTGAACAACTGTCAGTTTATGTGTTACTTTGAAATTTTAGAAAACTAATCTGTCATTTTGAAATTTTAGAAAAACGAATGGAAATAATGCTTCGGAAAATAAATAAAAATCTGCTGCATAATCATGTCTCATTTGTAGGTTCCATATTAAAAATGAATTACATTGAAATTGTAAATTATTAAATTATCATTAGGTATGTAAAATTTCTTCTTCTTGATCCTCAGAATTGACAATCCAAAATGTTAAGTTACGTTGGTTGGAATAAGCAATTTTAACTGCATTTAATACCTACATTGTAATAAAGAACTATGTTTTACGATACATCTACATTATGCTCTCGGTATACCATTCAAAGTTCACTCTTTGTCGAATTATGTTAATTAAATATTCCTACTAGACATACGATGGAACGGGTGACCGTAATTAAATAATATACTTCGTAAAACAGTTGTATATTTTATTAAATAACACCTAGATATTTTTTATATTCATCCATGGTATTTTTCTTTCGTTTTCTATTTCATTTTCATTAATTAGAAGTGCAACATATTCAAATGCTGTTATAATTTTATTGTATGAACAGATGTTAAAATTTTAAAGGCATCGATTTGAATGACGTTAAAATATACAATTTTAACACCTAATTTTAACACGGGTGTTAAAATATTAACAAAATTGATAGTTACAGAATAGAAAATATATTTTAACAGCAAATTTATTTTTAACATACTGTTTAAAATTAACAGTTTCCTTACAGAATACACCCCACAGTCTGAGTTCCACTTTGCCATGTTTAATTTTAAAAGCTAAAGAATAACTATATTTAAAAATACGGTCTAAGTACTGCAGTTGCAATGCAGATGGTTTCAGAAAGAGGGAATCTTCTATATTATATTTCTCAACGACGCAATGCAACCCCAGAGTTGATGGCAATTTGCAAATAAAGTTGACTGTTGTTTAACTTTGGTTGATACAGTTACCCGTTTACTATTCGGTTGGGTCAAACAAAGATGACTAATGTAATATTGGCTTTAGTTTCTCCCGTACAAGTGAAATAATTTAACCATGTTTTATTTTCAGGTGAAGAAAGCCCACGGCCTTTCAGACGAATTCTACAACTCAGTCTTCCGTTCCATAGACAGCCAAGATGTATTTGGCGTCTTCCCCATGATGCTCCGTCCGAAAAGTCGCGGGTACTTGAAACTAGCTTCCCGGAACCCCCTTCAACACCCACTCATCTACCCGAATTACTTGACCCACCCTGATGACGTAGGTGTGCTTCGAGAAGGTGTCAAAGCCGCCATTGCTTTCGGACAAACCGAAGCCATGAAAAGATTCGGTGCCAGATTCCACGACGTCCCATGGCCAAACTGCAAGCACTTGCCTGCATATAGTGATGAATATTGGAATTGTGCGATTAGACAATACACTATGACTATTTATCATATGTCTGGAACGTGCAAGATGGGACCTGCAACTGACCCAGCAGCAGTGGTGGATCCTAAATTAAGAGTGTATGGTATACGTGGACTAAGAGTGATTGATGCGTCTATTATGCCTACTATAACTAATGGAAATATCAATGCTCCTGTGATTATGATAGGGGAGAAAGGTGCAGATATGATTAAGGAATATTGGATACAAGGAAAAGTTAGACGAAAAAGAAATACGTGTACAAATTCGACGATTATACATGGAAATAGTACATGTATATAAAGAATTCTAGTTGCCATTTAAAGTTATGTTATGTTGTTACCAAATTGATTCTAATATAAGTGATGATCATTGTAGAAAGTTTATGTATAAGTAAGTGTATGGGTAGAATATTTATATTAGAGAAAGTATGTTTGTACAACGAAACAGTCGTGTGTTGAAAGTTGTATGGAACATAGGCTGAACTTTTGCTCACAAAATAGTCATTAGAGATTAATTTTATTTTTATATTTATATCTGGTAAAGTATACTTGCCTACCTCATTTTCGGTGCACAGACTGTTTTTCAAAGTAATTTAATTTTGTACATTTTCTTGTAACCAAAAATGTATAGCAAATAAATATTTTTACAAGATATGTATTGTATTCTGATTAAATGCATCTCTAAATAACCTACTAAATCTTATATTTTTTTCTTCCGATAAGATGTTAGCACAATTTTTCAAAATTCACTAGTGCTAGCAAGTAGATCTTTTTGCAAGATCGGGTTTTTTTAATGTTTACCGATAGGGTTTCCAAGACAGTAGGTTTTATTTACAAATTACTGAACGGTAAGTGATATGAATCACTTACCGTCCAGGAGGCAAGACGTTATAGCTATTAACATACCTAGGAATGTTATGCACATCATAACTGTAGCAGATGTAAGTTTGAAATCCGAGCTCGTGGAGCGAGGATTTTAAGACATCTAAGGCTTGTTATGATTAATAACATCCGTGGTTTGTTCAATAGTTTATCGGTTTCAGAAAATTAAGACATTATTGATAAATATCATTTTTTGAAATTCTCTCATTAATGTTATTTTCAGATTGCTATGGTTAACAAAACAATTATTTTGACATATGTCAATATGACAAATATTCAAATTATGTGCTTTATTCCTCATGTTTATTACTTTAGAATAAAGTAGACCGTATTTAGAACGATAGGCTAACGTTGTGTATGGATTAATGAAGAGCATTATATTTTCATTTTATTTTATTTTCATTTTGTAGACCGTTGTTTACAAGTCAGTATGGTAATAGTAATAATATTACCATACAGGTACAGTTATTACTTAGTTACCAGACTATGCTCTATTCCATTTAAGCCATTCAGTAGATGGCACTGGCAACAGCGCAAGTCTGAAGTAGCCGAAATTACATTGGGTAAACTTGTCGCTTGTCTCTAATTTCAGCCAATCAGAGAGGTCAAAACTATTCCCTATGCTCCGCAATACTGAATGGCTTAAATGGAACAAGGTATACTTTTGTACATGTAAACAATGGAATAATATCCTGAAACCGGTAAAGTAAATAAAAACAACGATCATAGCTTACTTTCAAAATGACAACTAAAATTTTTTGATATATATGTCAAAATAGTTTTCAAATCTTATTTTTTAAAAAATTTGTGCGTCGTTCGTGTAAAAAATGTTATAAGCATCACGATCGTTTCAGAATTACCGATCTCAGACAAAATTAGAGTCATCGCTGAGTCCTTACCGTTCCTGCTACTCAACTATAATTAACATTGACTTTTTGATGAAATTTAGAATATAAGTACTGTAGCTATTAAATAACACGTATGTAAAATTTTAAATCACTGCACCGCCTATAACCAGAGATATTTATGAAAATGAAACGAGGCAGTTTGTCAAAATGTAACATGTACTCGTATTCTTACGGGAAAAAGCTTCTTCCATCAACCTAAATTAACTTTTTGTAATTATTATTATTCGTTTCCAAAGCATATACAATATACATAAATAATTAAAAATACACAATAAATATATAATACAATACAACAAATTTTTCTCACTCCTTACAAAGAGAAGTGACCGATTTTCGGTAGCGAAATACTTTTGTAATAGAAATAACATATAAAAAAGTGTTGATTTTTTTGCGAATAAATCAATTATTGGTTATAATTATAGTATCTTTGAAATATAGTGTTGCAGTACTAATTCCGACAAAAAAATAAATAAATAAAAGAAAGTAGGCATGGCTCAACTGCGCGCGCAAGAAAACAAGAGCCAGACATGTGAGGCTGGCAACTGGTCTCTGCGCGGAGCATGCGCAGAATGTAAACAACTACGTAAGTCAAAGAGAAATTCGAATTATGAATATATTGACTAACATAGTAGGGTAGCAACTACCTCATGGAGGTAGCAATAAATATCTATTCCTACCTCCATGAACTACCTTAATATAATATTTCAATTTAAAGAGATAGAAAATATGTGCAATGGGATTTGCTAATAGTAAGCCATAAGCCAACAAATGGCGGGAGTAGCCCCCTGACAGCGAATAGGATTTTTTGTGATAGAAGAACTTGTTGAGCAGAGGCGGTAGAGAGTAAAGAGAGAATATAGATTTGGAATTGCCAGCAGATGGCAGCACAAGTAAATAGTTTTCGCAATATCCAGTCTATTATTTTTGTGCCTCTTCCAATCACATTTATAAGGTACGTAACTTAATTTTTATTTTTTTAATCAACCCGAAACTACTTTCATGAAAATGATTTGTAAACACTATTTTATTATTATTTACTTCTGTAATAAATTTTACTGTACATCATAATTATACAAGAGTAAGGAGATTAAGGCAGCAGCCATTTACTAATTCTTCAATTCTAAATTATAATTCTTCTTTTATGGCTTTCCTAATTTCGTAGGATTTCAGAAATTTGAGCCAGGGACTTTTCTTTTTTATACATAGCAGAAAGATTGTTGATACATAATGTTGCAGCTAGCTTTTATTCAAAATAACCGTCTATTCGGCGGTTGTAATTTCCTGGATCCGGAAAAATTTAATACGATCCATTCCATCACTAACGGGGGTTCTATACCATTTTTTTTTTCTAAAAGTTCTGAATGAACTGAGAGTTTTAGTTGCCAACGAGTTTGCCGTATGACGTAGCAAGTCTTCACCAGTGGTCGAAAAACTGTTAGTTCTAGAGGGTACAAATTTTTCATGTTCGCATAGCTGAAATATTTTTATATATTATATAAACTTATCCGTTATGTTCATAAAGAAATTATTATTAAGCATAAATAACATAAATAAAATGCAATTTTTTTTTCTAATTAATTATAAAACATTAAAACGGTATGACCATTGTTTGACAATATTGTGACACAAACTATGGGGGCGGGCGGCTCTAGTGATTGTTCATGAATGGTTTCACGGTAGAGGGGCGTACAAGACGCACACGTCTCGTTTTTAAAATTAAGTAATCAATCAAATTACTTAGGAGATGATATGTCATCCTAATTATTAAATAAATGAATAAATATATCATCACGGCATATTAATTATTAAATATTTTTAAAAAAATCTTTCACTTATACTCGTTGATTTATGTATATTTTCGCATTGTTATTGTAACGTGTGAGCCCCGCTGCTACGCTGAACCAGTGTCTAAGTATAGCCGCGACGTGTTTAATTACTTCTGGTCGCCTGAACCTTTTGTGTTTATTGTTATTATGCGATCGAGCATTCTAGAGCTCTCTGGAAGTTAATGGCAGCTGTATAAAAGGGACGCAGTTATGCTCGAGAGTTAGTTAGTGAATTAGTTAGTTACATAGTTCATAGAGACATTCATATGGAGTGTTAGAGAGTAAAGTGCTAGTGAGAAGCGCAAGCAGTATCGTAGTGTGCGTATGCAGTTGGTGTCGAGTAGTACTCGGGAAGTTACTCGTATACCGGGATAGCTGTGGATGTGAATACTCGGTAGTGTCGACGAGTATTGGGAAGCTACAGTGTACGAGGACAATAACGGCGAGTCGGGATAGCAGTGAAAGAGAATACTCGGTAGTGTTGAAGAGTATTGGGAAGCTAGGTATACAGGGATAGTAACGGCAAGTAGAAGAGGATACTCGGCAATAGAATTGTGGCAGACGGACAGTCGGTGATACTGAGGCTGTGGAAAGTTACATAAATAGACAGATAGTGAGGTGAAAGGTGTGACTTCTGTCCGAGCAGTTGAATATACAGACGCTGTTGAGTCAGTTGAGTATATAGACGCTGTGGAGGTCGGTAGGCGGACAGTTGAACGTGATATAAATAAAAAGTGATGTAAATAGTGAAAATAAATAATTAGTAATATGGTGGAAATAAATAGTAATGTTAATTGGTTAAATAAATAAATAGTGTTAGTGTTATCTAGTTAATTATAGTTTTAATCTTAATTCGTTTTTAATAATTGTTTAATATTAGTAATAGTCATTTTCATTATAGTTTAATAAACACTTATTTTAATTAATAATAACTGTCTAATACTTCAACCAAAAAAAACGTTACATTATCTAAGCATAAGTTAAATTTAACTATAGTAAAGTGCCCCATTAAATCAAAGGCATAGAATGTTTTTAACAAGAAAGTGCGATAGCTCTAGACTTCAAACAAATGTAGGTCAAGCTACTTATTAGGTATTGGAAGAAATAAAAATAGCAAAAATGAGGATAGAAACTGGAAGGAATTGGAAGAAAGTGTACGAAAAATAGAAAACTCAATTTGCCAGAGTACTGGATAAATATCAGAAGAAAGGAATAACACATAACCAAATTTTAAAAGAATGGAAAGTAAAGAGCAAATCTGTGCAAAATATATGAAACTAGTGAAAATATTTACATTTGTTTATCCAATCCTTTGAGTTTTGGTGAAATCAGTCATAGTACTGCACCTTGCAACTTCAACTACACATCATATATTGAACACATTGCTAGCTAGCAATCAATTTCATATCGCACATGATGCCTAGACACGCACAGAAAGGGCAAGTGGGTATCAATGTCACTTTCAGTACGAGGAAAGTTGAGTCGGTTGATCTTCGCTGATTTTTATGTTTTGTGAAGAATGTCGGATAATATACGAGATGTTAGTGTTTACTTTCAGTTGTAAGACGACTATCAACGGTACTTGTTAAGAAGATAAGTTCATAAGTGGTTCAGTTGGTCAGGATTTGTTTTTGCTATTTTGGTAAGTACTTCAAATGTTTTCGATATCGCGAAGATTATTGTTGATGGAAAAATTGTGTACCTACACATATTTGGTAAATATTTTCTTGTTATTGGTTAATTTAGGGTACCTACATAAATTCTTATTTATCAATAACAAGATAGTAGTTATTTTAATGGGCAATAATATGTGATCTGTTATTAGTGCCTCTGTGAAGTTTTACGTCCATCCGTTAATTTACGCATTAATAGGGTAGTTCAGTAATTACGTCATATGCGGCGCGCTTCATTTAAACTACTGTCCTACCGCTAAACACATCTTTCAAAGTGAACTTTATTGCAAATAAGAACTATAATTTTATGCAGTTCATTTCGTTGGCAATATCTTACTTAATTAAGAAAAGTTAGCTATTTAAGCAATCATTCAGTTAAGTTTGAATATTACTCTTTCAATTAAACAAAACATGTTACCCTAATTAATAATAACAATTATTCTATTTAAGTTCGTTCAATCTCGAAGATGTTCGTGAAACATCGCGTGAAGCGGCTGGAAAAGCCCGTTTGAAAGACAACGAACCATTTTTGGGTTACAGAACCCTAAGAACACGACATATTATTAATATATTAATGTGGATAGACAGAGTTAATTAGGTACCATAAACTTAAAAAGAAGAAATCTAAAGTTCTGAAAAGAACTGACTTGAAAATCCTCAAAAACGCTAACAAACAAAATCTCAGTCGGTATGTCGGTAAACTCTTGGATATGCTTGAAGATGCGCAAACGTGTTACTCTGTAGTTCAGAATGTGCAGAGTTGATTTCAATTTGAAATAAAACGTTTGTTATTTATTAATGTGTATATATTGTATTACGAAGTAATAGAAAAATGTTTACAATTTGATGTTATTAATATCTCAAAGTTAACTTCTTCATAATAACAATATTATCAGCATCAAATTACAAGCCTTTGAATTTTGACCCTTATGTGTTCTGTTAATAGAGTCTATTTTGAAAGTATCGTTTTTGCTTAGGACAATGCTTCATATTTCGCGCTATACTCTGACGTCACACTTTCTACCCCATTGGAATTTTTTAATTAAACATGTGCATAGTTTAAAAAAAAAATGGAAAGAATAGAACACCTTCCAGTGACAAAATACCTACACAAACATGGCTTAATACCGAAGCAATTTCAAGAAGACATGGCAATATAGCCGTTTAGTGATGACGTAGGCCAGAATTCCAAACAAGAAAATGACTGCCGTCTTGGTACCGGTTGCTATGTTATTTAAAATTGACCGCGAAACTAGTAATGGGATTTTCCTTTTTTCAAATTTTAGGCTCTTTAAAAGGCACATGAAAGAAATATAATTGTTATTAGTACTTGTTACGCCTTGTAAGTTGTACAGAGCATATTTTAAGGTTTTATTTTAAATTTGTATCATCATGGTGATGTGTTTCGCAGCTAACTTCAATCATTATAGCGAACGTGGAACTTGTAAGTTTTTTACCTTCCGTCACCTTTAGGCAAGGAAGGTATCGTCTTTGGTCAAAAAATTCAATGATCAGTTTTTAATAAATGAGCACGTTTTAGGGTCCCTAGAATACGATTTTACTATTTTTACGATGATGTCTGTATGTATGGATGGATGTATGTATGTTTTTATGTATGTTTGTGTATATGTATGTATGTATGTATGTGTGTATGTGTGACGATTTTTTCGGATCGCGTAAATCTAATACCACCTGTCCAAAAATTATAATTTTTGCGTATTCCTTTAGATCCATATGAAGAGCTCATTAGATTTTGGTTATAATTGGTCGACCGGAAGTAGCCTAATTTGAAGATTTTAACAGTTTTTCTTGAAAAATGCTGTTAAATATCACTTTTTCACATTTAATGTTATTATAAATATTTAAGAATATTTTGTTCTCTATACGATTTGATTACATTTTATACATCATATACAATGGATATAGAATCAAAAAATTATAAAGAAATTAAATTTCACAAAGCAGTCAGCTGGAAACAGCATGAAAACATTTACTACATTGAGAAATTTCCGATTGACAAATGTTAGTGTCAAAGTCATCACTATTGTCAAAGTGCAATTTACATAATATGTTTGAGTTATAATTTTACTGGAAATATATAGAATCTTACAAGAATCTTTCTGTATGGAATTTGTACAAAATACATAGAACTGACTGAAGGTAATGTACTGGAAATATGGAATCATTTGCAAAAAAAACTTTTTGTGTGCAATCAGATTTTTTAAAATTTCCTTAAGACCCAAATCTGAAGTATACGTGGATAAACTTAGTCAGGTTAGTATTTATTTACAACAGAAGAAAACTTTATAAAGTGCTTCTAAGCCATTTCAATACCAAACAAACTTATAGGTTATGTGCGCCAATCATCAAATCACCATCAAATCCTGGTTTAGTATAGCAACCGCCTTAGCAACGAAGACGCATTTTCTGTTTGGAAATATTCGTGACGTCACACTAAACGGGTCACGGGTCTATCGCAAAAAATTTGGGAACATCTTGTTGATAAAAAAGTGGGCAGCTGAATATAAACGTAAAAGGAAAGCACTGAAGATGATCTTCGCAATGGATAACCTGAAACTGTTGCCAATGAAGGATTTTATTTACGATATGATCATGGCAGAACGGCGAATCAAGGTTCGAGAAATGGCAGAAGTTGTGAACATATTCTATGAACGGAAAACATTTTCTGAACAATAAGTTCGGAATGACAAATATTTCTGACGGTTGGTCAAAAACGTATTCCTAGCCAGACGTCCAACTTGCTGCTATGTTATGAAGCTGATTCTGATATGTTTATGGGAAGATTTGTTACTACCGATGAGACATGGATTCCCCACTATTAGTCGAAATAGTGGAAACACCACCTCCCAAAAAGACAATGAACATGTTAATTAGCATTATCTCTTAAAAAATTGCTTTCAAGTCAAATGTGATAACTATCATAATAAATATGTATCAAAGAGTTAAATTAATCTGTGTAATTTTCCACATATGAAGGAATAAATAATATAATAACTAGTATATAATCATAACCAATAATTTACATTTACATTTTATGCATATTAGAACTCTTCTTTCTCATTAAAACGTTATTATATTTGATGTATTACTAGGTCAAAATAAAAAGATAAATAAGAAAGAAGAATGGAATGATTAAGTGAGAATTATAATTTATTGAGACGCATTGATGCGTATACTTCAGCCTCCAGCTGCATATTGTATTTGTACCGTATAGCCGTAGATGATAGACGATGTAAAAAAAGAGCAAAAAATAGCTTTGCAGTGTAACATGACCAACTAATTTTTCATATTTTTAAACAATATATTCAGAATGAGCCGGTTTCACATTTCTTAAAAAGTATTTTGAATGAAAATATAATATAAAAAATAATAATTTATTATTTTCGTAAATAATTAAATAAAAATATTGGCGCCAGAAATGTCATGTAAAACAACCCCCCGCTCCTGTGACATCGGACACATACAGTACGTCATGCATAGCCAATAGGAAAACAGTTTACATTATTTATATAAATAAAAGTAGGCGAAAGTTTGTCACATACTGTTTCAGTTCACGAGAATTTTTTGAAGTATTACACAATTTTCAATAATTAATTGTAGAATATCTAATGCATATTTCGTGATATTTTCAAATTTGAGGCTCTTTAAAGAACAATATCATTCAAAATTTAGTACTTATAAGTCATATTAAAATTCTTGCAACAGTCCTATTGTTAACACAAACATTTAACTAAAAAATATGGGCCCGTATTACGAACGCACTATTACAATAATAGCGTTATTATGAAGCGCGTTATACTATATTCTTATGAGGTTAAACGTTATTTTTAATAAAGGCACTCTATAAAAGTAAGTTCGTATTATAGTTATTTATGTATTAAGGGCATGATTAAAAAATTGTAGCACGTGGGAATGTTTAAAGCTCGACGCGTAGCGGAGAACTTTAATTTCCCCGAGTGCTACAATTTTGATTATTATTTTATTTTGGTTCTCGAAATTAAAGGTTTCTATGGGTATACAATTATTCAGGAAAGATGACTATTCAAGGTCATTTGTTCGAAGAAAGAATACACATCACTTTATAGCAGTAGCTTAGCAACAGTTTGTATTAGAAAGAGAAAGATTATTTGACCTATGTCTATTTAATTTATGTGGTGTGACAGATATACGTAAATAGTGGCATTACTTTCTTACACACCATAAATAATAATGACGTATGTTGTAGAATTACAGATTCCTAATTATCTACTACATTGCCCTCTGTGCTAATATTTACCCAGTGGCGTTACCGTTTAAATCAAATTATTATTCCTTAGTTTATACTTAAGTTTATGTTTTTGAATTTTGCAAAAACATAAGTGAAGAACATAAATCTTTTAGAAAGGCATTATTTAGAAAGAAACATAATTTTCTAATAAAATACTAATATTTTTTCAATTAAAATGTGTCCATAAATATTTCATGTTGCGTGCCTATGCATACGAAATGCAATGAAGTTATCTACAAGTAATATTATATCAGACGGCTCACAAATGACCTTGAATAGTCATCTTTCGTGAATAATAGTTTATATATTCGGTATCGTTGTGCTGGCGTTGTGAATTTTGAGTATGCTGTGGTTTCTAGCTATATTGTTTGTTTATAACAAATTTTAATTTAGTGTCAAATGAAAATGAAAGATATCGATTATTCAAAAGAAATATCTAATGAGTTTGAGGCTGCCCAGAGCAAGTTGGTTCCACAGAAGTGAAAAAGCGGTATTCAAAAAATGTGATTTTTCGAATTTATTATGTTGTTTGACATTTATCTAAAAACGATGATTTTGACGTTTGAATAGCTGTTGCTTGGCAACTTTATAAGCTCGCGGGCGATAAAAGCCAAATTGCGCCCGTTTTTGATATTATATTATATTTGGGGCTCGCATAAAGTAATATCAAGATGACATCGAGAGCGCAAACGAGTCACAAAATGCCTGTAGATTCATGCATACATCTTTAAAAATCTGATGTGGCCAGCACATAACCTTTCGCCAGATATTTTACCTGGTTGTACGCATAAAACGAAAAATATTTTTAAATACAAATACATATATTCATGTCTCACTACAAAATAATTATTTTAATATAAATTATACAATATATAATAAATATACATATACATACATACATATACACATACATACATATATACATATACATACGGCCTAATTCACTAAGATAGTTGTTAACATAGTCGTTAGGTAACAACGTAGAGTTAACAACGATTTTTAGCAACTCTTATAACAACTGTCATTCATTTGGAATTCAGTAAATACATAATTAACGACATTGTTAAAAACGGTCGTTGTGAACAATCGTTGTTAAATATACCTGTGAAGTTATTAACAATCTAGTTAAAAGGCATGTCGATTCTCAATATTTGTACATATTACTAGTCTTTGACAACGTAAAGTGACAGATTTTGATTAGTTTGACGTTTGAGTTTTTAATAATGTGATAAGAAAATTCGGGGTGCAAGATGTTCCGTGGAACAATATTCTCTAATGGTAGATTGTATTTGTGAACAAAAAAAGATGATATTGGGCAAACTAAATGACAAAGGTTGTTTTACATTTCATTTCTGCTAGTTGTAAATTTTGCAAATCGTTGATTGACTTCATGGAAAATTGAAATTTTACCATGTAATTCCCTTTATAAAAGATCCATGGCCAAGTGTTGCTGAAATTAAGTATTAGGAGAATCTGAAAATTACTTCAAGAATTAAAATATTTATCATCTTGTAACATGAGACCATCCAATGCCATCAAGTTCATGAATTAAATCATGAACGACAATTTCCCCTTTGGAATATTTTGCAAATTCCTTTGCATAATTTTAAAATCTTGTCTAAAAATGTTTAATGGTCTCTATTTTCAATAAAAGTTCATTTTATAACATAAAATTTTCAAGAAATACCATTTAGCAACGATTGTTCAATACTAACAACAGGAGAAATGCAGTTGTTAGATTAGCAACTCCACGTAACGACTAGTTGTTAAATTTTAGCAACTTGATGTAATAGTGAATTGGAATTTTCAACTTAGCAACTGACATTAAATTTAACAACTGAAAATAGTTGTTAATTTTAACAACTTTGCTTAGAGAATTAGGCCGATAATAAATATACAATACATACATTTTTTTATATTCAATATCCTGAATTTTTTTTCTACTTTTTATATTCTTTTTTAGGTATATTCTTTTGCGTTGTTGACTTTTTTATTTATTTTCATAATCTTCATAATGATGTACAAATATTTTTGACAGTGGCATACAACTATTTTTGACAGTGACATTTATGTGTGAATTACCAACATTTGAATTTCTAGCCTTGAAGTAGTTTGATCTAAGAATTTTTACATCAAATTATTTTATATGCATTTCTTTACCTCTAAATCTATAGAAGATATAATAATGAATTTATATTTATCGAATAAAGAATTTAACGTTCTTTAATATAAGTATTTACATAAATTTTCGGTAAATAATATTTAGATGATTTTTTTCTTGTAACTACTATTTCCGGTTGTCCAATTATTACCAAAACTGACTCGACTCTTCCCATTATTGTTAGATTGAGGAATGCGTAGTTAAAAATGTCTTAAGTCTTACAGTATTTGAGTTATCGTGAATCCAACATCCACACACACAGCCACACATACGCACACACACACACACACACACACACACACACACACACACACACACACACACACACACACATACACACATACGGACATCATCGTA
The DNA here is from genome assembly GCA_963082715.1 of Harpalus rubripes. Classification (NCBI taxonomy): domain Eukaryota; kingdom Metazoa; phylum Arthropoda; class Insecta; order Coleoptera; family Carabidae; genus Harpalus; species Harpalus rubripes. Next base: position 26,236,310 of record OY720461.1, on the reverse strand, counting down.
AAAATGTTATAATCGGATTCTAGGGACCTTAAAACGTGCTTATTCACTAAAATCTGGATATGCGATTTTTAGCATGAATACAATACCTCTCTTAGCGAGAGGTAAAAAATTGATTGTAGATTAATCATTTAAGCCCCTGTAACTCGAAAACAATTAAAATTCGGATTACAACTTTTGGACTTTTCAGTAATATATTTATGGTGTGTAGTATACAGAGTGTTCATTTTTAAGTGGCTGCCATTGCGATCTCGAGAGTTATAAGAGATACGTAGTTGGTTAAATTAGCAAAGAATCTTTATATTGTATTTCAATGATAAACTGAAAAAAAATTCAACCAGTGGTTTTCATAATATATCAAGTTAAACTTTTATTATAAAATTATAAAATTTTGTATTAATTCCCCCAAAATATGATATTAGTAAGAGTGCCATGACTGAAAAAAGTGAGTATATTTAAACACTTTTCGTCGTGTGAAGATTCCTGGAAATTCCTTCATCCGCGGTTTGCGAGAAAAAAATTTGTTACTTTTTTCCCGAATTTTTTTTTTTTCGGCTATATCCAGTGAATACAATTTTTGCAAATTTGCTGTAAATTAAAAAAGATTTTGGCCTTGATATTTGGTGCAAGTTATAAATAATTATTAAATATGTAACATTGTTCATGTTTTTGAGTAATTTAAGTTTCCTTCAAAATAAATTGTTATTCTAATTAATTTTTTTAAAGTAAATATAAGTACTTGTGAAATTGAGTACGATGTTTTTGAATTACTCATTTAAGGTTTTATGAATATTGCACCTTTACTTTATATAAATATATTGATACGAGTACATGTATATATTTTCTTTACCATAATTTTACTGAAAAAAAATCTGATGTGGCCAGCACATTACCTTCCGTCAGTTCTATGTATTTTGTACAAATTTCATACAGAAAGTTCCTTGCTAAAGATTATATTTCTTATACTTTACCTTCCGGCAGTTGCATGTATTTTATGCAAATTCCATACAGAAAATTTATAGCAAAAGATCCTATATTTCCACTAAAATTAAAAGACAAACACACTATGTCAATTTCACTTGACACTGACATCTTTCAATCAAAATTTTCTTAATATAGTAGCTGTTTCCATAGCTATGGCTACTTTATGAAATTTAATTTCTTTATAATTTTTTAACTCTATATCCATTTAATATTAAGTATAAAATGCAGTCAAATCGTATAGAGAATAAAATATTCTTTAATATTTGTAGTAACATTAAATGTGAAAAATGATATTTAACATAGTTTTTTCAAGAAAAACTGTTAAAATCTTCAAATGAGGGAACTTCCGGTTGTCCAATCCTAACCAAAATCTAATCAGCTCTTCACATGGATGTAAAGAAGAGAAATACGAAAGAATTATAATTTTTAGAATTGTAGTATGGAAGTTATCGTAGACGAAAATTTTGTTACATACACACACACACGGACACACACACATACAGACATCATCGTAAAAATAGTAAAATCGTATTCTAGGGACCCTAAAACGTGCTTATTTATCAAAAAGTCACCACCGAATTTTTTGACCAAAGACAATAATACCTTCCTTACCTAAAGGTGACGGAAGGTAAAAAAAACTAAATAAACCTACAGTTACCATTTTTATTCATATTTGAAATTCCTTGGGAAATTTCCCAAAGATTATTTTTCTGGAAATTCCAAGGGAAATTTTCCCGTATCTTTAAATTTCGGGAATTGACCCATCTCTAGTCGTGTGTGAATTGTTGCATTTTTATTAAAAACGATAAGAGGACAATTTCTCATTTGACAGAAGTAGCAATAAACAAAATATTCACTTTTTTCAGTCATGGCGCTCTTCTTCATATCATGTTTTGGGGGAATTAATTCAAAATTTTATAATTTTTTTGTGGTGGTAAGGTTATGAAAATTATATATCGTTGGATTCAGAATAAAGAGCTCTATTGAATGAGCAAATAAAAAGTATCTGTTTCCATGTAAAATAAAAAAAGTTGATATTCATATTTTGACTGGTTGATTTTTTTTCTTAGTTTATCATTGAAATACGCATGTAAAATAGAGATTTTTTGACAATTTAACCAACTTCGTATCGAAATCGCAATGGTAGTCTCTTAAAAATGAATATCCTGTATACTCCAAAAGTTTGGCACATAGTTCGCGTTCGGCCGGGCTAGACTAGCAAAGTAGCGCTAGAAGAAATAACTAGCGAGAAATATTTTGCTAGGATATGTAACGAAATGGAAGCGAGCTGTACGCGTCACCTTTGGTATTATTTTGTTGTATTTAGGTACGTTTTAATTTAGTACTCATTGTACAGAACATAGTAACAAATTGTCAAAATATAAGGATGTATATCCAATAACAGTTAAAGTAATAATATTGAAACGCCCGCCATCGCCGCCACTGTCGTCGCCGCTGTCGCCACCGCCGTCGCCGCAGCAATGAGCGAGTGTCTATTTATAGTGATGACGCAATCGCGCTAGCAGCCGGGCTACACGACGTGTTTAATTACTTACGGTCGCCTGAACCTTTTGTGTTCATTGTTATTATGCGGTCGAACATTCTAGAGCTTTCTAGAAGGTAATGGCAGCTGTATAAAAGGGACGCAGCTATGCAAGAGAGTTAGTTACATGGAGAGACATATAGAGACATTCACATAGAGTGTTAGTGAAGCACAGCAGCATCGTGGTGAGCGTATGCAGTATAGTGTCGAGTGGAGGACTCGGGTTACTGGTATACCGGGATAACTGTGGAAGTAAATACTCTGTAGTATTGAAGAGTATTGGGAGGATAGGTACACGGGGACAGTAACGGCAAGTGGAAGTGGATACACGACAGTGGTGTTGAAGAATTGTAGCATACGGAGAGTCGGTGATACTGAGTCTGTGGAAGAGAGAGAGAGAGAGAGAGAGTTACATAAATAGACAGATATTGAGGTGAAAAGTGTGACTTCTGTCTGAGCAGTTGAATATACAGACATTGTTGAGTCAGATGAGTTAGTTGTGTAATTTGTTTAAATAAATAGTGTTAATAATTTTAGTCTTAATTAGATTATAAAAATTGTTTAATATTAGTAGTAATCGTTATTATTTAGTATCTTTTAATATTTTGAATATAGTTTAATAAAACTTATTTTAATTAATAATAATTGTCTAATATTTACACTTCACCCAAATAAATAAAAAAAAAACGTTACAAAATATTAGATTAATTTAAAAATGAAGTCTGAGTTTGCAGTACTAGACCGGTAGAAATGTCATTTAATAATCATCACGACATCAGATATATTTTAATTTGCGTTCGCTAGCTACGAGTAGGTTCAACAAAATAAATACCGTCCAGTGCGCACCTAGCGCTAACAGCGCTAATTTTTGCTAGGCTAGCGCTATCCTGGCTGAACGCGAGCAATCTTTTTAAATCACCTGTATCCACATTATCGAATACGGATTTTAAATCATTACGTGATGAGCCGCTAAAAAGTAAGTACGTGATATTCAGCACGATACAGTACTCATCCTACCCACAGGCAGTCCGAGAGGAGGTAAAAATGATATTGGAAAGTCTCTTTGTACAATATTTTCATATACGAGAAGACACATGGGTACTTAACAATTCCATAAGAATAAGAAAGACAATAGTAGATTGTTTAATAAACAAGTGTAAAATGAATTAAACTTTTACATTACTACTTTTCTTTACAAGTTAAACATGCTATTTTCTCGTGACCTAATGAAAAAATAATAATAATAATAAATATAAACTTTGTCATTGTCATAAAGTATTTTTTAATAAAAGAGTATTATGTAAGTCCCATGTGCTGTTAACATCGTAACAAAACATCGCAACGACGAGAAATCAATAATTTTTGAAGATTGTATAAGTAAAATTTGGTCGATTCCTATGTAGAAAAGTGTTTCTGAAGAAAAAATGTTGCCAAATAGAACAGTATTTTCAAATATCATGCGTGTGTTCAGGTATTATCGAATATATTGTGTTGTCACGAAACGTATTATTTTGGAATACAACGATTCCGTAGGAGGAGTAGTATTCTAAAGTAATATGTATCAACACAATATATTCTAATAACACTGAACATACGAGTGATATTCGATATAATTAATGAATAAATTTGATGACAAAAATATTTTATTGACGTTTGTTGGTAAATAAAATAACGAGTTTACTAGGGGGGGGGGGGGGTACTGTGACGACATTACATTTGGGACCCAGCGATTATACAAAAGCGATTACGAGTATATCATGTTGTCAAGGGCATATACGTTTATCAATACATGATAACTAAGTAAAACTCTTGAATGCCATCGGCTAAATTAATTATTAATCATATAATCCGAGATATAATCAAGTATTGGGATTTTCAAATAAGAAAACGCTAACTAACGGCGATTATTCGAACTACAAACAGTGGTACACATTTGACATTTATGAAACTTCAAATATATGACTACAAAAACTCTATTATACATACTTGAATTATAAATAAAAAATCTGATGTGGCCATCACATTACCTTCCGTCAGTTATATGGGGCATTTGCGAAAATTCTACCGGTGAAATGTTACCGGTAAATAGCTGTTTATCAGGTTATAGCTACCGGAATCGATATTTTAAGAACGCAAGTGGTAAACAGGGTAGATCCATAAACTATAAAAAATTTGAAAATTTGAAACAGGTTAGAAATCTGATATAGTTAACAAACTTTTAACGCGCGCGCTTCGCTTTGCATCACTACCTTTTTTTGAGATCAGATTCTTCATGGATCTGGTAGATATTGTACAATTTTCGAACACGGTAACTTTTTACCACTCGTGTTTTCGAAGACAGTTGGTAGATGCGGTATCTACCGGTAGAATTTTCGTAAATGCTTATGTATTTTTTATAAAATCCATACAGGACGTCCCTTGCAAAAGATTCTAAATTTCTTGTATGTACATTACCTTTCGACAGTTGTATGTATTTTATACAAATTCCATACTGAAAATTCCGAGCAAAAATATTCTATATTTCAAATAAACACAAATATACTACTAATATGTCAATTGACACTGACATGTTTCAATCAGAATTTTCTTAACATACGTACATATACAGACATCATCGTAAAAATAGTAAAATCGTATTCTAGGCTTATTCATTAAAAACTCACCACCGAATTTTTCTGACCAAAAACAATACCTTCCTTACCTAAAGGTGACGGAAGGATAAAATACCAATGAAACACAAATGACAGCAATACTACGCTTACAAATGTCAACAAAAATGTACCACTGTTTAAAGCAATCAAAGCCATCTCTTGATACTTCAAAATTCCAATACTATCATTATCTGTAAATAAAAGCAGATTGACCCACTCAAAAATTAGTAATACGCCGTAATAATATGATTCAATTTCCACAACAACTATAAGTACATGCGAGTATAAGGTAACATCAATATTTGGGGAACTCAATAATAACTGCAAGATGGGTGCTGAGAATATTCACTCCAATTCAAATGCAACAGCGCGTCAAATCTTCTCAACTGTTTTTGAACTTTTGCAGAAACGACAAAGATAAAGTTATGACCCAAATTGTTACTGGAGAAGAAATTTGGGTTCAGCAATATATGAGCCTGAGTCGATGCCACAAAAAGAAATCAATATTTATTAGGATCCTTTTATTCTGCGAATATTTTGACCGCCCCTCTTATAATAAAAGTAACAAATAGAAGCACGCAACTACATTACATTATTATTGTTTAAAAATTCAATGTCTGATAAAAGCAATAATAAAAACCGCGTTCAGCATATAGGTCAAAGAGGTCATTACCATGACCAAAATCAGCCTTAAATTTCGGTTACAATGCCACAAATTCAAATCAGAAAAACCGAAACACTATACCAATTTATTTATTGTTATGCATGGAACCTATGATGCAGAAACAAATGCTTACAATCCGTGAAGGTTGGTTCTTCTGCCGCCAGGTGGTACAGCCATCGGAGAAAGTGGGAGACAAGTGAAAGTCCACCGTGGAGAAATGAAAGAGCGAGATAGTAAATGCAGAAGTCTCCCTTCTTTGTCTAACAGTTAGTGCAGGAATGTTGGTCTTTCTTTACGGATTGTCTGCCTCACTTGAAAGTAAAAAGCTTACGTGCTAGGCTGCGCGATTTCTAGACTAAGATGAAGAATTACTAAGTGTAAGATCGGACTTGACTTAGTTTTAGAAAAAGAAAAGTGGGATGCCCCAAGCGATTCAGAAGATAACGCAATTTTTGAAGAAACTCTCTGCTAATAATAGTATGTAAAGAAAGGTTAAAATGTGCTTTTAAAATTTTCGATTTACGTAACTGAAAAAAACTTTCTTCTACACGATGGGATGATAAGCGACTGACAATGAAACAACATTTCTATATAATCACCTCTTATCTCAATGCACTCTGTCAAACGATGTTCAAGTTTATGGATACCCTCCTTAAAATAATTTGGTTCTCATAAATTACGCGTTTACAAACGCCGTTACTTCATTATCCTAGGCGAATTTCTTTCCAGTATAAACTCGCCTAATTTGTATTCCTGAGATTTTGAATAGTCTGCGGTACATTATAGAGATCCTGAGATCAGAAGTTACTGCTCATATTTAAACGCATCTCCTTAATCCTTTAGCAGCACAAAATACGAGTGCTTCCGTGGATGAACAGTGAAACGTCTTCAGATACCAATAAAATATTTGGAAGAATTATCAATTTAAAAAGCATGCACGGAATGAAATACCGCATAATGTCATTCAAAATCCAATTGAATCTATGTTTCGACGTATACTCAATTCAAAGGATCTTGGAGTCATATTCGATGAAAAATTAAATTTTGCCACCCACATAATTCACACTGTCAAATCATCATACATAAGTCTGGGTTTTATAATCCGAACAGTTTTTCACTAGTATTTCAACCTTGAAGAAGCTGTGGCGGATCGAGTAGCCCGCCACGTTACCACCCCAACCAAGATTATTATTTATATTTTTAATTCAGTTGTTTTATACCTATATTTTACACAAATATACATGTCATTCTTTCTTCATTATACAGGGTGTAAATGAAATAAGTGCATTAAATTTAACCAGTAATGTAACTCGACGAGAGCAACAATATTTCTTAATAACTTTTTCTCGAAATCGCATATTTTTTAGCATTTTTACCACCCCGTAAATTAACGAGTCGTTCCGAATATTTTTGTGATAATTGAATGCCAGTAGCAATAGCTATGAAAATTTTGTTTTAGCAATTGACAGTCCTGTTAATTGTTCCAATTAAATTTTGATATTAGTAATAAACTTGTTTATAAGGTAAAATTCTGTCAAAATGCGAGTACACAGACATTGTAATTACTTACCTATGGTTTGTTTATTTATTTTTTTATTCGTATCTGTAGTACATTTTACTTGACATCACGGTTGAATAAAGACGGTGTCATGGAGTTGTCAACGCATTTACACGGAGCGTTTCCAAATCATTATGTTCTTAATATTCGCACATTTGTTAATCTTGTACATCTTTATCACATCACAATACGGAGTGTCACATATGACAATTTTTAAAAAAGCAACAGTTATATCCATAACATGTGCAAAAAGTTTTATGTTTTCAGCACATAACAGATTTCAATTTTGGGAATGGCTCATAATGTTCATTAATGAGACTGAATTTACTTGGGAAGGTGTATTTATTATGCACAATACACATCTCGACAGACGAAAATGCTGTAATAATTTTCATTAAAAAATGTTTTGGGCGGGAACAATAAATGGACGACTAATTATTGGTAGTCATGTACCTCTTTTAAATAGACAAAAGTTTGTACTTACATTTTTTGAATAACGTATTTAAACTATTATGATTTGTCGACGATAAATAATCATCTCATAACCTAACAACTATGCTTTTGCTCTTCCTCGTCCCTCCTTGTCTCCCTCTATTCACACTATTCACAGGTGATTAAAAGCCTGGTTCAATATACAACTTAATAATTTTGTTATCCAAAATTTAAATTTATTTATTTTAAAAATTGTATTATTACGTATTAATTAATAATAATGTTATTTCCCTTGATTCGTTTATTAATTACTGTGACTGTAAGTGTAACCGATAACCAACAATTTTTGAGCTGTTTGTATCCCACTTGAATACGGCAACAGCCATTTGTTCTCCATGAGCGGGTAACGAAATATGCAGCAAATCTTTAAAGAATTTTATCTAAAAGACTTAGAAAAAAAAGTTATTAAGAAATATTGTTCCTCTCATCGAGTTACATTACTGGTTAAATTTAATGCACTTATTTCATTTACACCCTGTATATTTATTTATTTATGTATTTATTTATTTATTTATTTATTTATTTATTTATACATTCATATAAAAGTAACGAAGAACCTTTTCGTTACAATTGGTGACCCAACGTGATAGCAATAGTTTCTTTATTTCAGCTACCTCCTCTTTTAGACTTTGAAGTTCTTGCGTACCTGAGTTTATTGAAGAAATTAATTTTTTACACTAATATACATGTGATTCTCTCTTCATTATATATTTATTCATTTATGTATTTATTTATACATATATAAATAAATATATAATGAAGAGAGAATGACATGTATATTTGTATAAAAATATATAAAACAACTGAATTAAAAATATAAATAATAATCTTGGTTGGGGTGGTAACGTGGCGGGCTACTCGATCCGCCACAAAGCTATATTTCTCTTTTGTGAGAACAAATCTTGGATATATTGTATACAAATTTGGAGTCCAATTTATAATAAATATGAAAACGAAAATTTGTGAAATTTTGTTATTACAAACTTCATAGATGGTATCCCAGTTTTGAAAATGACTACATCTTACTTGCAGAAATTAACATAGTATCACTCAATAAGCGGAGAAAAATTCAGTCATCCATATTTTTGTATAAGGTTTTACACTGCATCGTGAATGATCCAGTTACACTTGCGAAAATACCAATATTTGTTCCTAGACATAATTCACGTATTAAGAGAACCTTTCATTGCAGTACAGCGCGTACTAACTATGAATTAAAATCATCAGTTAGAATGTTATGTGAAAATTTTAATATCCTGCCACATTACATTGACGTCTTTTTTTGGCTTGTTCGCAAAGTTTAAGAACGCAGTATATTGTTACTATGAGTTATAATGCTTCAAATAATTATTTTGTTATACGTGCTATGAAAACCGATATTATCTAAGTTTATTTTCTTATTACATTGCTACTTGTGTTAATTAAGGTATTTTTATTGCTTTTTTGTATAATCTACCTATAATTGGGATACTACATCCTGTAGGTCAGATTGATAATAAATAAATAAATATCTATACTCCATATTAAATGTGTTCTTGCGCTGCTGTTGCTGTGAAATTTTAATCATTTGTACATCTAATAATAAGCTGTCTCTGAGTTGAGTTGCACTTGCACTTGTTTGCACTAATTTTTGGTGACGCAATTTCTGCCACGATTAGAGTATAATAGCTCCCTAACTACCAACCTTCAGACCATTCCTTCTGTCATTATACCACCATTACATGAAAATAGTTAAAAGAAATATGAGCCAGTTTCACATTTTTGTAAAAGTATTTTAAATGGAAGTTTACGTTATATTTTTCATAGTAATATAAAAAATAATAATTTATTATTTTCGTAAATAATTAAATAAAAAGATTGGCGCCAGAAATGGTCTTGCAAAAACGCCCCTACTCCTGTGACGTCGGAGCACATACAATACGTCACTCATAGCCAAAAGGAAAACAGTTTACGTTATTTATATAAATATAAAAGTAGGCGATAGTTTGTCACATGTTAAACTGTATGTGCTCTGACCACAGCTCACCTCAACTACAGATAGGACAGTCAATATATTTTTCGAAATACGAAATAGTGGCATTACAGATTGCTTCCAAGAACAAACGCACACTGTGATGGTCGGCTTGGTAGTCTATGACATAGGTGACATGTTATTGTATACATAAATTGAAATTTTGTATTTTGAGAATAGATACATACATATATTTTAAATAATCACCAAACAATAACTATAAGTTCATTTCTATATAATTTTAAAATTATTTGTCACATAGACATACACTTCTATTTTAATCTATGTTTATATGTAAGATAAAACGGTATTGAAAATGGTACGACATTTCATCATTAAATGTAACAGTAAACGTTTATCTGCTTCTTTACATTGCACTTTATATAAAACAGCACAACGAATGTTCAACAACTTAAAAAAAACGCAGTTAATACACTTTAAAACTGGAAAAAATCACGAAATAAATCACTACTGGCACTATCACTAAAACCATTAAATTGAATTATCAAATAATTAAGATGTTAAAGCGTACGTTCAATGACATGTGTGATGACTTATGTGACTTTACAATACAAAATATTACAAAATGTTTTGAACTCAAAGGTGACTTATGCCCATTTGCACCGCTGACACTTAAATTTTAAGCTGGGCTTAAACAAAAAAATGCAAATCGAAATTTTTACAGCAATATTCAATTTCCCATTTGACATTTCGTTTCGATGCGATATTGTCAATTTAAGGGACACTTAAAATTTAAATGTTAGCGGTGCAATCGGGCATTAATACATTTTCTTTAAATTTAAGCTTTGTCGCGCCTCTACAGTTTGCTTCCTGGAACTATCATAGTGTTTTGGTACATTCATTTAGTTGTCCGGTGCCTGGCGCTGACGTAATATTCTGTTTCAGATCAAGATATTACACAAATTTCAATAATTAATTTGTTAAATATCTAAAGAATATTTCGTGATATTTTCAGACTTGAGGTTCTTTAAAAAACAGTATCATTTAAAATGTCATGGGGTCTCGTGGCAGCGTGCCTGAGTGTCAGGTCGCGAATCTGGAGAACCGGGTTCGAAATATTTTTTCGAATTGAGGAGAAATGTCAATTTATAGATTATTATGAAAGTTGAGTCTTCGTGGTTGAAAACAAAAATATCATATACGGTAATGAATTAGAATTACATACACTGAATAATTTTAATAACACATGAGAGTCTTATGTAAAGTGTAAACAACGAAAATAAGAAACTTTCATAATTTCTCAGAATGTGGAAACATGTTTAATAAAAACATTCCTTGGATACAGAAAATATTAAAAGTTTAATTATTTTGCTCAATTACTCACATTAATAATTTAATAATAAAGGGTAATATTTTGTAATACATAATATACAGTATGTTTCCGGATTGAGTTTACAAGAGGGAAAAAATGCGCCTTAGCAGTTGATTAATATTTGATTTCTGTTTGAATAATTTAAAATTATTTTTGTTTTTTTTATGATTAATCCTCCACAAGTTATTATTGTACTTTCAATTGCAGATTAGTTTCTTTAAAGCAAGCAAAAAAGTTCTTCCTATAACATATTTTTGTAAAATCAAATTAAAGATTTTTTCCTTCTTCAATCCAGGGACTGTATATTTGAATTTGTACACGAATATATGTCATTTAAAATTATCAAAATATAATTTACCTATTTTTCAGTTCAGTTCATAAAATTTAAATGATTAGGTAATTGTATTTTATAACTTGATAACGAACGACAATCAGAAAAATTTCCAGTCTTAATTTTAATTTGTTTTAGCCCATTGAATCCTTGTATTTAGATTTTATAATGTAGGTACGCCTATCTGTACAGTCTTTTGGCGATCAATTTTATTGTAATAAATTTACAGGCGATAAATTAGTTAGCGACAAATTTACAGACGATCAATTTTCACTGCGCTTAATGTTCCTGCGACCAATTTTCCTTTAAAAAATCTGATGTGGCTAGCACATTACCTTCCGTCAGTTCTATGTATTTTATACAAATTCCATACAGTCAGTTTCTTGCGAAAGATTCTATATTTCCTGTACATTACCTTCCCTCGGTTCTATGTATTTTGTACAAATTCCATACAGAAAGTTTCAGAATTGATTCTATATCTGCAGTAAAATTATAACACATACTATGTCAATCGCACTTGACATTGACATCTGTCTATCAAAATTTTTTAAATTATATTAGCTGTATCCAATGTTATTGCAGAGCTGGCTGCATTTGAAATTTAATTTCTTTATAATTTTTTAACTCAATATCCATTGAATATGAAGTGTAAAATATAATCAAATCGTATAGAGAATAAAATATTCTTTAATATTTATAATAACATTAAATGTGAAAAAAAAAGATATTTAACAGCGTTTTTTCAAGAAAAACTGCTAAAATCTTCAAATGAGGGTACTTCCGGTCGACCAATTATAACCAACACCTAATCAGCTTCATATGGATATAAAGAAGAGGAATGCCAAAGAATTACATTTTTTTGAATTGTAGTGTTGGAGTTATCGACGGAGAAAAAATCGTCACACATACATGCACACAGATATACAGACATCAACATAAAAATAGTAAAATCGTATTCTAACGACTCTAAAACGTGTTTGTTCATTAAAAATTCACCATCAAATTTTTTGACCAAAACAATACCTTCCTTACCTAAAGGTATGGCGGAAGGTAATAACTACTTTTCTGCGATTAATTTTTAAGTACCTTTCGGGACACGCTAAAATACTCGTATAGTCGAACTTGTTTATAACAAAGAATGAAAAGACTATTTAGAATTTCTCGTTACTTATAAGCGTTATGCTGATAAACATATTTGGAAGGAATGCACAAAACTGAACAATTTTAACTAAATTTCACTCTTACAACGTTAAAACTCTCAATGTTAAATATGGAAAAACAATTAAAATTCATAGAGCATCCAAAGATACTGTCTAAAAATATTAAATTGAAACAAAAACATACACAATTTTATTAAAATGTTTGGGTTTCTGTCTTATAGAAGTATTAATATCTCCAATGCAGCATACATAAAACAGTGAAAAATATACAATTTAATTCATTTGTAAAGAGCACGAAGGAATTATTTACTGTTACTTGTAATAATCGTTAATTAAGTGACACAAATCTGAGTATCACAGACCGAATGAATTTTAAAACGTTCGGGTTTGTGTGCTGATGCACCGTTGATATCTCTAATTTTCTGCTAACAAAATATTAAAAAATACAGTCGAATTTGCGTAAAATAAATATGTTATTTGTATGTATGTAATAAATACATTGCCGTCAAAAAGAGAACAATTTTCTAGGCCTAGAAATTTCCTTTTTTTGAAGGCGAATAAAATAAAAAGTAATCCTGATCGACAAAATTTATTTTTGGATAATGAAAGAAATTAATTTAAAGTTTTAAATCATGCAGTTTTAAACAAAACATCTTGTACATCTCTACACCTTCCAACATTCGGGCTATTTCCTGCCGAATAAGAGTCTTCAGCTGAGACATGGTTGTAGGGTAGTGTTTGTAAACCTCTGCCTAGAGATATCCCCATAACAATATCTGGTGTGGCCAACACAATACCTCCCGCCATGTACCACCCGAGTCACAAAAAAGATAAGCTAATTCTTATTTTTGGATTAGCGAATTTTACTCTAATTTTGGCAGTTTATTTCTTGAAATATAGTCTAATCTAATCCAAGTAACTACCTTTTTCGATAATAAAATGAAGATTAAATTTTAAATACCGGGATAAAATAGAATTCACTAATCCAAAAATGAGAATTTGTTTAAACTTTTTTGCGAATCGTTAATTTTTATTAATCTGAATACATACCTACATATTTACATATGCTGGAAACTGTATTGATTTCCTTTCCTATTGTTCTATTTACTTTCTTTTTAAAACGTTACTATTATTAATTTGAAATGATTTGTTCTTTGACAGTGACATTTATTTGTCTGTTACATATATTTGAATAACTGCGCAACCACCCAAAAACGGGCGCAATTTAGCATTTATCGCCCGAGAGCTTATAAAGTTGCCCAGCAACAGCTATTCAAACGTCAAAATAGTCGTTATTAGGTAAATGTCAGACAATAAAATAAATTCGATAAATCACATATTTTGAACACCGCTGCTCGTAAAACTATTCGTATCCTTTCTCGTATACGTCTTTTCTCTTCTGTGGAACCTACTTGCTCTGGGCAACGTCAATTTCATTCAATATTTCTTTTAAAAAATCGATATCTTCCATTTTCATTTGACAGTAAATTAAAATTTGTTATAAAAAAACAATATAGCGAGAAACCACAGCATACTTAAAATTCACAACGCCAGCACAACGATACCGAATATATACCCATTGAATCCTAGAATTTCGAGAACCAAAATAAAATAAAACGTTGTATGTACCACGGGCATAATCAAGATTATAGCACTATATATTCCTCCGTGCTACAATCTTTTGCTTATGCCCTTAATACATAAATAACTATTATAAATTTATCCATAAAATATATAGAAAAAGTATTAATGCAAATCTGTAGAAAATTTAATCATCTTTGATTTTTATAATAACATTAATGTCGAAAAAATAACATATAAAGGTATTTTTCGAAGAAAAACTATTTTGAGCTTCTAGTAAAGTGCCATTTCCGGTTATCCTATATACACCAAAATCTAATGGGCTCTTTCCATTACAGAAAAAGTTCTAAATACAAGGTTTCAAAATTTTCTGAGTGATAGCATTTGAGTTAGAGTGGAGGATCCAAACATACATACACACACATACACACAGACATCATCGTGAAAATGTTAAAATTGGATTCTAGGGATCTTAAAACGTGCTCATTTAGCAAAATCGGTATATGCGATTTTTAGCACGATCCCTATACCTCCCTTACCAAGGGTAGCGGGAGGTAAAAATCACATGGTGTTAGATCGGGCGAGCGCTGGCTAAGGGATGTCACCTTGAATCGAGTTGAGCTGTCAGGGGAACATTGCTCTCACAACACCGCCCCACATCCATGCTTCAGCTGAAGAATCTTATTCGGCAGGAAATAGCTCGAATGTAGGAACATGTAGAGAGGAGCTTCAGATTTCGTTTACTTCAGTGCATAGAACGGTGGCCACCACCTTCAAGATATTTGTTTAAAACTGCATAATTTAAAACTAAATTATGTTCTTTCATTATCCAAAAAAAATGTACATATTTATTTATTTTCTAAATTTAAACCGAATTCACTAAAGTTCCTTATTTCATATCGTACATAACTGAATGCATAACAAATCAAAATTTGTTTCCGTATTTCTTCCTCAGCCTTACCAATCAACACGGTTCACAAATTCTTCCTCTGAAATGTAGACCTTTCTCCAAGACATTTCTTCAGCGATTTCTCTCGAACTCGAACGAACTGTTACGTTTTTATCTAGAAAAATCCTCCGGCGCGTTCAACTTTTATACGACATGTGAAATTCAGTGTGTACGAACGCTAAGGATCGGAAGAAGCAACGACGGTGTTGCGAAAATGTTGTGTAAAGACCAATAGACAATACGAAAGTGAATTAGAATTAGATTTAGTGGTATATAGACAGTGTTTGTGAGTTGGGGAAGTGTCAGTGATAACAGAAGTAACCTAGAAGATTGTTTATGTTATAAACAAACTATTTTAGTTGTTATTGAGTGCCGCAAAATAAAAATTATTGTTAAAATATTTAAAAATGGTGGATCTAAGTTGGATAAAATTAAGAATGAGGTAATTAATATAAATAAATAAATAAATATTTTCTTATAATTCTCAAAAATTCGTAGTCTTGGTAGAACGGCAAAAGCAAATATACCTCCGTTTATTTTTTCTGTGTTTTGTTATATGAGTGTTACGCTGAAATTAGAATTATATTTTAAATCTGTTCAGAGAAATTCCCTTCTACAATAATACACTTCACCATTCTTTCGTCCCATTCCATACACTCAAAGAATATATGCTGTTTGATTGAGACCTGCTTTTAAACCAATTTTTGGGAGACTTAAAACTGTCAAAGCAATTCCTGATGACTTAAAAAGTAGCAAAGATGTCAGTCTAATTACAGGGACCTTAAAAACTGTCAAATTAATTTCAGATTGACTTCCAAACTGTCAAATCTGTCAAATTATAAATTATGATTCAAAAAATCTTAATTCATTATTTTCACTCACAACAATAATATATAAAAAATATTAACTCAACTCTCGCTACTTAATTTTAAATGACAGATAAATAACTGTTTAAAATGGTATTAGTAAGAAATAATTAAAGTAGATGCTTAATAATGAATATCAATAAAAAATAAAATTATATTATTGAAATACTTCGGAAATAAGGGGGTTTTTGTTTTAACAACTCGTCACTGATATTAAATCCATATATATTATTTTGATTGGCGACTCAAAGACCACCTATAAATATATAACGAATACCGATGGGGTGGAGTCTACTACCAATGAAAGTAGACAAATTCAAATAAAGGACACGTGGCTGCCAGTCCAGTACTGAAATTTTCAAACAGTTTTTATTTGAATATAAATTTGTTGCATTAAACTTAATAACTTTGATAAATTTGCAATTAAAGCATGTAGACTTGTACAATGTTACAATATTAATTTGTTTTTTATAAATATAATTTAAAAATAGCATACATTTCAATAACACATTAGATCCACGAAGAAAACAGTTTTATATAAAAACTTATATTCGTGACGTCACATCTATATTTTCAAACTTCGGGGGACTATAATTCGTTAATTAATAGGAATTTGTTCACCGGATTTTCACCAATAGTCTTAGTTATACTTATACTTTCTGATGAAATTATGTAAAAAAATCTGATGTGGCCAGCACATTACCTTCCGTCAGTTCTATGTATTTTGTACAAATTTCGTACGGAAAGTTCCTTGCTAAATTAAATATTCTATTTCTTGTACATTACCTTCCCGCAGTTGCATGTATTTTATGCAAATTTCATACAGAAAATTATTATTTTGTGACGTTTTCTATATACAGTGTAATGTATCTGCAGAAATAAAAGATTTATTATTATTATTATTATTTCTTGTACATTACCTTAAAGCAGGTGTATGTATTTTATACAAATTCCATACAGAAAGCAAAAGATCCTATATTTCCAGTAAAAATTATAAGACAAACACACTATGTCAATTTCACTTGACACTGACATCTTTCAATCAGAATTTTCTTAATATAGTAGCTGTTTCCATAGCTATGGCTACTTTATGAAATTTAATTTCTTTATAATTTTTTAACTCTATATCCATTTAATATTAAGTATAATATGCAGTCAAATCGTATAGAGAATAAAATATTCTTTAATATTTATAATAACATCAAATGTGAAAAAATTATATTTAACATAGTTTCTTCAAGAAAAACTGTTAAAATCTTCAAATGATGGTACTTCCGGTTGACCAATTGTAACCAAAATCTAATCAGCTCTTCATATGGATGTAAAGAAGAAGTACACGAAAAAATTATAATTTTTGTAACTGTAGTATTAGAGTTATCGCAGACGAAAATTTTGTTACACACACACATCCACACACACACATCCACACACACACACACACACACATACAGACATCATCGTAAAAATAGTAAATTCGCATTCTAGGGACCCTAAAACGTGCTTATTGATTAAAAACTCATCATCGAATTTTTTGACCAAAGACAATACCTTCCTTACCTAAAGGTGACGGAAGGTAAAAAGGTGGAATCTCCTATTTTAGTATGACTCTCCTATAATTAAGAACTTAACTTTCAATATGAAAAATATTCTATCTGGTCTATTCTGTAACAGAGTTGTTACTTTTTAGTAACTGGTTAAAAATTTTATTCAATAGATGTGGATTTGACAACTAAAAAGTTACTAAAAAAGAATTACTATAGAACTTCGATAATTCGAACTAATTGGTACTAGAGCCAATTCGAATTATCCGAAATTTTAGCTGGTTTATGATGGATTTGATTTACAAATTACGAATTTACATTTATAAATATAAATTGTGCATATCTGCTTTTACTGGTTCATGATGAATGTAAGAAATTTATGATTTAGAATTTACATTTAAAATATCACCATATTTTATATTCTAAATGTAAATTTGTGAATGCGTCTAATCATTTCATAGTATTTCAAACAATGATTTTGTTGGGGAATATGACAGTTTCAAGTGACAGTTGAAACATTTTAATTTTGATTTGAGAAATGGATTCCGAAAATATGGATATATTATTAATATTATCTGTAGAACAATACAGATTGATTATGATAAAAGTGATAAATATCATATAACTGTCATCCCATTTGTGTCAAACCACGTGACCCAATATAAGTTGATAGGGCACATTTCATATCTTTAAATTCACTATAAACCAACAAGGTAAACTATTATTCACGAAAGATGACTATTCAAGGTCATTTGAGAGCCGTCTGATATAATATTACTTGCAGATAACTTCATTACATTTCGTATGTATAGGCGTACAACATGAAATATTTATGCACATTTTAACTGAAAAAATAAGAGTATTTCATCTGAAAATTATGTTTCTTTCTAAATAATGCCTTTCTGAAAGATTTATGTTCTTCACTTATGTTCTTGCAAAATACAAAAACATAGACAACTTATAAACCACGGAATAATAATTTGATGTAAACGTCAACGCCACTGGATAAATATTAGCACAGAGGGCAGTGTAGTAGATAATTAGGTATGTGTAATTCAACGACATATGTCATTATTATTTATAGTGTGTTAGAAAGTAATGCCACTATTTACGTATATCTGTCACACCACATAAATTAAATAGGCATAGATCAAATAATCTTTCTCTTTCTAATACAAAATGTTGCTAAGTTAATGCTGTAAAGTGATATGTATTCTTTCTTCGAAAGAATGACCTTAAATAGTCATCTTTCGTGAATAATAGTGTAAATCGTAAATTTCAAATCTAAATTTGTAAATATAAATTTATAAACTAAATTCATCTTAAACGAGCCATAGTCTTCAAGGAATTTAACCATGCTCGGATTAACGGGGTTTTACTGTACTGAGTTACAGAATAGACCCAAATATAATTTGAATACAAATGGCGCAAAAGGGTTAAACCAAAAACTGCAAATCGAAATTTTAAAAGCAATATTCAATTTTTCATTGAACGTTTTTATTGGAACGATATTGTCAATTACAGAAAAAAGTGATGCAACTTGGCGCATGAAGTTTAACAAATGGTTTAATTAATTCTTGTATAATAAAACAGTTTAATAAAAATAAAGAGCATTAATAATTTAACTATTGTATATTCGGTAATATGTATACTTTAATACACATACATATATCACGGTTTCTATTGCTGAGTATAACACTCTGCTTTTATTTGCAGATTTCGGTAAAGACGATTTATTAGTGCCTAACAAGAAGCTTGCCAGACGATATCTCACAGGCATTCAAAACTGCTGAGCAGATAGTAACTACATCTGTGTAATCTCAAATTAGAAATAATTTTGAATTCAATAGGATTTGAACCACATCAGGCTTTCAAAACGGCAACCGGTTACTTAGATGTGAGAAACGGGCCCATTTATTGATAATTCTGATTTTTTGACAATCTGACAGTTTTTTGATTCCATCTGTGCTTAATAAACGAAATTATACAGTAATTTTATATTAATTCATTTAAGTGCTGTAGTGACAAATTGTTTTTGTTTGTACCAAACCACTCACACACAGTGATATATTTTAGTTAATCATTATCGGATGTAAAACTCGAACCCTGGACCTCTCTCAGTAAATTTTAAATGAAAAGAACTCAACAGGAAACTTAAATAACAGTACAATGCATTATTAAAACCAGTTCTACTACAAAAAGGAAACAAATATATTTTTTAGGTGAGTCTATTTAATCTTTTTTGAAGCATTCCATCTATTTTTAAGACTTGACCATCAAAATAATAAACATATTAGGTACTTGCTCCATAAACAAAAATATGAAAAATAAAAATATTGAATAACAGTATCTCATCATGATACTTATTCATTAATAACTGGAAAGGTGAGTGTCCGTACGATTTCTGATCGACTACCGTTAAATTGTTAATGTGTACCGGTAGTTAATGAGTTAGGTGTTATGCTACAGGAGAATTACAAGAAATAAACATTTCCTTTGCATACCGGGTGAATACTTGAATCGCAACATAGCCCGTTAACACGGGAAAATCGTTTTTCGCAGACTGTTCGCCATTTAAACTGACAACAATGGTTGTGGTATCAATAGAAAGATAAAAATTTCTGCATCAAATAACATCAAATCCATGTAAATTTGTAATATTTAAGACCCATTAATTATTACATTTATTCAATTTCTTACTAATATCGATGGCCATGATGGTATGCTGGTATTTGAACAAAATGACAAACAAATGTTGACATTTTATGTCAAAATTTGTTAGCTATAATTTTTTTAAAAACTATTATTCACAAAAGATGACTATTCAAGGTCATTTGTGAGCCGTCTGATACAATATTACTTGCAGATAACTTCATTGCATTTCATATGCATAGGCGTGCAACATGAAATATTTATGGACACATTTTAACTGAAAAAATAAGAGTAATTTATTTGAAAATTATGTTTCTTTCTAAATAACGCCTTTCTGACAGATTTATGTTCTCCACTTATGTTTTTGCAAAATACAAAAACATAGACTTAACTTATAAACCAAGGAATAATAATTTGATTTAAACGTCAACGCCACTGGGTAAATATTAGCGCAGAGGGCAGTGTAGTAGATAATTAAGTATCTTTAAATTAAAGCCACTATTTACGTATATCTGTTAAACCACATAAATTAAATAGACATAGGTCAAATAATCTTTCTCTTTCTAATAACAAAATGTTGCTAATCTACTGCTGTAAAGTGATGTGTATTCTTTCTTCGAACAAATGACCTTGAATAGTCATCTTTCGTGAATAATAATGTAACAGATTAGAAATGGCTTGCAATAAAATAAATAAATAAAATATTAAATAATAAAAAATCTAGTGTGGCCAACACAATACCTCCCGCCATTTACAGCCCGAGTCACAAAAAAGATTAAGTTAATTCTTATTTTTGGATTAGCGAATACTACTCTAATTTTGACAGTTTATTTCTTAAAATATAGTAATCCAAGTAACTACCTTTTTTTTAAACACCTCAACATGATTAAATCCCCATTACAGAGTGGGTTCCCATTCACACACATTCATGCCTTGGTGGGATTCGAACCCAGAGCCCCGAGGGCACTCATGACATGAGGCGTTGCTCTAACCATTGAGCCACCGGAGCTATAATAAAATAAAGATTAAATTTTAAATATCGGGATAGAAT
The DNA here is from genome assembly GCA_963082715.1 of Harpalus rubripes. Taxonomy (NCBI): domain Eukaryota; kingdom Metazoa; phylum Arthropoda; class Insecta; order Coleoptera; family Carabidae; genus Harpalus; species Harpalus rubripes. Next base: position 26,214,946 of record OY720461.1, on the reverse strand, counting down.
AGAATTCACTAATCCAAAAACGAGGATTAGCTTAAAAAGCATAGGCTCTGGGGTTTAAATTATAGATAATTTTATAAATTTACCCATTAATTATATAGAAAAAGTATTAATGCAAATCTATAGAAAATTTAATAATCTTTAATTTTTATAATAACATTAATCTCGAAAAAATAACATTTAAAGGTATTTTTCGAAGAAAAACTATATTGAGCTTCTTGTAAAGTGCCATTTCCGGTTATCCGATTTTCACCAAAATCTAATGGGCTCTTTCCATTACAGAAAAAGTTCGAAATACAAGGTTTCAAAATTTTCTGAATGATAGTATTTGAGTTAGAGTGGAGGATCCACACACACACACACACACACATACACACAGACATCATAAATGAATGGATGTCGTTAGTGTCCCATTCGGAGTTGTGCTTCTATGAAGTAGACCTAAATACTAAATACTAAATGTCAAAATGCTGATTGTGTTATTATTATTATTATTATTATTATTATTATTATTATTATTATTATTATTGGTATTAAATGTAATAAAATGTTCAATTTCGTTGTCATATTCAAAGTTATAATTCACTTGGTTAAATTTTATTTTTGTTAGGTTGTTTCAATTTTAAATATCATATAATTCAATGTCAATCTGTCCCGGAATAGATGAAAATATTTAGGAACCATGGTGTACCAGGAATCAAGATACTTGTTTTTTGCTTGACTTACGGAAGATAGTATTAATTGCAATAATTGACAGGACGGTCAATTGTTAAAACTGCTACTGCTATTGCATTAAATTATTATTAAATTATTAGAAAAATACGTGGAACGATTCATCAATTTACAGGGTTGTAAAAATGCAAAAAATATGCGATTTCGAGAAAAAGTTATTAAGAAATATTATTGCTCTCGACGAGTTATATTACTGGTTAAATTTAATGTACTTACTTCATTTACATCCTGTATATCTTTGACAGTAAGGCTCACTTTTACAATCATTAGATAAACCTCGTATAATGCTATACCAGGTATAAAATAGGAAATTGCATTTTACAAACCTCAGATAAACCTCAGATAGAATAAACACCAGTATTTCTTATCCCATAGAAATCGGTCGTATAAACGTCGGATAACTTTATCCCTGGTTCTTATGGATACCACGTAAATCAAAAATAACATCGTGAAAAATGCAAATTAGAAGGCAGAAATAATAATAATATTGAAGAAAAATAGTCTAACAAGAAGATAATTTTATTGTGATTTAACATAATTCCTGGTATAACTATCTGACAAATAAAAATGCATTGTAAAAGACAGTCTTGTTTATCAAAGGTATAATAGGGGATTACAGCTCAATTGAATTAAGAGAAATTAGTAAAAAATAGTGAAAGTATATGCTTAATAATAAATATTAATAAAAAAATAAAATGTTATAATTGAAATACTTCGGAAATAAAGGGGGTTTTTGTTTTAGCAGCTCGTCACTCATATGAATTTCATATATATTATTTTGATTGGCGACTCAAAGACCACCTTTAAATATATAACGAATACCGTGTAAGGGGGTGGAGTCTACTACCAATGGAAGCAGACAAATTCAAATAGCGGACACGTGGCTTCCAGTCCTAGTACTGCAATTCTCAAACAGTTTTTATTTGAGTATAAATTTCTTGCATTAAACTTAATAATTTTGATACACTTCCAATTATAAAGCATGTAGACTTATATAGTGTTATAATATTAATATGTTTTTTATAAATATAATATAAAAATAGCATACATTTCAAAAACATTTTAGATCCACGAAGAAAACAATTTTATATAAAAACTTATATTCGTGACGTCACAGCTGTATTTTCAAACTTCGGAGGACCATAACTTGCTTGTTATAGGAATTTTTCACCGGATTTTCACCAATAGTCTTAGTTTTACTAAAACTTTCTGATGAAATTATATTAAAAAAAAATGTTGGAATTCCCTATTGCTAGGATAAAGTTATACCTCTGATAGCTATACCATAGTTTATCAATCAATTGTAAAAGTGGGCCTAACTGAAATATTAAATTGTTATTAATTATTGTATTAGTGATGGAATTGATCTTCGAAAAACCTGATTAGCGAATGCAGGAATCGATTAATTAATAAAATACGATTTAGTTTCGTTTAATTTTCAAGAATTCCATCTCAAATTAACAATGAACTTTAAACAATTGCGAAGAAAGCATCTAAATGTAAAATGCGCCTGGGATCTTCCTGATAACTTTACATTCCCAAACAATGTTGATTGTTAATTTATGGCACAAGAAATGTACTCACATATAAGTACGATAATTATTACATTCAGCCATGTCGCTTCGTTTGAAAGTCGAGTCTTCTTGGTGAAACTTTTTTTACACCTGCACAACGTTGTAGGTAATTCAATTAGTGTCGTTTCAGAACTGAAGTTGTTATAGAGAAAATAAAATCATTTAGGATATGGTTTTCACGTTGTTAAATAGAATATGTGACATGATTACCCAAAGACCTATATTTTGAGTTAATTAATTGCTTTTAAATTACTACGAAGATGTGTTTCCACGAAATGAAGCAGTTGAGGATATCCGTTGTCGAATATCTAATTTAAAAATATATTTTATCTACTTTATAGATTAATAAAAATATAGGGTTATTAATTTATTTACCGGGTTCAGGATATTATTCCATTGTTTACATGTACAAAAGTAGGCTGGTAACTAAGTAATAACTGTATCTATAGGGTAATATTATTACCATACCTCGTACCATACTGACTCTCAACAACGGTCTACAAAATGAAAATAAAATTAAATGAAAATATAATGCTCTTCATTAATACATACAGATAACGATAGCGTATCGTTCTAAATATGATCTACTTTACTCTAAAGTAATAAACATGAGAAATAAAGCACATAATTTGAATATTTGGCATATTGACATATGTCAAAATAATTGTTCTGTTAACCATAGCATTCTGAAAGTAGCATTAATGAGAAAATTTCAAAAAATAATATTTATCAACAATGTGTTAATTTTCTGAAACCGATAAACTATTGAACAAACCACGGATGTTATGAATCATAACAAGCCTTAGATGTCTTAAAATCCTCGCTCTACGAGCTCGGATTTCAAAGCGACATCTGCGGCAGTTAAGATATGCATAACATTCCTAGGTATGTTAATAGCTATTACTAAGTAGCTTCTAAACATCAGTTACATCATATTACTACGGAGATTTCAACGATGGAACACGACACAACCTACAATAGGGCTGTACAAATTAATTCATAATAAACTGAAAAAAAAATACTTATATTTTTTTAAATACTGAAATAAAAAGAGTCGCGCTAAAACTCTATAGCCAAAAACTAACTCCCACTCTTATGACGTAGAAAGGCACCTATTCCTACTGGCTGCCTGAACATAAGCAACCTTTCTTGTCACGTTTCTTGTTTGCGTGAAATTATTTTAAAGTCCGTTTTCACGACTTGATCCCCACGTCATAGTAAGCATATGCTTCAATTCGCCAAGGGTCATATTGTAACCATGGTTTTATTGTAGGAATTTAATTTTCTAGTTTGATATACGGTGGATTATGATAGGGATAGGACTCTGTCAATATTTTATTTGCAATAATTTTGTTGTTCGCTAATATAATGTAACGTTTTCTATTTATCTGGGCCCGATTGCAAAAACGTTCATCAACGTATTGTTCGATTAGCGGTTCATCAAAACGAACAAATTCGAATCAGTTTTCTTGATCTTATGACATTTAAATCATTGCTGTCAAAAAATCGCGTTGCGTTTGTTAGTTTTGATTTTTGATGAACCGCTAACCGAACAATCCGCTGATGAACGTTTCTGTAACCGGGCATAAGAATATAATTAATTACTTAAACACTAAGATTATTGATTTATTTAAATAATTAAGAGCCAATACTTCTATGTCCTGGTAAAGTGTCACTTAATTTAACTACTAGATAAAATAAAAATCTCGCATCAATATTAAAGCGTAAATTGTCAAAATTATACTCATGTCAAATATATGATGCGATATTTTTATTTTATCTGGCAGTTAAGTTACCTGACATTTTACCAAGAGATTAAAGTACCGGCCCTAACACGAATATGTATTTACAAGTTATTTATTTTACTGCACTCTCGTACTTTTATTTAACTAACTGTTCATTTATTTCATTACGCGTTCCAATCTTAGACTGCCGGTCTGTTGCAAAACTTTTGTACACTGTTTATATCACTATATTTATGTCACTATTTATCTCACTATTTATTTATATCACATTCAATGGTCCGATCCAGTATCACCAACTGTTCGTATGCCACAACTCTTCAACACCAACGCCGAGAACCTATCCGTTTCCAGTCGCCGTTACTGTCCCCGTATACTCTAGCTTTCCAATACTTCTCAATATTACCGATTGTTCATTTTCATAGCTATCCGAGTATACCAGTAACTTCCCGTGTACTCCACTCGACATTATACTGTATACGCTCACCACGATACTGCTATGCTACTAAACTCACTGACTTCAACAACAAACAGACCTCCAAAGCCTCCGTGTACTTAACCCCCGATCACATAACTAATGTTATGTGATCAGGGACTCAACTGAACTAACTGTCGGACTTCACTAACGGAACTGTCTGTCCGTCTTCACTAATGGAATTCAACTCGTCAATTTAACTCAGCTGACTATGTAACTATGTACGTAACTAACTAACGGGCAGAGCTCCGTCGCTTTTATATAGCTGTCCATTACCTTCTGGTGTAGTCTTGAACATTTCATCGAATACAAAAGCTTCAGACAACCAGAAGTAATTAAATACGTCGAGACTCGATTGTTTAAGTCGCCCGGCTGCTTGCGCGATTACGTCATCGCTAAACTTAGACGCTTGCTTAGCGTAGAGGCGGAGCTCACACGTTACAATACCGCGTGAAGTGACACTTTATTCACAATTGAATAATTATGATGTAATATCAAAACTGTTCAAAACTGTTAATATGACCTATATTCTGGCAATTTCGTTATTTAGCAATAATAAATCAACTGAATAAATACGATGTAAGTATAATGGGTGAAATATACCTCTTTTTATTGTACAAAAGCAATATATTGCAATAATTGTCGGAATTCCTAGAAACAGCGTCTTTGCAATACCAAAATGCACAATACCTATGTATAATCTCAAGAATTAACAAAATTACCAACATAATGAAGCACAATTTATTATCAACGCCAAAATCACCTTGATTATATGAATGACACAATGACTTTAACATTCAAATAATTCAAATATTTGAAAATGACACTCGTTACCGCGATTACAATACCGTTTCTATTTCATTTTTTGCCGTTGGTTAGACGGAGATAGCGTATACCCCTCTGGTAAACCTACGATAATGAGATAGCGAATGAAAGTCTCATATATGCCATGTATGTATGACAAAGATACTAGATAAAAGTTTAGTAATTTTTGCATCAGAAATTGATGACGTGGGGATCAGCTGGGAGATATAGAATGTATGTCTTTCTGTCTCCATCGCTTGTAAACAAAACTTGACATGTGCTTCTGTGTTTTGAAGCTGTTTGCTTGGATGCGGGGACGCGAGTGCCTTTTGACGTCACATTCTGTTTTTAATCGTGTGATATATTTGAAAATATACACATTTTTTAAAACTTAATAATTCATTATTTATAGGTTACGTGGCCGCGTGCCTGAGTGTCAGGTCGTGAATCTGGGGAACCGGGTTCGATCCCGACTAACACCAAATATTTCGAATTATAATTGGCACATAATTGACCCCTGTAGTGCACTCTGCACGCCAGCAATAAGTGCCCGTGAGGTGACGCCTAGTAAGCGCCCGCGCGGTGCAAATATTTCATCATTACCAATATCTGTGCACAAAGCAGATTGGCACACCCAGCAATGGATAATAAACCGTGATAATATATTTATTTATTTATTTATATTATAATTTTTTTCTAATAAATAATGTTTACATAAGAAAAATTATGAGGATATAATGATATTTTATGAATACAAAAATCTTGCAACCACTCTGGCGACCGACGCCAGAATTATTTCGAATTTTTCACAAAAGTGACACATATGATACATTCTCTTCGCCAGCAATGTTTTGTGTACAAAGCCGATTGGCACAGCAATGGGTAATATTTTATAATATATGTCGAAAATTATAATACGTATTATCCATGTTAATATCAGTACATAAAAATAAATATTCATTATCTTGCTTATAATAATTTGTTCAGCAAACAGTGCAACTTACTGTATGCATAAATAGTGAAATTGTCTATTGTGAAAATTACTAGTTTTTCTTTTCACCGATTATTTGTATAAATACATTTTATGTATTGTAACAGCTGTATTTGTTATTGCGAAAGCTACGCGCATTAGAGCGCCAGTATATGTTATATGTAATCGGATCTGAGAGATATCTCGGTGTTTGTGTGGATTTAGACAAAACTATTCCTCAATACTTCACATTAGTGGAAAGAGATGAATAATTTTTGGTAACAATTGGACAAATGGAAGTAGTATTTTACAAAAAGCAGTTAACAGTTTAAAAAATATATACGTCTAGATATTATTTTTTTTACAATTGAAGAATATTAAATTCTCTGTTAAACACCGATTTTTCTCTTTTGACTCTTGACCCTCACGTTATAGTTTGATGTTCGTATGAATGGTAGTGATGGAAACGTAATTACCAGCAGATCTCAAAAAGTTCTGTGTACAGGGCAATTACATTATATAAAACGTCACAGACTAGCCATGATTACGCTTATAAAATACTGTAACGTGTGAGCACCGCCGCTGCGCTGAACAATCGTCTAAGTATAGCGAAGTCGTAATCGCGCTACCTACAGCTACTAGATAATACATAGCTGACTCGTCCGCCATTCTGGAGCCAAAATGAACGCAGTAAATTATGACATAAAAGTATATTTTTTATAAGTTTATGTAGTAACTATTTTTCATTATTAAATATAACTTCTATATTAGCCATATTATACTTATTTAAAACAATAAAACAAGAAAATATACGGTTTGTTAAGATTTTTGAGGATAGAGAAAAATATATGTATTGCATAAGTATATGTAAAAATTATAACCATTTTTCAAATGATTTGCACAATTTGGAGCAGAACAACCCATCATCGTAGATAATTTCTATGATTAATAATACTGTAACACTGATTTTGAATGATTGAAGTGGCTCCATAATGGCGGACGAGCCAGCTGTAACTTATCTAGTAGCTATAGCTAGAGGCGTAAACTTTTAATTTTGGCTGTGGGTGCACTATTTTAATTTTAGATAAGTGTATATATTTTTATAAATGCAAAGTAAAAATGGCATAGTTAATTACATATTAAATTATACGTATATATGGCTTAACCAAAGACTCCTGGTCCAAAAACAACATGATTTAACTAAATTTGTCTACTCGTATATCCGAAAGTTTAGCAAATTCTGCTTCAAAGTGCTTCTAAAAAATAATTTTGTATATAATAGAACGCTTTGTCTGATTTGAATGAAATTTTAGTATGGTAATCCATATGGACATATCTTTTCACATGATATTTTTTGTTATTATTAGTGACCACTATTCTATGTAATTTAGGTGCCATGACCATGATTAGTTTATAACTTTTTTTTTTAATCGACCGACATTATTACTACATATGAAATATAATTAAACTGTTAGGGCAAAATTACTGGGGGTTAGAGATGGGTAAAAATCTAAAGAATATCAATCTAGCGAATCGATATGAATTGAAACTTTTAATATCGATCTACCATCAGATCTACATGCAAAATATCGATCTGCAATAAATAGATTACTTACAAAATTGAATTTCAGTTATACTGAGATGTTATAAAAAGGCAACATTGTAAATTAAAATGGTTTAATTTGCTAATAATTCAGATAATACAACACAAACATGATAAATTGCCACAGACCGTAGACCAGAGAACGATAGGAAGAAGTGAAATATTCAAGTCAAAAATAAATCTAAAGTATAGATTATAACCGTACCAAGCGAAGAAATGATACAAAATTATATTTTAACGACTTTTAATAAAAAAGATCAATTCGTTCAGTGAAGGTTAATACCGAAAATACAACTTTACATCGATATTTTTAAAAATTGGTTCAGAATTGTGGGTCCCTACACACTTTTACTTTTTGTAGGTGCGCGTGCGTCCGTGCACCCACGTAGTTTACGCCCCTGGCTATAGCGCTACCAGCCGGCCACGTAAACAAACGAGTCGCGACGTGTTTAATTACTTCCGGTCGCCTGAACCTTTTGTGTTCGTAGTTGTTATGGGGTCGAATATTCTAGAGCTCTCTAGAAGGTAATGGCAGCTATACAAAAAGGGACGCAGCTATGCCCGAGAATTAGTTATATACATAGTTACATAGTGAAAGAGTTACATAGTCAGCTGAGTTGACAAGCAGTTACATAGATTAGTGAGTTTAGTAGCATAACATTATCGTGGTGAGCGTATGCAGTATAGTGTCGAATGGAGTAGGTACTCGGGAAGTTACTGGTACACTGGGATAGCTGTGAATGTAAATATTCGGTAGCGTTGACGAGTATTGGGAAGCTATAGTATACGAGGACAGTAACGGCGAATGAGAGTGGATACTCGGCATTGGTGTTGAAGAGTTGCGGCATACAATACAGTTACAGTTGGTACGTAATATAAAATTGACTATGATGCAGGATGCATTGTAATATTTCTATTACCATCTTTCACATTAGAAATTAAAAGTGGTTGCACGGATTAACTACTCTAATTGAATTACAATGAATCAGCAATGAAACAGAGAAATAATTCCTAATCAACATTTCACACTAAAGTTAAAAAACTTATGAATATCTGTACAGTGAACTGAAGTGTAAATAAAGAGTTATTTAATTATTTTTGCACCATTAAACTTTTTCTTATATAATTTTTAAGTAAAATACGGAATCAGTCTATAATTAAATCTCCCATCTAATCACCCGTTTTCTAATTATTACATCATGTAAGTGCAAGACTCTAAAAACTTGCAGTAATTATGTAACATCTTTAAGAAAGCAACAAGTGATGCTAAACTACATATGAGCGTATACACACTTTATCTAATGATAATAACTGCAAATGCCTTTTCTAAATAAGACCTTTTATGTTAATTGTTGCTGTGGTTTAAAAGAAATTAGGCCTACAAAGGATGTTGCACAGCAGTCATTATAAATAACAATGACAAATTATATTTGAATGAAAAAAGAAACAATATATTGTTAATAGGTGTATCATCATCACGCTCACGAATAAATTTTCTTTTGTTGCATTAACTAATAACTTACAAATGCCCTTGAAGTGATATTGATAAATTAAGTTGTTAAAAATTAAACAGGGTAGAACACATAATGTAATAAAAAATATTTTTTATTTTCAACAATTTCCTATAATAGGTAAAGTAGGTATACCGATTGTGCTACACATTTAGGCCTATTCTGTAAAATATTCGCTTAACGAATCGTTATTATAACAAAATCGCTATTATGAAATTCGTTATGTCTTTTTAACGACAATCGTTATCTCCATATCCGTATTCTGTAACACATTTTTTAAAAAATCTGATGTGGACACCACCACCACACGACTTCTATGTACGCAAGACTAATATGAAGTATAAACTCCATTATAAAATTGCACTTATTTGACGTAATTTGACATTAACATCTATTATTTATTTTTTTGTTATTTTTTGTCCTAATCCATAGCAAGCTTCATTACAAAAACCAAAAAGTATATAAGTTTTAAATTTACATATCTCGAATTTAATTCTCTAAAACTCTTATTTGAAGCATTTATTTCTAAAATCAAAATGAAACAATTTTATTTAAGAAAAACTGTTAACAACTTCAGGTAATATATCACTTCCGGTTAGCCTGTTTTCACCAAATTCTGCTGTTATTCCAATTGATATAAAAGTCTTATATACCAAATTTGAAGTTTTGTATTATATTTTAATATAGTTTTTCATTAAAATCTATTATAGGCTTCAAATAAAGTACCATTTCTGGAAATTATGTAATGACCAAAAAGGGAGGTGCACAAGTAAATGTTATAGAAGTCCTAAATACAAAATTTTAACTTTCTATACGGCTTACCGTTTTTGAGTTATGCGAGATACGTACGTACGTACAGACGTCACGACGAAATTAGTCAGAATGGATTCAGGGATGATCAAAATGGATATATCCGTTGAAATCTGAATTTTTTCGCGAATACAATACTTCCTTTATTTTGTACAAGGAAGTAATAATCACCTTGAGAGCAAATTAAGAACTTTAGTTCCTAAAATCAAATTATAATTTTAAATAAAATATATAAAATAATTCAATATCACTCACAAAACTTCTAGGTTAGATAACTTCTGACGGAAGTCAGTTGTCAGACTCTTTCTCTTTCTTGTTGTGGGCGTTGTGGGCAATGCTAGAGGTCTACTACTATCTGTAGACAAAATGTGAAGCTTGCGCTAGACGCTAGGAATATACACTTCTTAAATTATTTAAATATTACTTTGCAAAAATACTATAATATGACGGGTTTTGAGATCACTATTCAACATAATAGCAATTTTATTTTGACTCGAACAAAAATACTGCATTATTGATAGAACGTTTATGTAACGAATGATTTTTTTTAGTCGTTAAATAATAACGACATCGTTATCTTTTTTTCGCTATGTAGAATTAAATTATTATTTACAGAATACCATTTTAACGATTATCGTTATAATAACGATATGACAATTGATAAATACATGTCATTTCATAACTAATGTTTACAGAGCTTATTAAACGATTTTCGTTATTATTAGAACGACGTAACGTTTTAACGATTCGTTATGTCATAACGATGCATACAGAATAGCCCTTGTCTATATTTTCGTGACTAGAAATGTCACATTTTCATTATGATGATATCTTTGAGTAAAAATATGTATACAAATAAATGCATTCGACTTTAATAAAATGTAAAACTTGTACGATGCAGCCTATAACTTATATTAGACAACAGAACTGTCAAAATATTATTTTTCAGATATTTTCTCCCTAGAGGGAAAATGAATTATTTCTGCCATGATTTTGATATCAGAGTAATCAAAGATATCGATTTCTACGCCCGGTGGTAAAAAAATTATAAGCAATATAAAGAATAAAACTGAGGTTAACCTATTTTGGAATTAAAAGGAAAACTTACGGTTATCTATCCATTTGGTCTACAGTAGTTGTACATACCTGCAAATAAAATATATGAATTAGCAACGGTGATATTATTAGTACTAATAGATTAGTACATCAGAAATGATATTGAATACCTATTTCATAATATCAAGAAAATTATTTTAATGATCAAATTATAACATCATTTAAATTTACACGGATCAAAATGCCCTTTTTAGATGTTACAGTTACCCAAGAAAAAGTGTTTTTTTTACGAAGTAATATCAATAGATACTTCTTCTTTTACTAATATTCTTATCCATTTTGCTCAATTACATGCTAAACACGTATATCTTTTCGATCTATGAGAGCCAGTTTACATATACAACGGTTTGTTTATAAAATTAATTCCATCTTTGGCTTTACATTTCAAACATGTCTAAAAGTTAGACACTTATACCATTTATAAAACATTTTACTATTAGGTCGTAGAACGTTTTTATGTAAAAATCTTATATAACTTGTTTATCACTGAACTGCGATTGAATTTAAATGATTCAGGTCCGCTCCTACTACCTCTAGTTAAAGTGATAGTTAGTGCTAATTAACGGTTATGTTGCAAAATTGTTCTTACCTTAGCTAAGTGGAAATTAAAACTGTTGTTCGCATTGCTTTTACGCTTTAGTGTACAGTGTCCCATTTAGAGCTGCCACCATTGGGATCTCGAGAACTATAAGAGATCCAATGTCAGTTAAATGGAACTTTTTTGTGCACATATAGGGGACCATCTATGATGTGCTTTTGTTTTTCCAAAAATTTTCATAGGGCACTAGATAATGGCGGAAAACTGAATTTGGTCAATTTTTTCATTTTGAAATTACTTCTATACTATCAGTAATTGAGAAAAATGTTTCAAATAAAAAAGTTACATATATTTATTATTTATACAGTGGCGTACGAAAATAATTTTTTTATTGATAAATTTCTGAGATATTACACAAAGTTATATATTTTTTAAATGGAACCCATATTTGATTTTTACTTTAAAAAAATACTTATTTTTTCTCCTTCTATTGGTATAAAGGTTATTGTATTTTAAATTTGTTTTGTCCTTCAAATATTATATTTTTCATAAAATTTCCTATTTTTTTGTCAAGATTTTAATAGATTTTTCAAATTAGTATTTTATTTTACTAAGTAACTTATTCCACACCTACCACGATTCATGATTTAATTTTAATTTTATATTTTTAAATTAACGTATGTAGGTATACCAGGTATGATTAAAAAAATTATATAAAACACGATAACCTTTATACCAATCAAAAGAGAGAGAGAATAAAAAAGGATTTTCTTAAAGTAAAAATCAAATATGGGTTCCATTTAAAAAAATATAAGTTTGTGTTATATCTCGAAAATTTACCCATAAAATATTATTTTCGCACACCACTGGATAGACAATAAATATATCTAACTTCTTTATTGGAAACATTTTTCTCGATTACTAATTGTTTAGATGTTATTTGAAAAAGAAAAAAAACAAAATTCAGTTTTTCGTCATTATCTAGTGCCCTGTGAGAATAATAGGGAAAACAAAAGCACATCTGATATGGCCTCCTATAAGTGCACAAAAAGTTCCATTCAATCGACATTGTATCTCTTATAGTTCTCGAGATCCCAATGGTGGCAGCTCTAAATGGGACACACTGTATAATGTATTCCAAAATTGAATCACGTATCCGCGGTTACTTTTTCAGTAAACGATTGTATTTTCAGAACGCGGTTACTGAAAGCTGGTAACTTCTCTGTCACCACACTAACCGCGCCAGATCGGCAGTTGTGGTGCGGTTACATTTTGGCACTTGACAAAGGAGCCCCAAGCCTCCATAGCTTTTAACTATTTTAAATTTGTCAAGTTGAGGTTAGCTGTTAGTTGTTACCTTTTTCCAGTCCACGGTTAAATCGTAACCATTTTCAGTGGTTACCGTGGTTTAATTTCGGAATACACTAACTAGAGGTGGTAGGATCGGGCCTAAGTGATAGCAATACGTATAGCTGTACACGTTAGTATACTGATTTACATTCTTTTATTTTGTTTCAGTTAACCACCAGCCATACCCAGCAATGGGCAAAGAGTCCTCCACCCCCAAACTATTAAAATACACCAAAACTGACACTTACTCCGACCTTTCTCAACCAAACACCAATCCTCAGGACTATATGAAGCACCACCTCTTCATTAAATCCTGCCTGGATAAAGATCGAACGCTCCTCAGAGCCGTACCAAAGAAAGTCTCCATACGGAACTACACCCCGAAGATAATAGGACGGGAAATAAATATGGGCATGTGGATGTGAAGAAAGGATGCCTCCGATCATAGCTACTGTGGCCAATGCGGCCCTGGGCTTGGGGACTAGTCCTATGGCCCTATTGAGTATCATTCCATTGATAACAATTGGATTCACGTTTTTTAGATACAATCATATGGATCCTGAATCGCATCCAGCGGATACAACGAATGTGAGTATTGTGATGATTTTACGGGAGCTGATCAGAGATTAACAAAATGGCGGTCTTTCCCTCAGGGATTTATTTATTACAAGAACGTGGGATCGTGTTCAAAAAATTAAAACCCCGAAGAGGCGTGGCGGACCAATTAAATCACAATGAGGCATGGTGTGATATATATCTCTAAAAACAACAACAAAAACCTACACCTAACGCACAAAACTCAACCTCCAAGTATTAATTTTGTGTGTTAGGTTAATGTTAAAATATATTTAAAGAAATTGCGTGAACTACGCCTATTCGGGACATTAATTTTTTGAACACGGTCTTGCGGTCGAGACTGTAGACACTTTCTTATTACAAAAAACGGCTTTGGTATTCAATAAAGTTTATTCAAAGAATAACAAAAAGTTTCATTTGTAAAAAGTAATAACCTACCTATTCATTAATCTGCAAAAGACATGCCTTCAGTTCCTTCAGCGATTTTGCCTTTTTCTCCTCTATGTAGCCAAAAATCACAAATAGTGAACATAGAGCGAAAAATATGGAATAGTATGACTAGCGAATGAAAGTTGACGTTTAGATTATTTAATAGATGTGGTTTCTTTTGATAACATTTCCCTATATTTGATTTGAAAGGAAACTGATCCTTATGTATTCTGTTACAGAAGATTATAATTGTACTCAATACCAGAAGGCATTTAAAATGATCTTAGGAACAGGATTCAGGAATGTATTTAAAATATTTTATTACGCAAATTCTAGTTCGTTCGTCTCAGGTGTATGCAACCCTCGAGTCGGAATTACTGTTAGAGGAAATTAAAAAGAATCCTATTTCATAGAATTGACAAACTAAATAGTTTAAAGATCAAAATATTTTGTTATAAATAAATATAAACGAAACATGTTTAAAATATTTTAAACCCACCCCCGTTTAAATATTCAGTTACCCTAGTCCACCATCTATTTTCAGCCAGACATAGTAATTTATTCCTGTGCTTGCCTAGTCCAGTATTTAAATGGGTTCATACAAAAATTTCCTACCTGAATATTTCGTAAAATTCTATTCTTCGCTAGGGTTTCAAAAGAAACCACATCTATAAAATAATTTAAACGTTAATTTTCATTCGCTAGTCATACCATACTATAATCTATTATTTCAACGAACACGCGCTGTACTCTTAAAATCAATTACGAAAAACCACGCTTCGTGTTCAAAACTGACATATGCGTACTATGGATGAAGGCAAAGGAGTTGCTGAAACTAGTAGAGGCCGATATTGAATAAATATTCATTTGACTGCAATTCAGCACTTTTATTATTTGCCAACTTGCATCCAGTCAAGAAGCTCTCAGATTTACTTTATCGCTAAAGTTTCCAACACCAATTTTTCTCACTTGCCCCCACGTCATAATTTGATGTTCGTATGAATCAAATGATATTGGTAGTGAAGGAAACGTGATTACCAGCAGATCTCAAATAGTTTTGAGTACAAGGCAATTAAGTCATATAATACGTCATAGATTAGTCATGGTTACACTTATAAAATACGAATGTATATTGATCCTTTCATTTTGCAAAATAATATAACTATTATTAAAAATATATATTTTAACTTAATTATGTAGTACCGAGTTGTGTACTTATTTATACACCTTTAGTTATTTACCATAATCACGAATCACATATTTTTCATCCTTTTATTTAACTTGCGTTGTCTGTCTGTCTCTTTGTATGTATATTCCAACTTTTTACAAACCATTTTAACCAGGGATTTGTTCACTACTGGATAGAGTAAGTTAATCTTCGCATGTACCCGGCCAGATCGACAGAGTAGTGATACATAATTCTGATTTGTTGTTTTTATTTCCGTTACTTATCATTCGTTTGTCTTTATTCTTGTTTACGTCATTGAAATTTAATTATTTTAATTAATTAATTGTCAAATTTATATTCTTATGTGTTCTAAATTAGCATCGTAGTCGTACTTATTTCACATTTCACCATTAAATATATTCAAATGCAATTTTTGACATGTAGTTGACTGATGTAAATTGACAGTGACGTGAATATCAAATTCACTTTTCTAAATTGGAATTATCTATATTCTTCTCACTCACACTTCCTGTGTTCCCTCTTAATCTGGCCGGGTACTAAAGAAATACATGTATCGATATAAGCTTGCTCTATCCAATAGTTAACAATTCCCTGATTTTAACCGACTTTCTAACTACAAAGCTGAAATTTGGTACGTAGTTGGAATAAATTTTTCTTCATTTTAACATGTTTACACTTGTGGCAAGTAAAAGGTAGCAACAGCAACATGTTCTTTGAAGTTTCAATTTCAGACCACGATCATAATTATTCATATTTGGAGCGTAATTTGTCGTTTGAAATTCATGTGTTCGTGATCCAAAATTCATCAAAATTAAACATAAATTTGTAAATTATATACTGAATTATTTCATTCTTAAACTAAAATACTACACCATTTTACGATTATTCCTAAGAATATATTTACCTTAAAACGAAAATCATTGTAGGAAAGGGTAAATATCGCCAATAAATTGTGAAAATATGTACATCTAAATGTCAAACCTACATTTGAGATATTTCAAACATATTTTGTCCAAAATGAAATTCATACTTCTCGAATTTCGCGACACTAACGTAACAGAGTGAACCATAAGTTATTAAGTACCACTGCTCTCGAATGTCATATTAAAATTTCTTATAACTATATTTCTCTAAATGTGTTAGTAAGACAAAGATGAAGCTATTTGACATACGTATGGAAGATAGAATGTAGGAAACCATAAGTAAGACAGAGATAAATATACAATTACTTGTTATTTTGTGGTTCACAAATCAATGACGTGGGAGTCAAGTGAGAGAAATTGGTGCATAGGTACAAAAATTATTAAAATATAACAAAAATATGTCAAATAAATAAAGTCTGGACGACTGTACTTGGCATGTAGAAAGAATGCATTTCGGTTCACTATTCCTACGATGCGTTTATTAGATTCCAAATTTGTATTCAAATTAATAGACCCACTACTATACACGCTGGCACGCCTATGATTTTTATTACTTTTCCCTTACCGAGGAGAAATTATCAATTACTTTAACTCGTCAAGTAAAATTGTGTAGGCTATAATAGCAATTTAAAAAAAAATACAAAATAAAATGATCAGCTTTCGTCAAATTTTAACAGATTTACATATCTATTACAGTTTTAAACAACCATTAATTTGAATAAATTTAATAAAAACAAACTATTTCAGTAACAGATGTGAAATGGCGAAAATAAAACTGAAAACCGGAATAATGAAAAGGAAGTTAGTAGGTAAAATAAAAATCATTATAAAGAAAGTCGTAAAAAAACGTTTGAATGCGATACGGAAAAAGTATCACAAGAATCATAATTAAGGAAATCATACATCAACATATATGTATGTTTCTTGTTAATTAATAACAAACAAAACCATTCCTACATAATATATTACGTTCAATTGTACTATCTAGCAAAACAAGGAGGTTATGTTATACCAACGACCCAACGACCAAATATAACTAGACAAAACTTCATTTGGTTTGTTTTGAATTCGGATGGCCAGACAGAGAAACTAGAGACAGAGATATGTCTTGGCTAGTCCGAGTATTTCTCACTAGAGGTCACCACTGAGGCCACGTAGAGTATCAGTGTCTAGTATGAACGTAGCTCACTAGAGGCGCAAGTGTTCTGAGTTAAAATTTCTTGATTAACATTTAAGATTAACATTAAATAATTTATAAGGTTTAATATTAAAGAAAAATCAGCGTGTCACTCACAAAACCACTAATACTACAAAACAAAGACAAAATACACATGCTGCTACGTGGCCTCTAGTGAGCAACGTTCAAACTAAACACCAGACTGCACACTGACACTCTACGTGGCCTTTAGTGAGAAATACTCGAACTAGACAAGATATATCTCCATCTCTAGTTTCTCTGTCTGGTCAGCCGAAATCAAAACATTCAGTGAGGAGGGATAGGGAATGTTTTGTCTAGTTATATTTGGTCGTTGTGTTATACAGTAGCATATAATTTCTAGGTATTAATGAAACAATGTTCCTAAAAGCTCCCACCAGCTGTACGGGCTTCTACAAAAGACCTCCGTCTGGTTCAGTTTTTGGGTAGAATCTTTATTTCGTTCCATGTTTTGTTTTGGTATTTCATTTCCATTAGACCCGATCCTACCACCTCTAGTTACAGTCACTGTTTATTAACCATTAGTTAAGAATTAAACTGAAGGTTAGAAGCTATGCAAACAACAGTTTTAACTTGCAGTTAACTCTAACCAAATTGTAGTAAGAACAATTTTACAACATAACCGTTGGTTATCACTAACTGTCACTTTAACTAAAGGTGGTAAGAGTGGACCTTACCCAAATAATTTTTAATAAAAATTTAAGAACACCTATCATTGCTTAAGCTCAATGACATTCTAGAGTGTTCTGAACTAAATCTATTGTGTAATAAAAACAAAAACAATAAAAGTGAATTTTTATATTCAGTAATACTGAAAGTTACGAGTACTATAACACACGAATTTTAATGAGAGAAATTTGTTTAACTTTTATTTTCTGTTTACAATTTAGAATTTAGTCATGTCGAAAAATTTCACAGGAAGTAAATTCGAGACGTAAATTAATGTTACTTCCTTTAGAAAGTATTAAAAATGTATTGCAGCTTAGATTTCACATTACAAATTATGTATTAGACCCGAGAGAATGCAAAAAGTAATCAACAACAATAAACAGATAAGTATTACATAATTTTGGAGCCGCGAAATTATAAAGAAAGAAAAAATACTCTTCCTGTTTCATGTATGTGGATTAAGATTTTCCCCAACCCCACTCCGGTGAACAACTCTCGTGGTTCATTTGTTTCCGTAAAAAAATAAGTGGGATGCTTTTTGAATAGACCTCATGAATACATATACTTTTATTGGTTCATATTTTTTATAATTATATCTTAAATATAATCATAGTAAAATTTCTTCAACAAAAATACACTTTGCCATTCTTTATTTTCACTTCTTAAAAGCTCCCAACCAATATTCTTTTAGAATTCCTTAAAAATAATCAGTCTCAACAGTCTCTTCTTCCGATGAAAACCTTCTACGCTGCAAAGTTTTGTAATTCCAATAAACTGAAGAAAATGCTTTTTGATTAATTCCATATTTTCATTCACAAAAATATCTTACGCCCGATATTTCAATCTCCTAACAAATGATCCTAACAACTATTCGATAAACAAATTTATTAGGTAAACTATTATGCACGAAAGATGACTATTCAAGGTCATTTGTGAGCCGTCTGATATAATATTACTTGTAGATAACTTCATTGCATTTCGTATGCATAGGTGTGCAACATAAAATATTTATGGATACATTTTAACTGAAAAACTAAGAGTAATTTATTTGAAAATTATGTTTCTTTCTAAATAATGCCTTTCTGAAAGATTTATGTTCTTCACTTATGTTTTTGCAAATTTCAATAACATAGACTTAACTTGAAAACCAAGGAATAATAACTTGATTTAAATGTCAACGTCACTGGGTAAATATTAGCACAGAGGGCAGTGCAGTAGATAATTAGGTATCTGTAATTCTACGACATATGTCATTATTATTTATAGTGTGTTAGAAAGTAATGCCACTATTTACGTATATCTGTCACACCACATAAATTAAATAGACATAGGAAAAATAATCTTTCTCTTTCTAATACAAAATGTTGCTAAGCTACTATCATACAGTGATGTGTATTCTTTCTTCGAACAAATGACCTTGAATAGTCATCTTTTGTGAATAATAGTTGTAGATATATTATACTGTATCTGGTTTGAGATTGCAGTGGTGTGAAAATAGGAGCAATTTGATGTTGTTGATCAAACTGCTGCTATCTTCGCACCACTGCAATCTTAAACCAGATACAGTATAGGAGGATAGTAAATTTCGGTATTTCAATGTAAAGTTGCTACGCAAATTGTTATTACATACTTTTTTGGAATCTAGTTGTAAAAATATAGAATAAATTAAAATAGTATATGACACTGACATTTTTGTGACATTTCTGGTTTATATTGAAATACGAATTATGTTGGGAAAAATACCACAATTTGAAATTACCTATTTGGGGGATATTTTATATAATTTTGTATTAATTCTAAAATATATTCTACGTTAGGTTTTGACAGCCAAAATCTTTGAAAAAAATCTTCATTGGTCCGAATATTTAAATTATCAAGTATTTGTTGTACAGTATATATTATATTTTCCTTAAGGGATTAAGATTTTCAACAATTTGAAGTTCTTCCTGTTCCAATATAAAATCAATTTCTTCAAAATACATTTCCACCCTACTATATTTTTTATTTCAAATGTAAATATGATGACAGCTGACAATGACATTCATTTTATTAAGGAGCTAACAAATTTATTAGCTACTAGAAGTTCCTCTCAAATTTGTTAGCGAATAAACAATTTATAAGGTACCCAATATCTTGTTTAGACATTGAAACACGCAAAAAATGGTTGTTTGGTAAATAGAATTTATTAGGAAGTTGTTAGGAGATTGAAATACCGGCTCTAAAAAATGTTTAGGTGCCTAAGTTCTAATTAACTTAACTTTCGCAATTTAATTTCAAATGACAGATAAATAAGTGTTTAAAATGATAGAGCAATTTTATTTTCGGTATATGGTCATTCTTCTGATGTTTTTGTTGAAAGTGTCGAATACATGCTCAATTGTCATTACAACGGTATAATGAACAACTTTTTTTTTGCAAAACATTCGTTTTCTAGTATTTTTATTGCAATTAAAGCAAAAACACTAACAAAAATAGTTTTAGGTGACAAACACTGTTGAATTGCAGAGCAACGACTTTGTTTTATTCAAAAGTCAAAATCACCTAAAACTTTTCAAGTAAATCAGCAATGCATTATAAATCTTTTGATATTTCATTTTGATGCAATATTGTCAATTTAAGAAATGGTTGGTGTAGTCCTCTAATTATAATGAAATTATTTCAAAAAACAGATGTTGTTTCAGCTTTAATAATAAAGATAAAAGGTGATTTCGGGCGACTTACCCGTTCACTTCTTCGGATTACTTACGGTTAGTTACGTTATTATGATATGGTTAATGGTGGCGCCAAAAATCGTTGGTTCACTTGTTGACACCGTGCTTGGTGGTTATGTATATTCTGCGACATTTAAAACTGTCAAAAATAGTGTCTGACAATTAAAATGCATTAACGGAGAAAGATACTTTTTTCCATATTTGTCCAAAAAAGAGTCAACGATAATAATGTCACCCTGTTTGACATAACACCACGACTCCGACTGTTTTGACTTTTGACATTTCAAAAAAAGACATGATAAAAAGAGATAGAAATAGTGAACAGAGAGCTGACCCGACTCGCAAACCCGTTCAGCTGTGAGCACTGATCCAAGCATATATATATACCGGGTATGTTGTTCCTATAGCGCCCGAATGCGTGAACGTACCTGAACGCAACATACCGCAAGTGAACGGTTGTCGCCCGAAATCGCCTAAATAATAGGGCTGTTGCAAGAATTTATATACGCCTTCTAAGTATTCAATTTAAAAAGATTTCATTATTTAAATAGCCTGAAATTTGAAAATATCAGCAAATATCCGTAAGATATTTTACAATTAATTTTTGAAATTTGGATATTTTGATAGTCACGCGTTCTGAAACAGACGTAACGTCACAACACATTCATCTTCATCGGCTCCAATTGGTCTCTTATAAGGCGATTTCCGGCGACAACCGTTCACTTGCGGTATGTTGCGTTCAGGTGCGTTCACACATTCGGGCGCTAGGAACAACATACCCGGTATGCTTGGATCAGTGCTCACAGCTGAACGGGTTTGCTAGTCGGGTCAGCTCTCTGTTCACTATCTCTATCTCTTTTTATCATGTATTTTTTTGAAATGTCAAAAGTCAAAACAGTCGGAGTCGTGGTCTTATGTCAAACAGAGTGACATTATTTTCGTTGACTCTTTTGGACAAATATGGAAAAAACTATCTTTCTCCGTTAATGCATTTTAATTGTCAGACACTATTTTTGACAGTATTAAATGTCGCAGAATATACATAACCTCCAAGCATGGTGTCAACAAGTGAACCATTGATTTTTGGCGCCACCACTGACCATAGCATACCGCAAGTGACCGTAACTGATCCTAAGAAGTGAACGGGTATGTCGCCCGAAATCGCCTATAGTGTCAATTCTTTGTGTTTTGTTACAAGTGTTATGATAAATATATTGTCAAAGTTGTCAAACAAGTGTCATATTTTTGAGTTTTGTTCCTGTTAGATAATACAAAATTCAATATAAAATGAGTAATTTACAGTATCGTATTGTGCCTTCTTGCAAAAATGCGCTAGGAACAAACCTACTATTGAATTTATAAATATGCCAAAAGATGCGAAGAAAAGAAAATTGTGGCTGGAAGCAGTAGGTTGGGTTTTTACATTTTATTTTACCTTAACTCTTCAACACACCTTATTTCGGCAACAGTAAAACAGTCGTTTTCTGATATAAATTCAGCCATCATCCAGCTTTCGATTTTCGGTAAACTGCCCGACTTAGCCTGAGTGTATTCTGTATTAGCTATTTTACTCATTTATAATGGAAAACGTCAGCGTCAAATGTCAAATTAGAAGTTTGTTATTAACATATGACAACACTATCGCCTACGTTTATTTATCTAAATAACAAAAATAAATGAAGTGATAGAAAAACTGTTTTTCTATTAGCTGTGAATGATGTAATGTATGTGCTTCTACGACACAGGAGTGGGGGGGTTGTTTTTCATGACTATTTTTGGCGCCAATATTCGTAATTAATTACGAAAATAACAAATTATTAAAAACATAATCATTAATAAGAAAAATATTGCATAAACTCAGGCTCATTCAGAACTTATGTACTTCTTATAAAATTTAAATTTTTTGATCTGAAACTGAAAGTAACTGCCTCCGTAACTACCGAAAAGTTCTTATACAATATTAGCAAATTAAAACTAAATTTAAGATGTATATTACAACATGGAATTATTATTTGGTCTAGTGAGATTGCCTGTAGCCTGTAGCATAACTAACGGTGTTTACTTTTTGGATTATTTTATGTGTTACATTCTTCGACAGAAAAAATTCTATACACTTAATTTATGTTTCTAAATAAAAATAATAGTTGTATAAGTATATAATGACAGAAAGTGTGTGTCACAAAAAATATGCCTGTATAAATTTTAGATTAGATTAGGAACGTAGTTGTAGGAATAATATGTTGATATATGTAACTAATAAAATGTTAAATACAAAAAATATTGAACAATGTATATTTGTAAATATGTATACATAGTTTTATTGTATTGTTTTCTTTTTCTACTATGAGCACCTGTTTCTTTTTAAATTACGTAACTGTAAAAGTCTACTCCCATTTCATTAATACTTGTGCATAATAATGTCTAGTTTTGTATGTACAGGGTGTAAATCGAAAAGTGAAACATAGGAGTTTAACATGGGAAATCAATTTTTCTTTGCGCAAAGGTTACCTAATTATTTTATGCATAAATACTTCAAATAAAAGTTATAGAGATTTAAATGCAGCATCTAAATCATGTGAAACGAATATTTTATCTCTTCATATAAACGTAAAAATTAATTAAAAAGTTACAGTTTTTATGAGCATTTTCTCTAAGCAGCCATGGATATATGACAAAAAAAAACAAATACATTGTTTTTTGTCATAAATCCATGGCTGTTCAGACAAAAAGCTTATAAAAACTGTAACTTTGTAATTAATTTTTATGTTTATATGAAGAGATAAAATAATCGTTTCACATGATTTAGATGTTGTGTTTAAATCTCTATAACTTTTATTTGAAGTATTTTTGTATAAAATAATTAGGTAACGTTTGCGCAAGGAAAAATTGATTTCCCATGTTAAACTCCTATGTTTCACTTTTCGATTTACACCCTGTACATACATACATTGTCTCTTAAAATTTCTATATTATTTTAACCTTTGTTTAATATTTGTATAATGTATAAAAAATATGTGTTCATATCTTCTCTGTGTATTAAATATGATACATAAATAAATATAAATACTTATATTATCTTGGCATATTACTAATTTCTGAATGTCAATCAACTTTTATTCTCAAATTTCGGTAGGCGATATATCTGCACCGTTGAGGGCGCTTATCAGGAGTCACTGACGGACACTAAAGCTGTTGAGAAAGCACCACAGAGGTCACACTTCTGCAAATAAAATACATAGTTGGAAATAAGGAGCAGTTTCAAAAGTACAGACAAAAGGACCCTTGAAACAATATTTTTTGTCTATTTTCCGCAAATTATTGCTGCTTTTCGTATTACAGCTTTTCCAGAGTCACCTATTTTTTGCTACTTCGAGTCCGCCTGTTTTTGAAAGTCCCAAGATTTATTTTAAATCTGCAATGCCATTATCTCCATACTTTTTTATTATTTGTCCTTCTAATTGCAACATAGTAATGAACAACGTTTTTTGCAAAACATTTGTTTTGTAGTCTTTTTATTATAATTCAAGCAAAAACATTAGCAAAATAGTTTTGGTGACAAGTACGAACATTGTAGAATGTCAATACAACGACTTTGTTTTATTCAGTCATCTAAACTTTTTAAGGTAAAATTAAATTTGTCTTTTTACTTCTGATATATATTTTATTGAAAAAGGCGATGGTAAATATTTGAAAATAGAATAAATAGAATTTGGAGTATAGTAGATGTGTGGCGTAGATGTAAAGGACATTAAAAACTAGAATATTTTAAAAACTAATAACTTTTTCGAAAACTTTGATAGTCCATATCATACAGTTTTAAAGGTGCCTGTCCACGTGAGAGTAAATTCTGAGAGTTGCTCTCGAGAGTACTCTCATGACTCATGACTGTGTCCACGTGAGCGACCAAATATAACTAGACAAAACTTGATTTGGTTAGTTTTGATTTCGGCTGGCCAGACAGAGAAAGTAGAGATAGAGATATGTCTAGTCCGAGTATTTCTCACTAGAGGTCACCACTGAGGCTACGTAGAGTATCAGTGTCTAGTTTGAACGTTGCTCACTAGAGGCGCAAGTGTTCTTAGTTAAAATTTCGTGGTTAACACTGAAAGTTAACATTAAATAATTTATGAGGTTTAATATTAATGAAAAACCAACGTGTCGCTCACAAAATTACTACAACTACAAAACAAAGACAAAATACACATGCCTCTACGTAGCCTCTAGTGAGCAACGTTCAAACTAAACATTAGACTATACATTGGCACTCTACATGGCCTCTAGTGAGAAATACTCGAATTAGACAAGACATATCTCTATCTCTAGTTTCTCTGTCTGCCCAGCCGAAATCAAAACATTCAGTGAAGAGGGATAAGGAATATTTTGTCTAGTTATATTTGGTCGTTGGTTCAGACAGTAGCCGGAGAGTTACTGTCACAAATTACTCTCAGGACCATGTCCACTGGAGAGCGGAAAGATTGGGCACAAACATTCTCGTAATAAGTAACTACGATGTGAATTTTCCATATAGTATACAAAACATTAAAAAACTAATTTTAAGGCAGAAATAGACAGTATAGGAACAGCTCTTGGCATGTCTACTGAACTAGGCTAAAATAAAAAAATATTAAATCGTCACAAAAACTATTGAAGTGCCCTACTATATGCAGAATATAATGCTGATTTCAAATATGCAAAAATATACAGGCTGTTTTATTTAAAATAACAAATTTAGTGGTAGCATAGTAGTGTGAATGGAACATGCTGAATAATGAAAAATGTTTTTCCTCGTCTCTTAACACTTTAGCCGCAATCAAACAAATACAGCCAGTTGGCCCACTCTGTATATTTACATGGTTTCGCAAATTGTGTAATTTTCCTTGAACCTCTCTTACAGAAAAATCGTTGAATTGAATTATAGAACGCATACCATTTTTCAATTCTCTATTGCCGTATTCTTCACATTTTGTATTCCAAAGTATAGTCATATTTCTGAAAGTATTGTCTCAATATGAAATACGTTTGAACTTTACGAGTAACTATCAGATAGCTATGCCGTGTCCACTTGAGAGCAAGCTCTCAGGTATCTATTATCGGCGAGTTTTAAGTTACTGCCTGTGAGTTACTCTCAGGAGCGTGTCCAGTGGCGGATTTAGAAAATTATAATAGGGGGGGGGCACTAAATTCGGAAAAACAAATTTTAAATATATAGGGTGAGCCCCCCCCCACCTCTCTAAGTTTTGTTTTGTATTGTAAAAAATTTCTTATATAAAAGTTTTATTATTTTAAATATACTATTTAATGGGAGATGTAAATATTTTTTTATAAAATCAGAAGATTTATTTTTTAAATTGCAACCTATAATTATTTTACTAAGGGATTATGATAAAGAAAACCATTTTTTAATAATTACTTTGCGAGATTTCAGGTTTGTTGTCAGGGTCACTGTGACGTCACATTAGTGTTACCTTTCTCTCGCTGCCTACTATAGAACTTGTGCGAAAGAAAGATATAGCCACAATAGGTGTCGCCGTGACGTCACATTAACTTAAAAATCAAATTCAGTTAAATCAAAAACAATTAAGGCTTTTTAATACTACGAATTGCTTCAAAATTAAAAGAACTATCATTTAAAATAATAAAAAAATCAGAGTGCAGGACCCCAAACAAGTAAATAAGTTTGAGAAATATGAGAAATAATGTTTATTCAAATATTCTAAGTAGCCATGTGAAAATAAATAAAATGCAACGATGTTATACAAAACAAGGTAAAACATCAAATTAAGTAATAAGGACAACTTAAGACAAAAATGGAGGTTTATATATTAGTGAAATAATTATTGTTTGTTATTTAAAAAATAAAAGTTGATAGTTGTATCTTTTAAATTTGACTTTATAAAAATATCTACAGCTGCCATCAAACAGTATAATAAAAATAATAAAACGTTTAAATGAACCATTTGTTCTATTACTTCTAATAAAAAAAGTTAGGGGGCATCTCCAAAATAATAAACAATTTGAAAAATAAATAGAAATTCTGTATTTTTATTAGTATGTTTATTTATCTATATGATGTACGGGAATGATAATATGTAATAATTATATTTTTTAAAATGACAGGGGGGGCATGTGCCCGAGTGCCCCCCCTCTAAATCCGCCACTGAGCGTGTCCATTAGCGAGTACTGCTCTAAAGAGCGACTCACGAAAGTTTTACTATCACGTGGACAAGCACCTTAAAGGTGTAGTAATATAAATGTCTCATGTTCGAACTTCTTACTATGGTGGAGAACAACGCAAAAATAATAAAATCTTCAAATTACAGGTCCTCGCCGAATACGATTTCATCGTAGTGGGCGGTGGTTCAGCGGGTGCAGTAGTGGCTAATCGACTGTCCGAAATAAAAAATTGGCGAGTGCTACTCTTGGAGGCTGGTGGCGACGAGAATGAAATCTCAGACATTCCTTCATTGTCCGGGTATCTGCAGATGTCTCCTATGGACTGGATGTACCAGACAGAACCACCAGGGCCTAGTCCGTATTGTTTGGCTATGATTGGGGATAGATGCAATTGGCCCAGAGGTAACTTTTTCCTTTTCTCACAATTATGTATTATTTTCATATAAAACACATTTACATTTTGGCATTACCAGGTGCTCAGTTCAGTAATGAGCGTTCATTGTTAAGCAAGCATAACATTTTGCATAAAAATTTTCCTGTTCAACTACAATCCTTTGGAACCCCAATAAAACTTTTGCCTATTTAAATAGTTCCAAGCAATTTTCAACTTTACATACATACATAAAATCACGCATGTCCCACTTAGTGGGTTAGCACAAACCCGAAAATATAATAATATAACCGGACATTATGCAACAAATATTTCTCATTCTTAACATATTAAAGTGATCGATTTTCGGTAGCGAAATACAGCATCCGGACCACAATAATAATTACGAAACAATCATCCTTCGCCACACATTCCTGTCTAAGCAAACTTCTTTCGCCTTGGCCACATTCATAATCGCATTCATACATGCTCTTCTTCTCTTCCCACTCGGACACTTTCTGTATTTTAGCACCTTGTCAATCACATCCATCCACTGGACGACCACGCAATCGAACACCCTCAACTTTCAACTTCACCAGGATATATATATATATATATATATATATATATATATATATATATATATATATATATATATATATATATATATCAGCACCTTGTCAATCACATCCATCCACTGGACGACCACGCAATCGAACACCCTCAACTTTCAACTTCACCAGGATATATATATATATATATATATATATATATATATATATATATATATATATATATATATATATATATATATATATATATATATATGTACGCTTTACAAGCCGTTCACTCTTTATTCTCTCCACATGACCACATCAAAGCAGGTACTACCACTCCATTATATACACTTAACCGAACTTCTCTAGATACGTTTCGAGCAAAAGTACCCATTACTTTACACCCCGCACTCACTCTCCTTTCAATTTCTCGATCAATTCGTTCATCCTTTGACATCATACTACCTAAATAAACGAACTCATTCACTTGCTCCAGTTTCACTCCTTTCACCAACACATTGCACACAGATTCACCAATTTACTCCTTTCAAATACTAACACCTTGGATTTATCAACATTCAACTCCAAATTCATACTTCTTACAACTAGATGTATTTTCTCTATCATTCTTCTGAGTTGCTCTTCATTTTCACGTAAAACAGCTACACCATCCGCATACGCTAACGCAGGCATAATACTTTCACCAATATGTACACCATCCATTTCACTCAACGCTCTCCGCAACAACACATCCATATACATGTTAAACAACCCCGGAAACATACCACAGCCCTGTTTTACACCAACATATATACGAAACTAATCACTTAACCTACCATCTATTCTCACAACAGCGTCAATAGAGCGTTGTATGAAGGATACAACCAAGGAGGATCAGGAGTGTGCACTCAATGTTAAAACAATAGAACCGCCAAGGCGGCATGTCGGTTAGTTGGGGACCTGGCCGCAAGATGTCTCTCATGACAGTTTTCCAAATTTTTTTTATTAAAATTTAATTTCTTTTACAAATAAACTTAAAAGAAACGAAATATTGATATATTATGTTATTATATTTCATCAAAAACCTGTAGTACAAAAAAATAGATATATAATACATACATTTGCTAACCTATAATACATAATCAACAGCATAATTAATTAATTTCACGGTATTTTAAAATAGTTATGAAGTTAATAAGGGCGTTTATACATTATACTGAAATTGAGTTGGTTAAAAATGGTACTTTATAATTAAATTCATTTATATTAAATGAACAACTAATTTAATGGCAAATTTTTATGGTCCGCTTAAGCAGCAAGATTTAAGGTACAGTTTGTCAACAGAATTAAATATAAATATACCAAAAATATACCATGATGATCTTTATGCCTCCTCTGATTTGTATTCTTGTATTTCTAGGAAGAGTCACGAAATGTGTGGTTTACTTTCTTCAATCATGATAAACCCATTAACTGCATTTTCTGTTTGATAATAAAAGTTCAGAAAATTTTGTTTCTCTAAATAATAAACCGAATAATATTACCTTTTTAAGTTATTGTTGTTGAACACCTAATTGATTTGGAGTGGCTTCTAATCAAAATATATAATTAATATACAACTAAACGACATAACCTCTTCGCCATCTACAACAAAAATTTAGTAATTGTTAATTAATATCATTATCTCATGAAGTGAACTTATTGTTTACCTTGAAGAAAATTCACAGAATGCAACAAACCGTTCTAATCAGAAAGTACTTTAATAAGACGCGAGAAAAATCGTAGTGAAAACTTTAGAAAAATTTCTAATTGCTGTTTGTTTGCGATGTCAATATGTTGCCAAGGAGACGATTAACTGCTTGTTCATTGGTTAATTTAAATGCGAATAGTTGGGGACCTGGCGGTTAGATGGCGCCACAAATGACAAAGGTTGCCAATATAAGTGAACTCTCCTGTTCCTCCTTGGATACAACGCTCGAATCGCTCCCAGTCAGTTTCCATTCACGCCACACTCCCTGAGTACTGGGTGTATTCTAAAGACATTCCGTTATTTATAAAAAAATTAAGATATCCGTTAACTAGATTTTGCTATTCTAAAAACACTATCCGTTAATAATATAAACGGAGATCCGTTTATGTTATCCGTTTATAAATAAAATTTAAACGGAGAATGATTCATAGCCGTTAATTGTAAACAGACGACATTTAATACATAAATATTTAGAAATTTGTACGCAGAGAATGGCGTTATCACCCTTTACTGTTTGCTCCGACCCTTGGATTCATAAAATGTAATTAAAAGGAAAGTACAAATAAATAATTTTTATAAAAAAATAATACTCGTACATAACCTATAAAAATCGCTTCGATGAAAGATTTTAACAATACAAAAATTATCCATTTCTCGTTCTCAAAAATATTAAAAATGGTTTCTCTAATGAAACGAGCAGATATTTTACTCTACATTGCAAATCTTGTACTTTACCTAATGTTTTAAAAATATTCGAGTATTTTCAGGACTGCATTTAATCTTCAGGGGCCCAAGACACAAATGTTCTATTGGTGCCTTTATTTATAATTATTGATTACAACAAAGGATATTTTTATCGCAACAAAGAATATTTTGATTACAACAATGGATATTTTGATTATATTCGAATAATACTGATTAGATGAATGAATCTAACGAAGAAAATTTCATTAATATTTGCGAAGAATTAACAATCAAGCTCATAATGTGTGTTTTATAATTTGTGTAGTTTTTAAAGTGCATGCGCCTATATTTAATTGTGGCCCCGCGTATGTTCATTTTCTCGATACTGTAGATTAGCTTGGTGGTGTCTATAATTTCAAGATAAATGTTGGGGTTGGGCGTTGGGGACCTTCTTCATTATTCTTCATTATTACTTTAGCTGCGTTTAATAAGTAACGAATTATGGTTTTATAGATTTTTTTGTTTTATGCCTATTTTTTTCCAAATTTAATATCAAAAGGTTATGAAACTGACAATTTTGACACGTATTAAAACAAAGTATTCACCTACCAACATTCCAAAGATTATTTGATTATTTTGAAGAATATATTCATTATTGTGATTATTTATTGATTTAAATTTATTACTAAATATAGTATCTCTAAATTTGTGTATCACAAATATCTGTTTAGATCTTAATATATTTTGTTATTATCAAAATATAAATATGTTGACATTTACAATTTGACAACACTGCCCTGCAGTAGCAAACGGATCCGTTTATTATATTAATTTTAACGGATCCGTTGAAATGTCATATTGTGAATAGAATTTTTAGCGGAATCCGTTAATAAGAAATATTTTAACGAAATCCGTTTACATAATATATTTTAACGGATTGTGTTTAGAATACACCCATACATCCCACAAAGTATCTCGAAGAACACTATCAAATTAAGAAAGCCACAGAAAACCTTCTTGTTCTTGTCAAGTGACTTCTCAACAATCGTACGAAGAGAAAACAATTGATCGACACATCCCCTCTCAGGCAAAAAACCACCCTGAACGTCACTAATTTTTGAAATTGTTAAGGTTCCCACCTTATGAATTAAAATTTTACCAAAAAGTTTCCGGACTACACTCAACAAACTTATCGCGCGAAAATTCGTACATTCACTCGAACTGCCTTTATGCCTTTGAATAATGGCCAAATAACACCTTTTTTCCAATCATCAGGAACCACGCAACGTTTCAACTTTCATAGACATATAGTGTATACTACAAAAAAAACTACGAGTATATTTGCGAAATACGCAAAAATATTCACAGTAGCGACAATTATGGCGGATTTAAAAGTCATTTTTCAAATTATTGCTGGCCGAGCTACTGCCAACTACATTCTAATATTTCTGAATATACGAGCATCTTAATAAAAGACTAACGCATCATTTCTTCTCTAGGTAAAGTATTGGGAGGGTCTAGTGTCTTAAACGCCATGATCTACATCCGCGGCAATCGCCATGACTACGACCAATGGGCAAGAAATGGCAACGAAGGTTGGTCTTACAACGATGTCCTTCCATACTTCCTCAAATCTGAGGATAACAGGAACCCGTATCTTGCGAGGACTGACTATCATAGAACTGGAGGTTACTTAACTGTTCAGGTAGATACACGGTCGTAATAGTGTAGTTGCAAAAAACTGTTACTTTTTTACCAATTATAAGTTAAATAAATAAAGAATAGTATATTATATTATTAGGAGTAGAAAGTCAAGCCGGGTAAAATACAAATGGGCGTTCTACTCCGAATGACATATACCATTTTTCTTCAAATGTATCAAAGAATTTTCTGATATTTTTGGAATTTTTATAATTGTAGAATTTGTAATTTCAGCCAAAGCTGGTTGTGTAGACTACAAAACACAAACGATATAAATGTCAAATAACAATTTTCGACTATCACCGCCAGCGGTGAACTAAGAAGCTAACATTTTTAACCTCCCGCTTCCCATGGTAAGGGAGGTATAGGGATTGTGCTAAAAATCGCATATCGAGATTTTGGTAAATGACCACGTTTTACGGTCCCTAGAATCCAATTTTAACATTTTCACGATGATGTCTGTGTGTATATGTGTATGTGTGTATATGTATATGTGTGGATCCTCCACTCTAACTCAAATACTATCATTCAGAAAATTTTGAAATCTTGTATTTCGATTTTTTTCTGTAATAGAAAAAACGCATTAGATTTTGCTGAAAATCGGATAACTGGAAATGGCACTCTAATAGAAGCTCAAAATAGTTTTTCTTCGAAAAATACCTTCAAATGTTACTTTTTCGAGATTAATGTTATTATAAAAAAAATCTGATGTGGCCAGCACATTACCTTCCGTCAGTTCTATGTATTTTGTATAAATGTCAAACATAAAGTTCATTGCAAAAGATTATATTTCTTGTACATTACCTTAAGGCAGTTGTATATATTTTATGCAAATTCCACACAGAAAGTTTCTAACAAAAGATCCTATATTCCCAGTAAAATTATAACATAAACATACTGTCAACTGCACTTGACACTGACACCTTTCAATCAGAATTTTCTTAACGTAGCAGCTGTTTCCAAAGTTGGAGCAAAGCTGACTAATATATATGATATTTAATTTCTTTATAATTTTTTAACTCTATGTCCATTTAATATGAAGTATAAAATGCATTCAAATCGTATAGAGAATAAATAAGTCTTTAATATTTATAATAACATTAAATGTGGAAAAATGATATTTAACATCGTTTTTCCAAGAAAAACTGTTAAAATCTTCAAATGAGGGCACTTCCGGTTGACCAATTATAACCAAAATCTAATCAGCTCTTCACATTGATGTAACGAAGAGGAATACGAAAGAATTATAATTTTTAGAATTATAGTATTAGAGTTATCGCATTAGAAAATTTTGTCACACACAGACACACGCACACACACACACACACATACATACATACACACACACACACATACAGACATCATCGTAAAAATAGTAAAATCGTATTCTAGGGACCCTAAAACGTGCTTATTCATCAAAAACTCACCACCGAATTTTTTGACCAAAGACAATACCTTCCTTACCTAAAGGTGACGGAAGGTAAAAAGATTATTAAATTTTCTATAGATTCGCATTAATATTTTTTCTATATATTTTATGGATAAATTTATAAAATTATCTATAATTTAAATCCCAGAGCCTCCGCTTTAAACAAACAAAACGCAGTTATTCAAATGTATGTAACTGACAGATAAATGTCACTATCAAAGAACTAATCATTTAAAAATAATATTAGTAACGTTTTAAAAAGGAAAAAGTAAACAGAAGAATAGAAAAGGAATTCAATACAGTTTCCAGCATAAGTAAATATGTAGGTATGTATTTAGATTAATAAAAATTAACGATTCACAAAAATATTTAAGCTCATTCTCATTTTTAGATTAGTGAAGTCTATTCTACCCCGGTATTTAAAATTTAATCTTCATTTTGTTATAATTGCGGTGGCTCAATGGTTAGAGCGACGTCTCATGTCGTGAGTGCTCTCGGGGCTCCGGGTTCGAATCCCAGTAAGGCATGGATGTGTGTGAGGGGTTTAAAAAAGGTAGTTACTTGGATTAGATTTTAACAAATAAACTGTCAAAATTAGAGTAAAATTTGCTAATCCAAAAATAAGGATTAACAATCTTTTTAAATGGCGGGAGGTATTGTGTTAGCCAAACCAGATTTTTTGCTAGTACAATAATGACAATATTTTTATATGTAAGACAATGAATATCTTCTATAGTGTGTGTACAATATAGCATAGTACGAATATTATAATACATTTGAAGAAAAAAATATTTAATTATCTAAAACTTTCACATATTTGTATTAACCATAAATTTAAAATTTTGAGTTCTTTTTTTTATTTGATTGAGATATGGTTTTTAAGTACTATATAGTTGAAAATTTGAATTTTAACGGATGTTAGGAGGTACTGTTGACATTTAGAAATCTATATATAGAAGTATAAAAACTTGTAAACACACACAAAACGTAATAAAACTAACAGAAACAATACAGACTGACAACGCGTCAAAAGAGGAAAAACTATTTCCTGTTAATGGTACAAATTTATTTTAGAAATGTCATCAGTTACTTATACGTCACAAACCACGTGATATCATTTTAGCGCCAAACCAAATTACAAGAAAACTCATATTTAAAAATCAGATTATTTCTGTGAGTAGAAATTGAAAATGATAATTACTATGTTTCAAATTTTTCGTTGGTCTAACAAAAGACTAACAATAGATAATTTATTTCTTCTAGGAATCTCCCTGGAGAACACCACTATCCATCGCATTCCTGCAAGCTGGAAGAGAACTCGGATACAACATCCGGGACCTGAACGGCGAGTACCAAACCGGATTTATGTTATCCCAAGGCACCATTCGTCGAGGAAGTCGATGTAG
This sequence comes from Harpalus rubripes, assembly GCA_963082715.1. Classification (NCBI taxonomy): domain Eukaryota; kingdom Metazoa; phylum Arthropoda; class Insecta; order Coleoptera; family Carabidae; genus Harpalus; species Harpalus rubripes. The sequence goes on along the minus strand of OY720461.1, from coordinate 26,179,940 downwards.
TACCTCCAAAGCATTTTTACGTCCAGTTAAAAATAGAAAAAACCTACACATATCTATGCATTCACAAGTAATTAAAATTATAATAGATCCGGACACCAAACGTGCTGTAGGTGTTAAATTTGTTAAAAATAACAGAGGATACTTTGTTAAAGCCAGAAAGGAAGTTGTGATGTCTGCTGGTGCAATCGGAAGTCCTCAAATTTTAATGTTAAGTGGTGTAGGACCCGCTGATCATCTTGAACAACACGGAATACCATTAATAAGTGATTTGAAAGTTGGATACAATTTGCAAGATCATATTGGTTTGGGCGGACTTACTTTTATAATAGACGACAAAATAACTTTCACTAAAGATCGGTATCAGAGTTTTTCAGTAATAATGGAATACATTTTAAGGGAAAGAGGACCCATGAGTTCTTTGGGAGGTGTAGAAGGACTTGCATTTGTTAACACAAAATATGCAAACAAAAGCGTAGATTGGCCGGATATACAATTTCATTTTGCACCAAGTTCTGTTAATTCGGACGGAGAGCAAGTTAAAAAAATTACAGGTTTACGAGACAGTGTATATAATACTGTTTATAAACCATTAAGAAATGCAGAAACATGGACAATTCTTCCACTGTTACTACGTCCAAGAAGTACTGGATGGGTTCGTTTAAGAAGCGCAAACCCAAACCATTATCCAATCATTAATCCAAATTATTTTACTCATAAAGAAGACATCCAAACATTAATAGAAGGCATCAGAATAGCTCTTGCAGTTTCCAATTCATCAGCTTTTCAGCGTTTCAATTCCAGGCCTCACAAAATCCCTTTCCCAGGATGTGCGAAGTATCCCTGGGATACAGACGAATATTGGGAATGTAGTTTGAGACACTTTACTTTCACAATCTACCACCCGACATCCACGTGTAAAATGGGGCCGAATTGGGACCCCGATGCAGTGGTGGACCCCAGGTTAAGAGTGTACGGCGTGGCAGGGTTAAGGGTAATTGATGCGTCCATTATGCCACAGATTGTAAGTGGGAATACGAACGCTCCAACGATTATGATTGGCGAAAAAGGGGCGGATATGATAAAACAAGATTGGATGCAGGTTTGATGGAGGGATTTATAGGCCAAATTTTGTACAAGTGATATGTAGAAACTATTAAAATTGTGGACTATTTAGTTATTTAAACTTTTAAAAGTGAAAATTATAGTGCATAAAGATATACTGCGTGTGCCCGAAGTCACCCAGAATAATTTTTATTCACAATCATTATGGTAATTATGTCGATTCCTAATCTTTTAGAGGTTGGGAAATACGTCATTCCTAACTGTAATGACAATCTCTTGGGTTGGAAATAACAGATTTCACTTCCACCGTGCTTCCACCCCACGGGTTGGAAATGTTTATGTAGGGGTTGCCTAGCAACATTGTGGTCCCTATAATAAATTAGTTTAAACCGTAGCCTACATTATTAATATAAAGTCGTGAAACAAATCAAATTTTGTTTTAAAATCTGGCCAAAAACTCCAGTTCTAAAACCGGTGATATATTCCTCGTGTTATTTTCACACTGTCAAAAAATCAACTTAGCAGTTATAAAGGCCCATTCAGAATAAAAAAAATTAGCGGCGGTGTAAGAATTAGTGGCATCGGTAGTGTACGAAATTTAAAGGAAAAATTAATTCCGTTCACATTGAAAAATTAGTGAAATTACAGCTTCTAGGAATTTTTTATTATAAATTACTAGAAAGATTATTCAGTGCAAGGTTGACAGCTATAGCTGTCATTTTATTTTTGCCTAAAAGGCAACTAACCTGGATGATGACATATAATTACTCTTATCCATAAAGACACACACAGACAAAATGATGTTTTTTCTATTGCTCATTTTATCAAATGTCAATAAACGCCAAAACTGTCAAAAAATTAAGCGGTAGCGGTAGTGGCAACGTAGAAGTTTGGAGTTTGCAATATTTTACCTATGACACTTCCACTGCCACTAATTCTACCGCTACCCTAATTTTTTTGTTGCGAATGATACTTTACTTTTGAAAATATTCAACTATTAATAATTTTGACATTTGTCAAAAATGGTTATAACGCTGTTATACGGTTTTTCAAAAATAAAAACGAATAAAAAATACAACTAATGTAAGTGAAATAATATTTGATTTTTATTAGCAATCGAAATTAATGATAGAGTCGCTGATTTTCTAAACAAGATGGCCGCCATACGATGGGTTTGACATATGACAGTTCACATAGTTCACTGTATTTCGTTGACTGTGTGTACAAACCGAGTTTAAAAACTTATTCATATAAAGGCGATAAGTTTAAATATTTAATTTTTAATTACTACATTACTCACTCAGCTGTCACTTATTCAATATGACGCTTGTACGATTGTTTTCCGTAGTACAGATTTGAGCCAGTACAGGGGAAATTTTATCTACGATCGCGAATATATTTATATTATAATATTATTTATAATGCGTCAGCAGGTATAAGTCACGTCAAAACGGAGAATTTGGAACTACAGTTTCTTTTTGACAGATATTGTGATGTTTCCCGGCCTTGTATTAATAAAGTAAGGTACCGTTAAACAAATTTTAATAGAGATATCAAAAGTATTAACAAGATTAAAGGTTATAACCTATCTCATTGATTTATTTTGAAAATTATTGATTTAAAAAGAGAATGATTGTGAATAAAATAGTATACATACTTCAATGCGAGTTTCATTACAGCCCCGCACTGTTTCTCACCTCGAGGCTTCGCCTGTCGGTAATATACATAAGCCCTCGGCTGTATTGAAACATATCCCACTTCGGATTTAATATACTATTATTTATTACAAAAATAAAATTTTATGCAGATGAAGTAATACATGGATATTAATAATTTCCCGACTTTGTTATATATTAGGTGTTAACAATTACTTGAAATCTTATAGCGTTTTCAATTTATATATTTAGTTCGATCTTTTTTTGCACTGAGTGCATAACTCGTTCTCCATTTATATAGTCAGTGCGTACTAGCTGAGTTTTACGTATATCACATACTTATTGTGTGAACTGAACCTTACTGAGTGCGCAATTTATTGCACTTATTACGTTCGTCAGTTCTTGCTAGTGCAGTCTGCCAAATTCATACACATATACAGGGTGTTATATTTTAATGGACCCAGCAAATATCTCCCTTATTTATTAAGTTGGTAATTTCTTTCACATAACATGATTTATACAGCAACATGTAAGCTACTTGATGACGGATGTACATTCCTGATACCACTTCCGGTTTATGAGTAATTAATATCTACTTTGAAATTTCAAATGGAACATACTATATTTTTTTACAAATTTGAAAAGTACATCAAATTTGCTTTACAATCATGTAAAATAATCCATATGTTACATTATTAAAAAGTAAAATAGCGGGCACTTTTTTATACACCTAATTGGAAAGAGAATAGTGAGCCATGACTGTGGCTTGAAATAAAACAATTAACTAAAACAATTGTAACTATTATTATTAAACGAAATAATATTTTTTGTCATAATAATACAGAAAATAAGAATAAGGAACACAAGCCACAGTTATGGCTCACTATTCTCTTTCCAATTAGGTGTATAAAAAAGTGCCCGCCATTTTAATTTTTAATAATGTAACATATGGATTATTTTACATGATTGTAAAGCAAATTTGATGTACTTTTCAAATTTGTAAAAAAATATAGTATGTCCCATTTGAAATTTCAAAGTAGATATTAATTACTCATAAACCGGAAGTGGTATCAGGAATGTACATCCGTCATCAAGTAGATTATATGTTCCTGTATAAATCATGTTAAATGAAAAAATTGCCAACTTAATAAATAAGCGAGATATTTGCTGGGTCCATTAAAATATAACAGCCTGTATATTAACTTGTAAAAAGTGTATGTGAAAGTACACTGGATGTAAAAGTATTAAGTTTGCTAATAAAGAAGAATTATTGAAAACATACGTTTGTGAATAAAAAATAAACAGTTGCGGTTGTGTGTAACCTCTCTATTTGATAGTAACAGCTAACAAACTTATACCTGACTTTTGTAACATGTTTTATTTAAAATGGACTAAGCATATGTTGAACACATTAGCTTGACTAAGTGCAAAAGAAAAACTAAATAATAAATGGAAAATGCTATTAGTCATACGAATACAGCATTTATTCTTACAAAACCGATGTTTCGGTATACAAGTATATCTTCATTAGGCTAATGGCGGTATTTTGCTCAAAACTGTAAGTCTTACAGATCTCAAAAACGGTAAACAAACTGACAAAAGCACGTCTATTTTTGTTTAATAAAATTATACATGAGAGTGGACGCTTTCGTTAATATTTTTTCATTATTTGCAGATTTATAGATTTGTAAGACATAAGTTTTGAATAGAATACGACCAAAAGTAAAATATTACAAATTCATAAACATAAATTCACATACATGTCGTATAGTCTGGACGATTTTACTTGGCGAGTAGAAAGAATGCAGTTCGGTTGACTATTCCTACGATGCGTTATTTATATTCTAAATTTGTGTTAAAATGAATAGTAAACCCATTAATATACATTTTTTTCTGGTGCGCCTATAGTTTTTATAACTTTTCCGACGGATGAGAAATTTTAAATTACTTCAACCCGCCAAGTAAATTCGTCCAGAGTATATATGTGTAACTAGTTCATCTGTATAAAATTTTATTTCAATATTGTTATTTTAAAGGGTCTTAACTTCCTGAAGACCAAGTATAAAATAAATTATATTTTTATACTTTATACATAAAACCGAGTATTTTCTAGTGCTCTTCAATAATAATTTATTCTTTATTACTACTGTAACTTATATGCCGAATTTCATAAAAATCATTTCGATTGTAGTCATAAAATATTGCTCTAATCTATTTTGTTTTATGGCATTCGGTATAACTGTAAAATTCTTACTCTTGCAGCTAGTCGTATTTTATTGCCAAGAGTTCAAAAATATTTTATGTAGTTAAGTTTTTGTACATTAAACGGGATGCCATCATTAGGTCATCAAGTTTTAAGTGACTTGGTGTAGAATAGTAACTTATAAGTTTCAAATGTTGTATATTATTAATAAATTCATTATAATTAGTGTTTGTTTCATTTTATTATTACTTTGCAGTCGACTCTCTCTAAATCGACCTCTCTGTAATTTGAATTTTTCTCTAAATTATTTTTTGACATATACAACTATATGTATAGTATATGTAAAAATGATTCTATAAATCTTTTTTTTTTTTAATTCGAACTCTCCTTTAAACAAATTAAATTACTGGGCATTTGTCATCAATTTCAATGAAATTCACCTCTCTAATTTAGATACAATTCTTAGACACATTCGTCCTCCCCTTTTGAGCCTCTACCGATCCTTTTGGTATTCAAAGTTGAAAAATCAGAAATTTAGATTTTAATTTTATAACTTAATAATACATTTTGCAAAATAAGAAAAAAAAAATATATAAGGCAGGCAGGACTTGAACTTGTGAATAATTATTATGGTATTACTGTTTTTAATGAATTATAAGTAATAACTGTCAAATTGCATTATAGTTTTGTAAATATTTCAATAATAATCCATTAAATTAGGAGTATTTAGATACTCTTCGATGCCAATTTAAATAATCTTTCTAACCATATCAAAAATTCCCACTATAGGCTTGCGGGACAGATGATATTTGAAAAAAAAAACTGTTTTCAGTGTTCACACTATACAGGATGTAATTGAAATAAGTGCATTAAATTTAACCAGTAATATAACTCATCGAGAGCAACAATATTTCTTAATAACTTTTTCTCGAAATCGCATATTTTTTTAGCATTTTTACCACCCCGTAAATTGACGAGTCGTTCCAAATGTTTTTGTGATAATTGAATGCAGTAGCAATAGCTATGAAAAATTTTGTTTTAGCAATTGACAGTCCTGTCAATTGTTGCAATTAAATTTTGACATTAGTAATAAACTTGTTTATAAAGTAAAATTCTGTCAAAATGCGAGTCACAGACCATCTACACTATCGATGCGAGTACACAGATATTGTAATTACTTACCTATGGTTTATTTATTTATTTTTTACTCGTATCTGTACTACATTTTACGGTTGACATAAAGTCAGTGTCATGGAGTTGCCAACGCATTTACACGGAGCGTTTCCAAATCATCATCAAATCATTCTGTTCTTAATATTCGCACATTTTTTAATCTTGTACATCTTTATCACATCACAATACGGAGTGTCACATATGACAATTTTAAAAAAGCAACAGTTATATCCATAACATGTGCAAAAAGTTCTATGTTTTCAGCACATAACAGACTTCAATTTTGGGAATGGCTCATAATGTTCTTAATGAGACTGAATTTACTGGGGAAGGTGTATTTATTATGCACAATACACATCTCGACAGACGAAAATGCTGTAAAAATTTTCGTTAAAAAATGTTTTGAGCGGGAACAATAAATGAACGACTAATTATTGGTACTCATGTACCTCTTTTAAATGGACAAAAGTTTGTACTTATATTTTTTGAAAAACGAATTTAAACTATTATGATTTGTCGACGATAAATAATCATCTCATAACCTAACAACTATGCTTTTGTTCTTCCTCGTCCCTCCTTGTCTTCCTCTATTCACACTATTCACAGGTGATTAAAAGCCTGTTTCAATACACAACATTATAATTTTGTTATCCAAAATTTATATTTATTTATTTTAAAAATTGTATTATTACGTATTAATTAATAATAATGTTATTTCCCTTGATTCGTTTATTAATTACTGTGACTGTAAGTGCAACCGAAAACCGACAATTTTTGAGCTGTTTGTATCTCACTTGAATGCGGCAGCAGCCATTTGTTCTCCATGAGCGGGTAACGAAATATGCAGCAAATCTTTAAAGAATTTTAACTCAAAATCTAAATGACTTAGAAAAAAAAGTTATTAAGAAATATTGTTGCTCTCGTCGAGTTACATAACTGGTTAAATTTAATGAACTTATTTCATTTACACCCTGTATATAAATTGTACATATCTGCTTTTACTGGTTCATGATGAATTTAAGAAATTTATGATTTAGAATTTAGGTACATTAAAAATATCACTATATTTTATAATATTCTAAATGTAAATTTGTAAATGCGTCCAATAATTTCACATCAAACAATGATTTTGATGGGGAAAATGACAGTTTCAAGTGACAATTGAAACATTTTAATTTTGATTTGACACATGGATTCTGAAAATATGGATATATTATTAATATTATCTGTAGAACAATACAGATTGATTATGATAAAAGTGATAAATATCATATAACTGTCATCCCATCTGTGTCAAACCACGTGACCCAATTTAAGTAGATTGGGCATAATTCATATCTTTAAATTCACTATAAACCAACAAGGTAAATCGTAAATTTCAAATCTAAATTTGTAAATCTAAGGGCTAGTTTCATAAATGATCATGTGTTTAACTACACATTGTAACCATGTATACGTATCAAAAATACATTGAAAAAGAAGCCTTGTCAAAGTTAACAACGTGATTGAAGTTAACAATGTTTTATGCAACTGGGCCTAAATTTATAAATTAATCCTATCAAAGAAATGATAATCTTGAATGATGTGGTTTTCTTGTCTTAGAAATTACTGTGTAATTCTACATCAAAAATTAATTCTATACCTAATTTATATTGAATATCCATAATGGATTACATTTATTATATAAATTACCTATTTTTTGACGTAATTTTGATACTATTAACAAGTGTCACATCATTTTGTTTATTTAGTTACTTTTGTTGTTATTAATTTGAAAAAAGTCTGTATTCTGATTGGTGTGATTTAAAAAATTTAAAATAAAATTTCAAATATAAAAATTTGTAAATCTAAATGCATCATGAACCAGCAGTCACGGTAGGATCAGAGAAACACAAAAAAGTAATTGTGTGGTGAATTTTTATTCTTTACTCTGATAAACCAATCAATCATTCGCAAACCAAGAAAAATTAAATTTCAATAAAATCGTCTACAACGATCTGTGGAAACTTAAGAAACGCAGATCTCACGAAGAAATATCTTTCCTTCGTAATCTCAATACCACGTGCAAACTAGACTAGGGGTGCTGCCCAGTCAAATACATCGTCAGAAGAAACGTCAATCCTGGACCCCCAGCGAAACTGATCTTCGCAGAACGATCTCATCAAGAGAAAGGAAGACTTGCTGTGTTCGACAACTCTTCGATCACGTCTTCAGACACAGGAAGAATCAGCAACCCGGTGATGTCCGTAAAGCATCAAATAATCCTCGTACTATTTACAATAACTTTGTAAGTTAATATTGTAGTATTGTATTTACTTTTGTGTTACACAAAGGGATACCTCTAGCAAACGACTAGTAATAAAGGTATCGAGGGACCGGCACAGTCCCAAACACACACAATAAACTTATGTCTGATAGTAATAATACTTCAGAATCTGAAAACTCTGATACTGAAGTAGAAAACACTACACCTTTGAACAATACTGTTAAAACCCTAATTTTAAAACCGAGTAGATTAAACGTGGCAAATAGTTCAAACATGGCTACAACCACACTTTCAGAACTGAAAAACCTTACCGAAATTATTCCTCCATATAATGGAGATATTAAAATATTGAACAATTTCATCAGTGCCGTAGACGACGTAGAGTCTTCACTGAGAACCGTTGTACTAAGTCCCATTCAGAAAACATATCTTTTTGGACTTATAAAAACTAAATTAACACACAGAGCTGCCGAATTACTTTCCGAGAACAAATTCGAAGATTGGAAAGATTTAAAACTTTACCTTACTACAAATTTCTGTGATAAAAGCACAGCCGAAACAATATTACTGGAAATTTTACAAATGAAAAATAAAACCAGTACAGACAAAACTCTAGAAGTTATTTCTCAAAAATTTTCACAATATAAATCAAAAATATTGTTAAAAGAATATAGTCAATTACAGAAGACTGCAATAATAGCAGAAAACCAAAAGTTAGTAGTTTCACATTTTATAACCCTCCTACCCTTATCAGTGAGAGGATCATTTATTGTCAAGCAACCAAGCACATTAGAAGAGTGTGAATGTTTAATAAGAAATGAATTTAATTATTCACATCAAAATCCACACCAATCACCAATGTTAAAAGATAAACAAAATTTTAGTTTCAATATACCCCCCAAAAAATTCCCAGGCCAGCAATTCCCATCCAAACCAATTCAATTTAATACCAATCAAACACAACAAAAAGCATTTGCCCCTCGTCAAAATCTAAAAAAAATTTACGAAACAAAACGAACATTTCAGCCCAAACCAATGACACAACAAACAAGGCTTACTACGCCTATGTCTACCCAAACAATTAAACAGAACTATAATCTCAACGAAAGCTCAGATGACCAAAGTGAACAAACTGCTGACGAATACGAATACGTAGCACAAGACGATGACACTGAAAATGACTCTTTTTTAGAATTAGAGACAGAGATAGACGAACAAAACAAGTAATGTCTAGCCTAACATACAATTTACCGTCGTTACAAATACAAGATTATATAATTTTACTAGACACGGGTTCAAGCATTAACTTAATACATCCAGATTTAGTCAATTTCAAAAAAATTAAAACTTATGAAGAAAAATGTACGTTTACAACCGTAAATGGAAAATCTACTATTTCACATTTTGTGATACTCAAAATTAATAAAATTCCACTAAAATGTTACGTTTACAAATTTCATAAAGAATATAATTTATTATTAGGTATTGAAGCATTTAAAAAATTAAATATTCAAATTGATTTCATAAAAAATTCGGTAAATATACAAGGAAAAGAAAAGAAATTACAAAATGACTTCAAAACTGGCAAACAAAATAATAATATTCAAATTAGATCAGAACATTTGAACCAAATTGAAAAATCAAAATTAAAAATACTTATAAACAATTTTGAAGACCTTTTTCCAAAACCAAACGAACCATTGTCTTGTACCAATTTATGCGAACATAAAATAATTCTTAATAACGAAACACCAATCTACACGAAAAATTACAAACTCCCGCAAGTATACGAAAACGACATTGAAGAACATATTGAAAAAATGTTAAGAGAAAAAGTTATACAGCCTTCTCATTCCCCATGGAATTCTCCCATTTGGATAGTTCCAAAAAAGTTAGACGCTTCCGGCAAACGTAAAACGAGACTAGTAATCGATTTTAGGAAAGTAAACACTCAAACAAAAGATGACAAATTCCCAATCCCCAATATTGACACTCTATTAGATCATATCGGTCATTCAAAATATTTCACAACCCTAGACTTACATTCAGGTTTTCATCAAATTCCCCTGGACAAAAACGACATCGAAAAGACAGCATTTTCTACTCCATCTGGTCACTATGAATTTTTACGTATGCCTTTTGGTTTAAAAAATGCCCCCGCAACTTTCCAAAGAATGATGAACATGGCACTAGGGGAATTAGTAAACAAAATTTGTCTAGTCTACTTAGATGACGTAATTATTTTTGGCAAAACTCTCGAAGAACATCTAAACAATATCAAATTAGTTTTCGAAAAACTAAGAAAAGCAAACCTAAAAATCCAAATTAACAAATCAGAATTTCTGCAACCACAAACAAAATATTTAGGATATATTATTACACAAGACGGAATTAAAACAGACCCGTCCAAAACCGAAAAAATAAAAAACTTGAACATCCCCAAAACAAAAAAAGAAATTAAGCAATTTCTCGGTACAATAGGATAGTACCGCAAATTTATACCAAATTTCGCTAAACTCACTAAACCTCTTACCTTATGTTTAAAAAATGGTCGAAATATAGACATTTATAACGAATCTTATAGAAAATGTTTTAACGAATGCAAAGAAATCCTTACCTCATCTCCCATATTACAATTTCCAAATTTTCAAAAAGATTTTATACTGACCACGGACGCCTCTGATTACGCTATAGGATCAGTTCTACTTCAAAAAGACGAACACGGTAAAGAAATGCCAATAGCTTATTTTTCAAAAACGTTAGGTAATGCCGAACAAAATTATAGCACCGTTGAAAAGGAATTACTAGCAATAATAGAATCCGTAAAAAAATTCAGACACTATCTATTTGGTAGAAAATTTCTTATAAAAACAGATCATAGACCTTTATGTTGGCTATTCAATATGAAAAACCCTAACCAGAAACTCATGCGGTGGAAAATAAAATTAAACGAGTACAATTTCGACATAGAATATCTACAAGGCAAAATGAATGTAATTGCAGACAATCTTTCTCGTCAACGAGATAAAACACAAATTCACAATAAAATCGGTGACGTAACAGAAACAAAAATATTCGCTCACTGTATTTCTGAAGATTTTGAAATGAGTCAAGGATTAGCGGATCAAGTTAATAGAAAATTTGATAGTAGGAATTTCTGTAAAAATACAAACGTAGTAAATGAACATATTATTATTCAAAATTGTAATAATCAAAGAATTATCCATTTAATTACTAAGAAACTATTTTATGAGAAACCCTCAATTAAAGACCTAGATAAACCATTAAAGGAACTCCGAGATTACCTCATTCTTAATGAAATTTTTGAAATCAATATACCCTTATTAGGATGTGGCAGAGATAAATTAGAGTGGAATCAAGTGTCTGCAAAAATATTAAAAATATTCGAAGATACGAATATACAAATTAACGTTTATTCCTTACCCACAATAAATTTACATAATAATGATAAAGAATCAATTTCGTCAAATTAAAATACAGTCCATTCAGATCCAGAAAATTTAGTAAACGGAATTAAATACATAGAAGACAGAATAAACATAGCCGATAATCAACTAATATTCGAAAGTCATAATTTTGAAACTGAAATAGAAATTACAAAATTATTTGGTAACAGAAAACAACGAATTCATTGTAAATTTAACAAACAAAATCTCGGCGACGAAATATTAAATTTTCTTAAACAATATATAATTCTAAAAATAAAATACCTAGCCATTTTTAACGAAAAAGATCTAGACCTAAAATTTTCAAAAATAATCAAAGAAAACTTTGAATTTAATACCATTAACATAATTGCTTGTAATAAAATAGTTGAAGACATAGAAAACGAAGAGGAACAAATAGAAATAATTCGTGACTTCCATATGGGACTAACTAACCATAGAGGAATAATCGCAACCCTCAATGCATTAAAAGAAAAATATTTTTGGCCCAAAATGATTAGTAATATTACTGAATACATAAATAGATGCGAACTTTGTAAATTAAACAAATACAATAGAAAACCAATTCCGGCAATAGACAATCTAACACCTACCCCTCTAAAACCATTTGACATAATAAATATCGACGTCCTTTGTTTAAATAAAAATAATTTTTTAACAATCTTTGATCAATTCTCTAAACACGGTCAGGTTTGTCCATTAGAAAATAAAAGTTCAAATAATATATTACAGAAATTAATTCAATATTTCCAAATTTATACTATACCAAATAAAATAATTATGGACGCTGGACCTGAATTCAAAAGTAGCGTTTTACAAGATTTATTCAAACTCAGGAATATAGAGAGTCATATAATTTGCGTAAATAACCCTAAAAGTAACGCTGTTGAAAGATTTCACTCAACACTTATAGAGCATCTTAGACTCCTCGAAAATAATAATCATTTCAAAAACAAAACATTTTTAGAAAAACTTGACTTAACAATCTTAGCTTATAACAATACTAAACACACCATAACAAAATTAACTCCAAACGAAATACTATTTGGCAAAAATAATCAAATTCCATTAAAAACAATCCCACTCATTAACGAAGATATAATACAAAAATACCAAACAGAACAAGAAGAATTATTTAAAATTATAAATAACAAAATAAAAACTGAGAAACAAAAACGCTATAAAGAGAATGATAATCCCTTACAAATAAAAGATACTATTTATGTAAAAGAAAATCCAAGGTTAATCAAGAAATTCAAAAAACCTTTATTCAGAAAATATAGAGTTCAACACTATAATCCAATACTTGGGAAAGTAAAAATCAGAGATCAAGTAGCCGATAAAAACGTCCGGATAAACAGAATTAAACAATAAACTGTTGTTTCAGATGTACGGCTCAACTTACGGACATCTCAAATGACAATGGATTTCATTTAGCTAAATTAGGGAAAACGCAAATAAAAACTTCAGAACAAATAATATACTTTAACTATAATATAACTCCGATTAACGATGAATTTATTAAAATAAAAACATTGAAAGAAATCCTTCTCTTCCAAATTAAAGATTCAAAAGAAATATTTCAAGATTATATTAATATTCTAATATACAATTTTAATGACTTAGAAAATCAAATTAATAAAATATTTCACAGAATTTCTAAACGCGGTTTAATTAACGGAATAGGAAGTATCATCAAATCAATTTCGGGAAATTTAGACGCCTCCGATGGAGAACGCTATGACAAAATTCTTGAAGAAATAAAAAATAATGAAAAATTATTACAGGATCAAACTAATCAAAATTTAAAAATTAGCAAAGAGATGATTAATAAATTTAATAATCAAATCGAAAATATCAAAAGCAATGAGAATAAGCTAAAAACGCAATTAGAAGATATTCAAGAAATTTTAAAGAAAAACTTTAATTGGCAAGGAAAAATCGACGTTGAAAATAAATTTCAAAAACTAATATTTATAATTCAAAATTTAAATGATCTCACTAAACAAATTGAAATCAGTTTAACTTTTTGCAATCTAAGGAAATTACACACAAGTATTATTGACCCAAATAATATTAGAAAAATCACACAAAACAAAGATATTTGGCAACTAAACGAAATTATTGAAACTTACTGCCAACACGACAACGAACAAATACACTTTCTTATCAATATCCCAATTTTTTCTTCCCAAACTTATAATTTATACCAATTTACACCCCTACCTTTTATTAAACATGATACAATCTTACAATTGAACGAAAAACAAACTATGTATTTTATAAATAATAACAATAATTTTAAGATAAATAATTGCATTTTAGTTAATAAGATATATTATTGTAAAACTGAGTATATCGTTTTAAATAAATGTATAGTTAATATTCTGAAGGCACAAACGAATGATGATTGTAAATACCATACTCTGGAATTAGAAAATACTTGGGAGAAAATTCAAAACACAAATGAATTAATCATAATAAGCCCCAAGGAGCAACAAATTCAAATTAATTGTGAAAGTAATACACTTAACAAAAAAATCAACGGTATATTTAAATTAAAACTCATTAATAAATGTGTAGTAAATAATTTCAAGTTCGATGTAATTCAAGAAACTTATAAAGAAATAATATTCGAAAGCCTTAATTTTAATAGTACGTTTCAACAATTAAATTCAATAAATTTAGATAAAATAAGTAAAGTAAATATAACTATTAAAGATTTACCACAAATAAAAGAGTTAAACTCGCAAAATCAGAACAATCATCATTTCTATATTATTTATACTATATTATTTTTAATAATTTGTATTGTCTTATTATATAAGTTTAGAATTAAGTTTTTAACATTTTATAAAAGAAATAAAAATTCCAAAGATAATAAAGAACCAATTGTAGAATTAAGCTCTATTACATAATAATTATTGTAAAATCTCAGAAGGGAGATATTATGTATTGTTGTATTCCTATTCTACAATAATTATTACTATGTCAGCACTTCTTGCAGTACTTTTCCATTATAACATGCTTTGTAATAAAAGCCCCTGTAACTAAGATAAGTTGTTCATTCTTTCTGTATTCTCTTATCTAAACACATGTAGTCTTGTTGATAATAAAATTATTTTTTTTAAAATAATTTAAACGAAATTATTTAATTTGTATGTATGTTTGTTTGTACGTATGTGTGTGTGACGATTCTTTCGAATCGCAAAACTCCAATACCACCTTTACAAAGATGATAATTTTTGCGTCTTCCTTTTCTTTAGATCCATATGAAGAGCTGATTAGATTTTGGTTATAAATGGTCGATCGGAAGTATCCAAATTTGAAGATTTTAACAGTTTTTCTTGAAAAACGCTGTTAACTATAACTTTTTCACATTTAATGTTATTATAAATATTAAAGAATATTTTATTCTCTATACGATTTGATTACATTTTATACTTCATATTCAATGGTTTTAAAGTTAAAAAATTATAAAGAAATTAAATTTCATAAAGCAGCCAGCTGTGCTATAACCATTGAAACATCTACTATATTAAGAAAATTCTGATTGACAAATGTCAGTGTCAAGTGCAATTGACATAGTATGTTTGTGTTATAATTTAACTGCAAATATATAGAATCTCTTACAAAAAACTTTCTGCATGGACTTTGTATAAAATACATAAAACTGACTGAAGGTAATGTACTGGAAATATGGAACCTTTTGCAAGATACTTTCTGTGTGGAATTTGTACAAAATACATAGAACTGACGATGAACTTACGGAAGGTAATGTGCTGGCCACGTCAGATTTTTTTACAAAATAATTTGGGAATCAACGCGCAAAGAAAAACTGTTTTCCCCTGTTAAATGCTTATGTAACGTATTGCGAGCGTCACCCAGTTTTATTTCCTAACACTTCTAATCTTAAATATCATGTTGTGAGAGTCTAGGTACTATCTTGAAACAGAATATAATAGTTGACTATCAAATCCATCTGTGTAATTAATAAGGAAGTGTTTTGCATTTCTGCATATATTTGCATATAAAATGTCTTCTACCTATAAATAAATTTAAAATTAACTCTGAACCAGCAACCAGTAAAACAGTAGTAAAATACTACAGTCTAAATCATATTACTCGTACTTTCATTTATATTATTACACGCAAATTTAAACAAATAAATGCTCATAACATTCTCAATTATGTATTTCATTTACTTCATAGTTATCCTAACAATGACCAAAGTGAATTCCATTCTTTATGCCAACAATGCCTCATTATATGGAGCATTTTTAAGGCGCAAGCATTTCCACGTGCGTGCAAAATTTCACGTCAGCACGCAACGAGTCGTGAGCAACTAACCGGAAGATAAGTAAACCGTGACAGCTTAACCGGAAGCTATAGTACCGCCGGAATCAACATAATTAATAAACAGAAAAACATTCATAGAAACAACTAGTTAATTAGTGTATAAGAAAATAAGATATGTGTGTTTTTGTATCTTATCCTGCAAGAAGAAAAGTAAACCACTAATACAGTAAAAGATACATGTTTAAAAGAAAAGTAAGGCATTGTTTTGATGATGATTTATGGAATATAAATATTATCAATACTTATTTTTTAAACGATAAAACTTATTTATCTATTTGGTAATTAATTAGTAATCATACGTAACATTGACTACGTTTATCTCGATAATTCAAGCGGCTTCAAGTATATTATGACTTGAAAAATCCTATTGGTTTATCTCAGCGGATTGAGTTATTTTCAATCTTCTTTAAATTCGTATTGACTAAAAAAAGATAGTTAAATACTTGATTATGCAGACAGACAGGGAGAGGTGTATGATCTAATTTCATCCTGGATATATAACTACAAAATCTAAAAATTGTCATGTTGTTATCTGTCTTCTCTTTTAAAAACATTAAAAAACATTTATTTCTTCATCACTCCAAATGTTTCGCTTTTCGACAATTTTACTAAGTTCTATGTCGCAACTTTTATAAAATGAGGTAAAATGCAAACAACCAACAAATGATATGAATTTAGTAACTACAACATATTGCGGATGTGCGCATGCGTAGTACATTATTTGAAGCTTCACTGTTGTTTATTTCGACAGAAGTCAAGCCGCTTCGTAAGTCCAAGCATGTTACTTTATAGGCTTGACTTGACATCTTCAAGCGGCTTCAAATATTAATCTCGATCGTTTATTTCGAAGATTGAAAAGGGATTTACTAAATTCAAGCGGCTTCAAACGTCGAGATAAACGTAGTCATACATTGAAAATCTATGCATTATGGTCACATATCCCATTAAAAAGTTATCAAAACATGAAACATAACTTGCATTATCTACAAGCTACTTTAATTTTGAATCAGTTGATTAAAAAAAACGTGGTAATCAGCTAATACAAGTGAAAGCTTGGATCCTGTGAGTTATTTCCCTGTCCAGTTCTCCCTTTCTCAGTGACGTAAGAGCCTAGGTCTCGGCCTAGGTATTTGAATTCTCCAGTTCGAGCCAGTTTCTCTTCCACAAATTTAATATCCCTGTACTCCAATGTTTGAGAACAAAATAAACTTAGAATCTACGACATAGAAAAAATTATTACGGCTTAACGAATAACTACAAATCGCCTACAATTTAAATAAAATTTCATTAAAAAATAGTAGTATAGTAGTATATATTTATTCTTGCCTTTCGGCTTAGAATCTACATAATATTTTACATGGCATAACAAGTGTTAAATTAGATCACATTTTATTTTATTTTTTTATTAACATTAGTTTAAGCGAAGTAAGTCATTAACTGCCTTGTTTTTCGTATTTTTTCCATCCAAATTTTTCCTGCTCGATCGTCATTTAGTAAGTAGATTTCATCTCTTCTTTCCCTTTCTGTCTCTCTACAGTACAGTCTTAAATGTTTCAGTGTTTCTTCTTCTCTTCCACATAGTCTACATTTTCTTTCTTCTGCTGACATCCAATACATATGTCTTTCTTCATTTCCGCACCGAAATCTTGCTATGCTCATGACATTTTCTTCTTTAAGTACCTTGGTATGTGTGGCGTTTGTATGTCCTTGTACCGTACGTTGTATTTTGTATTTTGAATTTTGTTGTATTGTTCTTGCTTTTGTACATCTGCGTCTCTGGTTTTCAATATTTTTATCATTGATTCTTCATTTTGTCTTCTTCTTTCAACCTCTAACACCGAGAAACCATTTTTTTCATAATATTTTTTTCTGAGCAATCCCCATTCTGTCAGTTTCATTTTGTCCTCGTCTGCTCGTTTTATTGTTTTCCAACATGCCTGCAGTAATGTATTTTCTGTAGTTCTTATTTTTTCTTCATATTGAACGGCTCTCTTTCCTGCTTGTATTCGTATTTTCTCTATTTTCATTTCTTCCAGGGCTATATATCCAGGGGTACATTTATCTAAACCCAAAATCCATTTTATGTACCTAACTTGTAGATCTTCAATTATTTGTTTTTCTAGTAGTAGAGGACCGCATTAATTACTTACATTTGAGCATAAAACGTATTCACTTAATACTTAGTTATTTAACTATTTAGACCTAAGATTTGTACACATTTTGCTAATTCTTATGTGAAAATATACTAAAATTGACAGTTTTGTAGGCCTAGTCCGGCAAGAGTGTTGTTCCATTACCGAGACATAGAAAGTCGGTTTCTATGATACGAAAATCATGATCGAAATGGCATTTTTACCTCCCGCTACCCTTGGCAAGGGAGGTATTGGGACCGTGCTAAAAATCGCATATCGAGATTTTGGTAAATGTCCACGTTTTACGGTACCTAGAATCCAATTTTAACATTTTCACGATGATGTCTGTGGATCCTACACTCTAACTCAAATACTATCATTCATAAAATTTTGAAACCTTGTATTTCTAACTTATTCTAATATGGGAAGAAGCCATTAGATTTTGGTGTAAATCAGACAACCGGAAACGGTACTTTACTTGAAGCTCAAAATAGTTTGTCTTCGAAAAATACCTTCATATATTATTTTTCCGAGATTTGTGTGATTATAAAAATTAAAGAATATTATTTTTTTTACAGATTTGCATAAATACTTTTTCTATATATTTTATGGATAAATTCATAAAATTATCTATAATTTAAATCCCGGAGCCTACGCTTTAAACAAACAGCAAACACAACGCCTTGGTTACACAGTTCATATGACAAATATCTGTCAGTTATGACAGATAAATGTCACTGTCAAAGAACTAATTTCAAATTAATAATAGTAACGTTTTAAAAAGAAAATAGTAAATAAAAACATAGTTATAAGGAATAGATCTTAATACAGTTTCCAGTATAACTAAATATGTAAGTATGTATATTTAAATTAATAAAAATTAAATAGCGGGAGGTATAGTGTTAGCCACATCAGATTTTTACCATGATTTCTATAACACACTAACCTATAGAAAGCTGGAATGCATAATAAATGCACAGATGCATTATATTCGTTTCCAAACCACATACAATATACAAAAATAATTAAAAATACACATAATTTTTCTCATTCCTTACAAACTGAAGTGACCGATTTTCTATAGCGAAATACCGCATCCGGCCCACATGGAGTGAGTCTGTTGAACACTTGTTAAAACCATATAAATGGTCAAATTTGGATATCAAAGGCATAAACTAGGACTAAACTAGGAAAAACCGTCCGCAAAAACTGGCAGAGAAGTGGCCTAGCTAAATAGTATTTATCCAAAAAATTGCACAGTTTATAGTAGCTTGAGTTGCCTTAGCCAGATCTTCTCTCGTGTATTCCTCTTCTAAGTTGGCGCACGTGAGCAGGTGAGCCATACTTTGTTCCTAACCACAATGACATAAAATGGGTTCTGCTTGGTACCCCTAGTTGAACATGTTTACTGCACATTTTCCTACTTGACTTCGTAGGCGATTTAAAGATTTCCAAATGGGCCATTTCTGGTCACTACCTGGTCGCAGTTTTTCATTTGGAAGGATACCCATTGGTTTATCTTTTGGTTTTAATGACTCATCCCACTTAAGCATAGATACATTGAGAGATATTTAATGTTTTCTTACTTTGCGCGTTGAAGTATTTAAATAAACACAATGTGAAAATAATAAAAATATATGTTATTGAGAAATATGAAGAGATGATTGCTCCTATTAATAGACTGAAGGTGGGGCTTTCATATAGTATATTTAAAGAAGGCAAAAATGATAACAGTCCTAAGATACAGGAACTAAAAAGTATGACAGTTCAAGCATTTTTTGCTTAGTAGATTCTTTAATCAGACTGGTAAAATTCTATTAGGTCCAACATAAGTTGAAACACGATCCATCTGTGGGAAATGTCCAATGTGAGTTTTGGATTAAGATTGAATACAGTATCTTACTTCAAAAATAATGTTTCAAACTTTAAAATTCGCGTATTAGAAGAAACATATTTTGTGACATTCATCTTTTTTCCCCTGGCTCTTCATATTGTAACTTGAGAGTACCTATAACATTTGGTCCGCGAGCTCCTGACCGGCGCGTGCGGACCGATTCCTATGAATAGAAACATTCTAGTAGGTAGGCGGAACTTAGGTAGGCGATCGATACCACAGTGCAGCGCGTGAAAGGCGGGTGACATGATTCGAGCAGTTAGGTGAACAAGGAGAGATAAGGTAATTACCCGCGCATTATTATACAGTTCGAGACGTCACGACAATGTTGCAGAAGGTGTTAACAGCCACTATATAAATGACGTACGTGTGTGCGAAGACAATCACATAAAGTGTTAATCCGTCAGAAGCACACTTATATATATAGCACAGCAGTATCATAAACAGGAGATGTAGTTTAGAGTCGAGTGGAATACTCGGGAAGTTACTAATATACTGGGATAGCTGTGGAAGTGAATACTCGGTAGTTTTGAGGAGTATTGGGAAGCTAGGTATACGGTGAATGGAAGTAGATACTTACTAGTTAATTACATAAATAGACAGGTGAAAGGAGTGAATTTTGTCCGGGCAGATGAGTCAGTTGAGTATATAGACACTGTGGAGGTTGGTAGGTCGGCCAGTTGAACGTGATATAAATAAATAGTGACATAAATAGTGGAAATAAATAATCAGTAATATTGTGTAAATAAACAGTGTTAGTGTTTACCTATTTAATTATAATCGTAGTTTAAATTAGTTTTTAATATTTGTTTAATATTAGTAATCGTTATTGTTATTATGTTTTAAATATTTATTTATCGTTTTAATAAATATTTATTTGAATAATAATTAATTGATTTTTACATTTCACCCAAATAAATAAAAACGTTACAATATTAATTCGTTTAATAACATCTTCAGTTATTCAAAATACGAGGTTCATTTCACATTTTAAAGCCATTAAAAACTCAATTAAAACTAAATGCCTACTTTTCTATACTCAAATAATTTCTCTCACATGTTGGCTAATAATTAACAAAGAGCGAGCTGCAAATGACGATACAAACAGTTTCACTGAATATTTTACTTTGAGAGCTGTCTAATATTCAAAACAAAGCATTGTGTACGAAATAAAGCAGTTGGGATACTCGCAAACAATGTACAACTTTTCCTATTTAACTTTGACGAATTTCATCAAGATTTAGACACAATGGAGGGTAATATTTATAGACTCGACTACAGACTAACGAGGATTAGGATGAAGTTACGACCATTTGTTCTAATTGTTATCACTATCAATTCTTGTCATAGAATATCCAAATTAAGAATAGAAAAAGGAAAGTATGTAATCCTATATAAAGGGCTATTAGTGTCTCTGCGAAATTTTAAGTTAACAGTTAATTTAAGGTCTGCAACTGCTACTAGTGAAGAAATCAAATTTGATTCACGATACAGACATGGTAGATAAGTGAATCAAAGTTCGAGAAATGATAGAGGCTATGGGCATCCCCTATGGACGGATTCAAAATATTCTGACCAATGAATTAGAAATGACAAAATTTCTGCAAGATGGGTCTCCTGGATTCTGACTATTGATCAGAAACGTGTTCGTTTCCAGACATTGTGCGACTTGCTTCTCCATTATGAAGCTTTTCTTGATATGTTTATGGAAAGATTTGTTACCACTGATGAGACATGAATTCGCATAGAATTTTAATAGTATATTACATCCGAGGTGGGACATGTTTATGTTTATGTACAGGTGTCTCATTTTCGATCTCGGGTAATTTTAACGATAGAGCAAAACAATTTGCACATTCCAGGGTCAACATTTCGAGAAAAGTTTAACAGTCACCACAGGAATTTACGTTCTTCTTTTGTTTCTGAACTACAGGCAAAAACTCGTTTGTCACTCATTTCGAAAATATTTCACATCTTATTAATTATAATAGATAGAGAAAAATTGTTTGAACAAATTTTCAACTGGTTTTTAGGTAAAATAAAATGGCGTAATTAGATTTTTTTTAAACGTAATAATTCTCGAGATATCACACAAACTTATGATTTTTTAAATGGGAACCTGAACCTATGTAAAAATTAGCTCGTCTTTTTGCTTATTTTATATGATGATATATAACAAGTCTACATTCTTTTGTTTTAAACATGAATAAAAGATTAATTATTAATTTATTGGGGTGAAAAAAATTAAAAAGTATTAAAAAATAAATGAAAAAATCAATTAAAAATCATAATTTCTTAAATAATTATTATCGGATTAGATAGTATTATTTATCGACGTTACATTTGGATTTGAAAAATATGGTTTAATATGCTTTTGAAGCAAATAAATTTAAAAAATGAGTACAACTGAAACAAATAATATTAGAAATAAACAGTTGATTATTTTAATTTATTTCTTTCATTTGTTTCTTAATAATTTTCAATTTTTTCACCCTAATAAATTAATAATTTATCTTTTATTCATGTTTAAAATAAAATAATGTAGTCTTGTTATATATCATTGAAAAGCTTATAAAATAAGAAAAACGGCGAGACTAATTTTAATATAGGTTCCCATTTAAAAAATCATAAGTTTGTGTGATATCTCGAGAATTATTGGGTTTTCAAAAAATCTAATTACGCCATTTTATTCTACTTAAAAAACAGTTGAAAGTTTGATAAAATAATTTTTCTCTTACTATCATAATAAATGAGATATTTTCTAAATGAGCGAAAAACGAGTTTTTGCCTGTAGCTCAGAAACAAAAGGAGATCGAAAATTCGTGTGGTGATTAAACTTTTCTCAAAAAGTTGACCCTGGAATGTGCAAACTGTTTTGCTTTATCTTTAATATTACCCGAGATACCTTAAAAAAACATCAAAAATGAGACGAGATACAGCGCGAGGCTGTGACGAAACTCCAATCGAGGTATGTATACTATTTTATTCATAATCATCCTCTTTTTAAATCAGTAATTTTCAAAATAAATCAATCAATTTTATTAATATTTTTGACAGCTCCATTAAAATTTGTTTAGCCTACTTTATTATACGAATCTATGACAATGTTGCTAGACAACCCCTACTAAACATTTCCAACCCTCGGGTTGGAAGTAAAATCTGTTATTTCCCACCCAAGAGATTGTCATTACGGTTAGGAATGACGTATTTCCCAACCTCTAAAAGGTTAGGAATCGACACGTTACTATAATGATTGTGAATAAAAAATGTTACACATTTTATATAAAATAAAAATACAACTGGCTGAAGTCAATATACTGGCGTCTGAATTTTTTCATAATACCAAGTCACACAACATAACATAAGATTTATTACTATTCTTTCCTCATGGGATGTTAATGCATTCAAATTTATTTTATCTACAATTTTTCACTTCAAGATAAGTGTCACTTAAACTGAAGATTAATTTTATCACCCACCTTGATCTCTACTCAAATTCTTTTGTATTACAAAATCTTGTAACAAAAAAACCTTACAATAAATTAGACACGTAGGCCAATTATTAACGTTCGATAAAATGTCTTACAACACAAATTCATTATAAACCGGTTGTTTTAAATGTATATGCATCTTAATATAAAAGTGAGAGTCCTCAAAACATCAGCGCTTAAAATGACGGAAAGAAGAAAAAGAAGTTCGGAGGTCTACCATAAATGAAAGTGGGAGGCTGGGCAGTAATCGCCAAAGAAGAATGTAAGACTTTGGACTGTTAGGTAATACTTTCACCATGTAAAAAATTGGTGACGCTATTGCAGTAGGATTGGTTTTTTTGAGCGTAGGACCGAAAATGAAATGTAAAGCTTCGCATAGAATAGACTATTCCTATAAATTAATAATAAACCTAAATGTTAGATTTAAGGTTAAGGGCTACCAGTCTGAATCATTGATTGCGCTTGGAAAATTTTAAATTTACTCCTATATACGAGGTGAGTTCGAAAAGTTTCCACCCTGATCGAGAGATGGTGCCAGAAGTATCAAATAATGTCCATAATTTTTTCAAGTTTAAGCTTTCAAATACCTTACGGTTTAGTTTCAGACAGATTCGTTTAATAGTTTGATTATTCTGGTTTTGATGTTTCATAGACTATTTGATAAATGGCAAAATCATCAACGGATTTTTTTGCAGCATTGGTGGATCAAATGAACGATGATATAAATACCAAATGAATACATTTGAAGACCCTGGGGAAAAAAGATGAATGCCACAAAATGTGTTTTTATTTCCCGCTACCCTTGGTAAGGGAGGTGTACGGATCGTGGTAAAAATCGCATATCGAGATTTTGGTAAATGACCACGTTTTAAGGTCCGTAGAATTCAATTTTAACATTATCCCGATGATGTCTGTGTGTATGTGTGTGTGGATCCTCCACTCGAACTCAAATAATAACATTCAGAAAATTTTGAAACCTTGTATTTCGAACTTTCTCTGTAATGGAAAGAGCCCATTAGATTTTGGTGTAAATCGGATAACCGGAAATAGCACTTTACTAGAAGCTCAAAATAGTTTTTCTTTGAAAAATAACTTAAAAAGTTATTTTTTCGACATTAATGTTATTATAAAAATTAAAGATTATTAAATTTTCTACAGATTTGCATTAATACTTTTTCTACATATTATATGGACAAATTTATAAAATTATCTATAATTTAAATCCCGGAGCCTAAGCTTTAAACAAACAATACTCCTTGGCAGTTATTCAAATGTATGTAACTGACAGATACATATCACTGTCAAAGAACTAATCATTTCAAATTAATAATAGTAACGTTTTAAAAATAAAAATGTAAATGGAACAATAGGAAAGGAAATCAATACAGTTTCCAGCATATGTAAATATGTAGGTATGTATAATTAATAAAAATTAACGATTCACCAAAAAGTTTAAGTTAATTCTCATTTTTGGATTAGTGAATTCTATTTTATCCAGGTATTTAAAAGAGTGCACCACAGGGGTCAATTTTGTGCCATTTAAAATTGGAAATATTTGGCGTTGATCGGGATTAAACCCGGTTCCCCAGATTCGCGACCTGACATTCAGGCACGCGGCTACGAGACCCCATGGGGTCTCAAAAATAAAGATTAGCTTAATATTTTTTGTGACTCGAGCGGTACATGACGGGTGATATTGTGCTGGCCACACCAGATTTTTTAATACGCGAATTTTAAAGTTTGAAACTTTATGGAACGTTTTTAAAGTGAGATAGTGAATTTAATCTTAGTCCAAAACTCAGATTGGTCATTTCTTAACATTATTATACACACAGACGGGTCGAGCTTCAACTTATATGGAACCTAATAGAACTTCATCAGTCTGACTACCGATTTTACTAGGCAAAAATGCTTGCAACGTCATACATTTTAGTTCTTGTATTGCAATTTCTAAGGCCTGTAGGACTGTTACTGTTTTTGCCTTCTTTAAATATACCATTTGAAAGCCCCAAATTCAATCTATTAGCAGGACCAACATTTAATATTGTTAGAAAATGGACATTCAGCTTTTTTCCTTCATTTGGCTTACTAGAAAAAGTTATTTTCCATCAGGATAAAGGATTTTTCGAATTACCATCATACTGTCAATTTCAATTACATTCGGTAGTAGTTCCGTAATGGTTTAGGTTTATTTTAGTGAAGAAGAGCAGATGAGTTAGATAAAATAGAAGTCATTTTGTGAAAGGAAGGCAATAAAAACTTTAGAAATGAACGTTCTTCCTTATGGTGAAAGAAGACAAAACAACCATATATTTACATTCATGCAAGATAGTATCTAAACATTCATGTAAATTATGTAAAACTGATTTAGATATCCGTCTTTATTAGTTCTTCGTTTTTGCTTCTACGGGTATTCCGCACTTGAAATTAAGAGAGCCGTCCTAAAATTATAGACTACCAAAAATCGAAAAAAGAAATGATTTTCAATACTCATACAGGCTATAGTATACATCTCAACTATGTTTCTATATAGTCACCGTTGTTTACATTCACATTTTTTAGACGGGGCACGATATTTTTGAACAAAGTTGCCGCCTGCTCCCGTATCCAACATTCCACGTCCTGTTATCTTATTTATTAAGTTCATTTCTGTCAGATTCTTATGTAAATGAAGTAAGAGATAAAAATCAGATGGTACCAGATCGGGGCTGTGTGGTGGATGGTTCAATATATCCCATCCAAAATCGCCCAGTAAAACTTTGGTGATTCGCGCTGTTTGAAGATGTGTTATCGTGAAGCAGACATGGTTTTGAATCGCCCTTCGAAGTTCTTTAGGATTTTATACTAGTGATTCGCATTCACAGTATACCCATGGAGAAAACATATGACCGAGCGGATTTCGCATCTGGCGGAAGAGTGAAGGAGATGCTTCATCGCTAACGGATGCTACTGTAAAAATATCGTTTTACTTAAATTGTAAATGATGTATATGTACAAGGATACGATTTTACAAAACCACAAAATTATCAAAAGTTACATCTGGGGGTGCGACAATTGTCTCTGACTTCACTAGCATATTGTAGACTAAGGGCACCAATAAGCTTGTACAATTTTGCGAATTCAGTAGTTATTCTATGAGACTTAAATATGGCTTCCAGTTGCGAAAACCATAATTCAGGATCTGCAGGCCAAAATTCAGGTATTTTATAAGAAGCTGAAAGGGCTGAAATTTCTATTGAACTATTGTTAGATGAAGCACTTTCTTGTGTTAGAGCCATAGAGTAAAAGTAAGGTGTGAGTGTTCGTACTCGGGGTAAAAATATCGTTTATCCAACATAGACTCATAATATACTTGTTACTATGGTTATTTGAAATAACTAATTTACAACATTAGTCACTCCGTAAGAGAATATTGTAGAAGCCACGGAGGAATTATTTCTGATTTTTGTGTTTTCTTTTTTAATATAAATAAAAAACAATTTTACAAAATTATTTTATTATTAATATAATTTAACATTATGAAACTTATATTTAAATTAATATAACATTTATGGTTAAATAGGTTAATTATCTTTACACAATGACAGCTGTCATGTATGGCTGATGAAACGAAAACGAGAAACGAATTAGTGGTTACTTGCTTCGGAATTAAATTCAAAGATGTTGCTTGTGCTTTTAAGTGAATACGTTTTAAAGGAAGGTGCTAATTTTCACCAATTTTAATGTATTTTACTTTCAAATAATTCCCAATAAGAGACAATAATTATTACAGGAATTTTTTTTCAATAACAATATAACAAAACCATAACAACCATTCTATGGCTACTTTGTAATTTAAAATACATTATTTGATTTGTCAGTGTCAAATGATGAATGAAAACATAAAAATGATTTAAGAAGTTTTTAAAAAAAGTGTTGGATAAAACGTTGTATTACATTCGTGTGGAATGTATATTAGTCACTGAAGAAAATTAGCCAATCGCCCTGCGGGCTACGTGGCTAAACTTTTTCTTCCGTGACTAATATTATACATTCCACACTTATATAATTAATAACTATTAACTTAAATTGTAAAATATGTATATATGCAAGGATAAGATTTTGACGTATCTTTATTTTTCAAAACCAAACAACAATAGTTACAAAAAAAAACACAACTATAATAACATTGAATTATTAGCTGGCTACTCTTTTCATTCTTAGTCGATCAAGGTGACTACACTACTGTCAAACTGTTCGCCCTAGAGAGCTGCTGGACCACTCATTTGGAAAACAAAGTTTCCCCAGGCTACCAGTGCTTTTGTATCTTTAATTTTAGGACGGACCTCGCATGTTTATCCGATTTCAGGCCAAATTAAATTGTTCACATAAAAATGAATCCTGTAAAAAATGACGGTACATCTTTCTTCATCAAATGTACTAAGTAAGCAGACAAATGCCACAGTAATTTGACAAAAAAAATGCGGAGGGTAGATAGGTATCACTTTAAATTAGTAAAAGAAAAGCAAGCGCCTCATATGAAAGCTAATGTACACAAATGACCATCTATAACAACGACTTTGATGGTTTGAAAGAATCAAAGATAGCGGTGGTAAACCCCTAAAATACAAAACAGAAAGACAGTGATTTCAGTTTTATCAAGATAAATTTAACATAAATATCATATAGAGATCTACCTCTGTCTGCAACAAGCCAGTTGAAAGAGAGAGTGAACCACATTCAACATTCAACCGGTCTGTTATTCTTGGTCAGAAGCAGCGGTCACGTCCAAGACCACATAACCTATTACTTGTAATTAGAGGTTGCGTAGTTGTAATCACTTCGTTCCCGGGTCCGAATACAATGTGGTTATTGACTGTACATCGGCGTTAATCTAATTAGAATGTCCAATACCGGAATATTTATTGTAAGCGTAGGAGGTGATTTGTAGATGTTTGTATCACAAGACTTTCTTTCTGAGTAAATATTGGGGGACTGCTTTAAATGAATGTCCTCTTGCGGAGATTTCTATTATATTATATAAATAGGTATACATGTATTAATATTTACATATATAGAGATATATCTACATTTCATTTACTTCTATGTCTCTACAAAGGCGCCGGACTTAATTTTTAAATAAAACAAATCT
Source organism: Harpalus rubripes (assembly GCA_963082715.1). Lineage (NCBI taxonomy): Eukaryota > Metazoa > Arthropoda > Insecta > Coleoptera > Carabidae > Harpalus > Harpalus rubripes. The sequence goes on along the minus strand of OY720461.1, from coordinate 26,151,107 downwards.
TTTTTTGTTTAATCGATGTTTTTTACTTCCTTGTACGAAGTAAAGGAAGTATTGTAATCGCGAAAAATTTCGGTTTTCAGATTTCAACGGAAATATCCATTATGACCATCCCTGAATCCATTTTGACCAATTTCGTCGTGACGTCTGAACGTACGTACGTATCTCACATAACTCAAAAACGGTAAGCCGCAGAAAGTTGAAATTTTGTATTTAGGACTTCTGTAACATCTAGTTGTGCACCTCACCTTTTTGGTCATTACATAATTTCCAGAAATGATACTTTATTTGAAGCCTATAATAAATTTTAATGAAAAACTATATTAAAGTATAATCCAAAACTTTTCAAATTTAGTATATAAGACTTTTATATTAATTGGAATAATATAGCAGATTTTGGTTAAAACAGCCTAACCGGAAGTGATATTAACTGAAGTTGTTAACAGTTTTTCTTGAATAAAATGGTTTCATTTTAATTTTACAAATAAATGCTTCAAATAAGCGAGATATGTAAATTTAAAACTTACATACTTTTTGGTTTTTGTAATGAAGCTTGCTATGGATTAGAACAAAAAAGAACAAAAAAATAAAAAATAGATGTTAATGTCAAATTACGTCAAATAAGTGCAATTTTATAATTGAGTCTATACTTTATATTAGTCTTGCGTACAAGGAAATCGTGTGGTGTCCATATCAGATTTTTTTGTAAGGAATGGAACATCCAAGTGTGAAATGGAAGATGTAAAAAGAGGGAAAAAATAAAATTTCCTAGTCTTGTTCACACTGTTCTAATTTTAGTGCAAATTACATGCGACCGGTTTCGGTCATTAAATGACCATCTTCAGGCAACCGGCGAGAACGAATAACTACAGGAGAATTTAGAAGAGGAGTAAAAGTGAAAACCGGTCGCATGTAATTTGCACTAAAATTATAGAACAGTGTGAACAAGACTAGGAAATTTTATTTTTTAATCGATGTTTTTTACTTCCTTGTACGCAGTAAAGGAAATATTGTAATCGCGAAAAATTTCGGTTTTCAGATTTCAACGGAAATATTCATTTTGACCATCCCTGAATCCATTCTGACTAATTTCGTCGTGACGTCTGTACGTACGTATCTCGCATAACTCAAAAACGGTAAGCCGTAGAAAGTTGAAATTTTGTATTTAGGACTGCTATAACATCTAGTTGTGCACCTCCCTTTTTGGTCATTACATAATTTCCAGAAATGGTAATTTATTTGAAGCCTATAATAGATTTTAATGAAAAACTATTTTAAAATATAATCCAAAACTTTTCAAATTTGGTATATAAGACTTTTATGTCAATTGGAATAATATAGTAGATTTTGGTTAAAACAGGCTAACCGGAAGTGATATATTACCTGAAGTTGTTAACAGTTTTTCTTGAATAAAATGGTTTCATTTTGATTTTAAAAATAAATGCTTCAAATAAGAGTTTTAGAAAATTAAATTCTGCGTCTAGCACATCAAATATTATTAAATTAGTCTCTTCAAAAATATTAAATAAAAAATCTGATGTGGCCAACACCAAACCTCCCGCTATTTAATTTTTATTAATTTAAATATATATATTTACATATTTAGTTATTGCGGAAACTGTATTAAGATCCATTCCATATAACTAGGGTTTTATTTACTATTTTCTTTTAAAAACGTTACTGTTATTAATTTGAAATGATTAGTTCTTTGATAGTGACATTTATCTGTCAGTTACATACATTTAAGATATGAACTGTGTAACCACGGAGTTTTGCTTGTTTAAAGCGGAGGCTCCGGGATTAAATTTATAGATAATTTTATAAATTTATCCATAAAATATATAAAAAAAGTATTAATGAAAATCTGTAGAAAATTTAATAATCTTTTTTATACTAACATTAATCTCGAAAAAATAACATTTAAAGGTATTTTTCGAAGAAAAACTATTTTGAGCTTCTAGTAAAGCGCCATTTCCGGTTATCCGATTTACACCTAAATCTAATGGTAGTATTTGAGTTAGAGTGGAAGATCCACACACACACATACACACAGACATCATCGAGAAAATGTTAAAATTGGATTCTAGGGACCTTAAAACGTGGTTATTCACCAAAATGTCGATATGCGATTTTTAACACGATCCCTTACCAAGGGTAGCGGGAGGTAAAAAATGGTACGCAAGTAGCCCATTAGCAGTAACCGATAGCAAGTATCACTTACCGTTTCAACAGCTTCAGTCTCATTTTCAAAAAACGTTCTCTCAATAATAACGTATTATTCTTTCGTAAAGTTTCAGAAATACCAACCAAATAGATAAGAGACTTTCGAAGCGATGAAGATTGGGGCAGCCAAAATAAGAGAAAAGGAAAATGAGGAAGGGCAAAACAAGATTGGGAAGGAATCGCGAGGAAGACACTGAGGAAGAAAGTTTGTGCACGAATAAAAACAATGGCCGTTTATGAGTGTACTATTAGCTTTATGCATTATATTCTTATGATTTTAAGTGGTTAAAAAGGCACTTTAAACAAAAGATTCCTTTAAAAGTGGGATTATAAATATTGGGTTAAGAATTTTAAAACATCTTTTATTTTATATTTGCTAGTACTAGACAGTTACACTATAGTTTCCATTATTTCAACCATCACAAGTTTTCATATAATAATTCAGGATGTATTATACGAGTAATTTCTAATTTCCATAATAATTTCACAATAATCGTTTTTTAAGTTGTTGTACATATTCGCAAATAATAAGACCTAGAAAATACCTGGAGCATATGAGGAAATTGTTTTTAATTCAAAGATAATTACTTATACCGAAGTCAATTTCAAGATAACATGCACGAGAAACAACTGACAAGATTACCTGATGAAGTATTTTATGGATATAAAATAAAATTAATATATTACTCGTATATATAGATATTTAAAAATGTTAATATTTATTCAGATTTATAACTTATTAAATTATAAACTTTAATAAATTCTGAAATTTATATTGGTACACACGAAGACTTCAATAGTAGGTAAAGACAGTAGCTCAATATACGGCGTTTTCGTAAAGTCGATCGGATTAATCTCATGTACTCTGATGCGTTTGTAAAGTCAATCGATTTAATCTGACGCGTTCGTAAATCGATTCCGATCAGTCAGACCTAGTTTCTGATTATAAACATTGCAGCACTATAGCAACCTCTGAAGAAAATATGGCAGTTTATGAGTTATTTCGGACAAATAAATGACCATATGAATCAATTTCTGATCGAAAAAATCTAAACAAATGATTCAAGGGGCTTTTGTTCGTTTGTGTGTAATAAGTTAAACTTGTTCTATAACCTCAGATTTAAACGTCAAATCTGACGCGTTCATATAAGCTTCGATAATGGGATGGATCTGATATATCTGTAAAAATACGACTTAACTAAAATTGTATAAATTTATAAACACAGGATAAGATTTAGACGTATTCTTTATTTTTCAAAACTCAACTAGAAAATCAATAGTTACAAAACAATATAATAACATTGAAATGTTAGCCTACTCTCTTAATTCTTAAACAAGTTGGCTAAATATATGTGACGTCATCGAACAGATCCGTCCGATAGCCCCGACTGACTTTACAAAACGCTTATGTTTACCAATGTGTTGCTAAAATAAAAATTCAGTAATATATATAATGAATATGATTTTACATAGGATGAGATGTCTGAGGTCCATTGTATTATGGCACTAACATAGTTTTTTAGAAGCAGTTCCAGAATTTACATGAAACCAGTTACTGTACTAGATGCTTAAATCTCCTTACAACCACAGTTGAAAATTCACATATACGAGTAATGTTTTCCAAAGTTTCTTATTCATCCTCTTCGTAGATTCAGCAGATACTGTTTTCAGCTATGCCAATCTCTTACATGGATCGTTTGTCAAAAAACAATAATCAGTACGGATTCCTGTCTCGTAGTAAGGTCCTTATTGCTGAGACTTAACAGCTACTTAGCGTTTAGCAACGAAGTTGAAAGAACTTCTTCTTTTGATTGAACTGAAGCCCGGGATGTCTCTCCAGTACGAGGCTATGGTTCACTCCTTTCTGTTTTTGATTTCCTTTTTTTAAAGGCCCATAAAACGGAATTTCGAGTAACTTTTTAGCGAGTTCATATGCTTTTTAATTGATTAAAACTTCCTGGCTGACTGTCTGACATGTTAATAGTTGCTCTTTTAAAAACTTTACCGGCTGTATTATGTAGCACATCGCTTATATTAAACGACGTAGCTAACAATGTTATCCAATCAAAATATGTGGATGTGATGAAAAATACGTAATGTCACTTATTACATTTGCGATGTATTCAAAAGACCCATAGAGATAGTACCCAGAGAAGACCAGAAGTCCAAGGAATGCGTTTCATAGCTCGACAATATGGAAGTGCTGACTTAGTAAAACATTATTTTTATTGTATATGTATAAGAATAACATTTGTTTCCATTTCTCAAAATATATTATTATAGAAAATACAGCACAGTTTTGAACTCTCTGATTGGCTGAAATTGGAGACAAGAGACATGTTTAACCAATATAATTTCGGCTACTTAAAACTGGCGCTAATGTCAGCGCCATCTGCGGACTGGCATAAATGGAACAGAGTATACGTTGTTTAATATAAGCTACTGGAGATGTGCTACTTGATACAGCCGTATTTAGGTTTATTCGAGTTATAAAGATTTAATGCGTGCATATCAGCTTGAAATTCAGCGAAACGAGCCTATAGAATCCTTCCTTGGTAACCTGGACCAAATACACCTACTCAACTACTTCTAACTTTAGTTTTGAAACATCAGTGGTCTTGTCGTTGTAACGGTCTTCTATGGGGGATCGTGAATCCCTTTTAGGAAAATTAACTGGAGAATTCGATCGTGAATCTCTTTTAGGAGAATTAACTGGAGAATTTGATCGTGAATCTCTTTTAGGAGAATTAACTGGAGAATTCGATTGTATAGAACCCTCCGGTGAAGGTGACCGTGGACCACACGGTGACGGCGATCTGGGTCCTCTAGGAGATTGCCTAGATTTATAATCTGGGCTATCTGCCGACTGAATTGAATTTGGACTTTGAGGTCCTTTCGTATTAGACTCAGAGTCACTCCCTGAAGAGACATCATCTCTGGAGTCGTCTGAATCCATGTTGTTAAATGCTTTTCAGTTACTTGGTCGTTCACTCTAGCAGATGTTGCATAAATATTGTTGTTAAAATGTCAGTTTGTTTGATTTTAATAGTAATTTTTGCGCTTGTTGTAATGGATGCCTAGCAGCGAACAAGACAAGATACCCAAATAATGGGTATACTCGGACATGACTATATTTTTAATATTTTGTTATAATAATTTATTGAATATAATGTATTTAATTATTTTTTTACCAGAATTTTGAAAATCACCTGTATTAGAATGTTATACAATATTTGTAGATTTATTAGTGAACAAGAATTGACGAGACTGCGTCGTAATGTAATAATGCTTGCGATTTTAACAAGTATGTGTTGGGAAATAGTAATGGTTGCAATGCAATGCTTATATCAGTTGGTGAAAAACATTTGACTTCAGCGCATCAACTTGAATTTATTAAAAATTTAATTAACTGAATAACTGACATTTTAGCATTCCGATTAAGCTAATCAGCTGTCAAGAAACAAAATATTGTATTTAACAAGCCGATTAAAATTTAATCATTAATTAAAATTTTAATCAACTTTCATGAAACTTGGCATAAGTTGATTCATATTTATGTTTTAAATATATGTAGGTACATCATATACCATTATAATTCAAAATTATTCGTTTTATTTCCATTTTCTGCAAAAAAAAAATATTAGTAACACAATTAATGTTACCATTTTGTATCACCCTAATATTAAATTTTGTAAAAACGATAATATTTTGATATTTTAAATAAAAATAATAATAATATTCGTGTCCAAACCATATACATAATATAAATAATTAATGGACCTTTCCAATTTAAAGAGATAGAAGATATGCGCAATGGGGATCTGCGCATAGTAAGAACAACAGAGATCTATGACGTTTGAATCTAAAAAAATTAGACGTAAAATGTAAGATAACTTTAAAAAATCTTATTGAAATAAGTTGCAAAAGCTTTTATTGAAGGTAAAATGTCTAACGATGCAAATTTTCACTGAGAATACAGGTATTTTAATGACTGCAATATTTTTGACGTTTCGTTTGACAGCCCAACTGGCAGTTGTTCGCGCCATTTTCTTACTATTTGCAGCGATAGAAAGAGATAGCCCTTAAATTGAAAAGGTCCATTGGGATTTTCAAATAAGAAAACTCTAACTAGCGGCGATTATTAGAACTACAAACAGTGGTACACATTTGACATTTACATAAAACTACAACTTATATGACTACAAAAACTCTGTTATACATACTTGAATTATAAATAAAAAATACTAATATATGAGAAAATAATACGAAAACTAAAGAAACACAATTGACAGCAATGCTACGCTTACAAATGTCAACAAAAAGTGTACCATTGTTTAATGTGGTCAGCGCCATCTCTTGATCCTTGAAAATCCCAATACACTATAAATACATAAAATATTACAACAAATATTTCTCACTCCTTAAATACAGAAGTGACCGATTTTCGGTAGCGAAATACCGTATCCGGACCACAAGGAGTGCGTTAGCGGGGCTTGTTGTTATAACCATATAAATAGTCAAATTTGGAAATTATGGATCTTATGCATCGCCCGGAGGACGGAGAGAATGCATCTCCTCCGAAGATTCTCTTCTTCATCCTCGTATTTTACATCACTGACAAGAAAACATCGATACAATCAGTATCATCGTAACTCGAGTTTTATCAGTTTTGAGTTACGATGGTCTTTTAATGTTACATGCGCTCTTTTATTTACAGTAAAAAATCTGTGTTTATAATGTGAAAAACTATATTGACAATTGACATGCAAAATTATATTTAAGCATTATTTCAACTAAAACATATCAACATAAGTAGTAATTTACACAAAATAAATCATTCCCAAACTAGAATAAAATTAACAAAATTAAAATATTGCTATTACGAAATAACGTTACATTAAAATGTGAGAATACAGGCCTTTGTAAAGTTTTAGAATGTACAGGAAACAAACATTAATTGTATTATTAATCAACCAAATTTGCTTCCTATATTTCGGCGATTTCCACGCTGCAAGCAGAAACCATGTCAAACAAATACATCCGAATTCCTTTCCTGAAATTCTTGCATCCAAAACAACCATCAAGCTGGCTTAGGAAAAGGAAGGAAGTGCCCGACCAACGGAGAGGGGATTTGGTCCCTCTTTCGCTCAAGTTACCAGTGCGACTTCTTGTGCAATAGACTTAACTCGTTCACTGGGTTGTTATACTCGCGCGCAGAACAAGAAGTAACACTCGCGGATTTCCACCGAGGAGCGACGCACCAAAAAGAAGAAAGTTAATTTGAAGTGCATAAAACGTGTGATAGTGGAATTATTAAAATTTTTGTTAACTGTGGGAAAAAAGTGAGTGAATTGCATTTTAAAAAATTGTGGCGGTATTACGGCAATAATAACAATAAATAAAAAAGTATTTCATAATTCATATACATATTTCATGAAAAATTCACTTGAATCTAGACTGAATCTGGATGCAGATTCAAACTCATTTCCTTCTTTAACTAAATAATAATAATAAAAAAATATGTACCTATCTACTTGAAAATAAAATTCTTTGCAACATATCAAAGCAAATTTTTTTTTATATTTTAGAAAATTAGGTCATAAAATGTTATTTTCGAGCCATCCGTAAAATTTTACTTCTCATTGAAATTATATACTACGATGGTGAACGCGAGATATTGACATTTAAGATGGGAAAACAGTTTTTCAAATATTATCTGCCTCATAAAGTTTTATACAAATAATTTGAAAGCATAAATTTCTGAATATTTTATGCCAATTTTTTATCAATTTACATATTTGGAAACCGAGTAAATTTAATTTAAACACATGGTTAAAAATGTCTAATATACGAGTAGGAACTTAAAACAATAATATATTAGTACTGCGCCACAAAATCCCAGCTAAAAATGAAACTATTAAAAAAAATTCTCCATGCCAGCAATGAATGCCCGTGAGGTGACGCCTGATAAGCGCTCGCACGGTGCAAATATTTCATCATTACCGATATCTGTGTACAAAGCAGATTGGCACACCCAGCAATGGGTAATAAATAAATATATCAGCACGGCATATTACCCATTGCTGGGTGTACCAATCTGCTTTGTACGCAGATATCGGTAATGATGATGACATTTGTACCGTGCGGGCGTTTACCAGGCGTCAACTCACGGGCACTCATTGCTGGCGTGGAGAGTGCACCACACGAGTCAGTTTGGTGCCATTTAAAATTCGAAATATTTGGCGTCAGTCGAGATCGAACCCGGTTCCCCAGATTTGCGACCAGACACTCAGGCCACGAGCCGTGATGATATATTTATATTTATTTTATTTTATGAAACTAATTTTATGATCAAAAGATTATGTAGCTAAACAAGTACAGTACTAAAATATTTTAATGTTATATATTTTTGTTTAAAACATAAAAATTAAATGCTTCAGTAACAATTTTATAAAAACATTATATTTGTATTTCAGGTTAAACTTTGACAATAATAAATGACAATGAAAAATGAATTTCCAACAACAGTTTTTAAAACGGAAGTGAAATGTCCAAAAAAAATATTTGTAATTAAAATATTATAAAGTGATCATTATTTCTAAACAAAAACTGCTTTTAAAAGAACCTACGCTTAATTTTAAATTTAATTCTTCATACTTTCTCCGATAGGAAGTGTCAAAACATTTAAAATTATTTGTATCTCCCAAAAATAAGTCCCAAGTGAATTTTGTGCATTTATCTCATTAAGTGAAAGTACCAAAACAACAAACAATCGCGCATTGTCGTGCTTAAGACAAGATGCTACTCCAGTTATGAGTTAACACTAATTGTGTAACGTAATGACTGAAAAACTGAAAGTGGACAGCGGCGATGCGAAAAAAACTTAGCTAAAAAGTGGAAAAACGCAACATCTCATAAGGAAATCTGCATGTAAGTATTGTTAGTGTTATTGACTGTTACTAGGAATGTCAATTGTTGTCATAGCCTTCTACTACAATAAGGAAAAGTTATTTGCACTAAGAGTAAAAGTGAAACACATTACATGAAAACGAAAACTAACATACGAGTCGTAGAAGAATTATTTCTACTCAAGATGACTTGTGTGCCTTATTTCGTAATTGTTAAATAATATATTTTTATCCTACATGCATTGAAAATAACATTTTACTGCGTTTGAGAGCGTACGAGAGTGGACATTTGCATACCTAGGGACGAAAAAAATAGTTAGTGCGTGGCCTCTACTGCACTAAATATTACGTCAATGTGCTTTTAAAATATTTTAACTGTAGATAATTTTAAGGATTCTAGTTATATTTATTCTAAATTGAGTAAATAATCGGGCAAATTAGCAAAGATTGTTAAAAATGTTCATTTATGTGTATGTTGTGTTCTTATTCTATTTCTAATGTTGGTAATCAATTTCACGAATTTCATTGATATTCACAGAGCAAAAAAAATCTGATGTGGCCAGCACATAACCTCTCGCCAGATATTTTACCTGGTTGTATTTTTAAATACGAATACATATATTCATGTCTCACTACAAAATAATTATTTTAATATAAATTATGTACAATACATACATTTTCTTTATATTCAATATCCTGAATTTTTTTCTAATTTCCTTTTCTTTTTCTTTTAGTCGTCATTTTTTCGCAAATTCCTTTTATATTCTTTTGTAGGTATATTCTTTTGCGTTGTTGACTTTTTATTTATTTTCATAATCTTCATAATGATGTACAAATATTTTTGACAGTGACATTTATGTGAGAATTACAAACATTTGAATTTCATGCCTTGAAGTAGTTTGATCTAAGAATTTTTACATCAAATTATTTTATATGCATTTCTTTATCTCTAAATCTATAGAAGATATAATAATGAATTTATATTTATCGAATAAAGAATTTAACGTTCTTTAATATAAGTATTTACATAAATTTTCGATAAATAATATTTAGATGATTTTTTTCTTGTAACTACTACTTCCGATTGTCCAATTGTTCCCAAAACTGACTCGACTCTTCCCATTATTGTTAGATTGAGGAATCCGTAGTTAAAAATGTCTTATAATATTTGAGTGAATCCAACATCCACACAACACACACGCACGCACGCACACACACACACACACACACACACACACACACACACACACACACATACACACACACACACACACACACACACACACACACACACACACACACACACACACACACACACACACACACACACACACACACACACACACACACACACACACACACACACACACACACACGGACATCATCGTAAAAATGTTATAATCGGATTCTAGGGACCTTAAAACGTGCTTATTCATTAAAATCTGAATATGCGATTTTTAGCATGTATACAATACCTCTCTCAGCGAGAGGTAAAAAGCATTAGTTTGATTTAAACAATTAAATCTTATAGCTGGTTTATGATGGATTTAATTTACAAATTTAGATTTACGAATTTACATTTATAAATATAAATTGTACATATCTGCTTTTACCGGTTCATGATGAATTTAAGAAATTTATGATTTAGAATTTTCATTTAAAATATCACCATATTTTATATTCTAAATGTAAATTTGTGAATACGTCCAATCATTTCACAGTATTTGAAACAATGATTTTCGTTGGGAAAATGACAGTTTCAAGTGACAGTTGAAACATTTTAATTTTGATTTGACAAAAGGATTCTGAAAATATGGAAATGTTATTAATATTATCTGTAGAACAATACAGATTGATTATGATAAAAGTGATAAATATCATCTGTGTCAAACCATGTGACCTAATGGGCCATATTCTGTAACTCGGTGATTAATTTTTAACCACTGGTTACAATTTTTATCCAGTCGATATTGATTTGACAACTAAAAATCCCTCTTTTTTCTGTCAACATATCTGATTGGTTAAAAAATTAACCAATGGTTAAAAATTAACCAATGAGTTACAGAATAGGCCCCAAGTTGATTGGGCACATTTCATATCTTTAAATTCACTACAAACCAGCAAGGTAAATCGTAAATTTCAAATCTAAATTTGCAAATCTAAATTTACAAATTAAATCGATCATAAACCAGCCATTAGTTCTTTCGCGATACATGATTTAATATGAGGTTAAGTTAAATGTCCAAATTTTCGGTCTCCGTTTTATTATTTTATTGTCGTTTTGTTGTGTAGGGTAAAAATATTGTACGCTGCTAGGAAGGAAAGTTGTTTTTTCCGGTCCGAAGGATATGTATACAGCCGAGACGCAGTCGATAACTTGAAATCGTCACTAAAGTGTACAAAAATCGTAATTAAAAGTTCAGAAATCGGCACTAAAGTAATACATTATATGACGATTTCATACAAGCAAATAAAATGTCGCCAACATATAAGATAACTTGGGGTGTACGATGTACAATAGTAAATTTGTATGTAAAATGAAAAAAAAAAAAATAGGTACAAGAAAACCGAATTAAATAATTCCGATGAAGAAATTTCATATAACACAGACTGTTTTGAGTATTCGTTACGATGACTTCAATGTCCGGAGGCTCGCAACAGTGACCTTAAGTTCGTTTGTTTGACTGACTGAAACTTACAGATTTGTCAAAATAACCTATTTCATTTTCACAAAATTTCGATTTCAAATAATATTTAATAATGTACCTCGGCATTGAAGTTCCTTTGTATCACTCATATGTTTTATTTTACTCAGCTCTACGGCCTCGGCAACTAAATTCCAGATTCGTGATTAAAAGTAGAACTTCAGTACCTTGATGCATAAACTTTGATACAGGTACTTTTACTGTCAAATCAAGATCGGAACACATTGAAATCTCAAGGGCATCTGAATATATTACCCGGAAATTTGGAGAATATGTATTAGAAAGTATTACAAGATATCAAATTTTAATGAATATTTATTAACAGCGTTTTTTGCATATTATAACATAAAAGTGTTCATGGTTTATGTATAAGAAATTGAGGGCATTCCAAAAAAGTGTTTATTTCTTTCATAAATCAAAAATTCGTCTCATATTATGCATATTCAGAGTACCTACATCAAAAGTAACGTCCATGGTTTTAAAAATTAAGAATGGAAAATTTTCTGATTGTCCTTTGTTATCAAGTTGTTAATATTTAAATTTTTATAAAAACGAATAATATTAGAAAACAATATTGTAACGTTTTTATTTATTATTAATTTAAAAAATGTTTATTAAAACGATAAATAAATACTCAAAAGATAATAACAATGAAGATTACTAGGATTAAACAAATATTAAAAACTAATTTAAAACTACGAATATAATTAACTCGTTAACATTAACACTATTTATTAAACAATTAATAACGCACTATTTATTTACACAATATTACTGATTATTTAGTTCAATTATTTATATCACTATGTATTTAAATCACATTCAACTGTCCGACCTACCGCCCTCCACCGCGTCTGTATACTCAACTGACTCAACAGCGTCTTTATAATCAACTGCCCGTCTGTCTGACTGACGGTCTAACTGTTCTAACTTCCACAGCTTCAGTCGTCTCACCGACTGTCTGTATGCTACAACTCTTCAACACCACTGCCGGGTATCCACTTCCACTCGCCGTTACTGTCCCCGAATACCTAGCTTCCTAATACTTCTCAAAACTACCGAGAATTCACTTTCACAACTATCCCAGTATACCAGTAACTTCCCGAGTATTCCACTCGACACTAAACTGCATACGCTCACCACGATACTGCTGTGCTACCTATGTACCTCTTACTATCTATGGAAATGTCCTTCTGACGGACTTATTCTGTCTATGTGACTGTCTCTCTGCACACAAGTACGTCGCTAATGGCTCTAATATTTGACAGAACATTCTAGCAATGCCTCGACCAATATAACAATGCGCGGGTAATTATGCTTATCTTCCCTCTTGTTTACACAGGAGTCCGCTTACGTCGCCAGCCTGCTGCGCGCCTCACTTATGTTATAGACCTTTTTTTTATCTGCAGATGCAAAATTTGTTCAAATAAGTTGCCTCTTACGTGAAGACTAACATTGGCACGACAGATAACAAATACAAGTCAATTGTAGATACCTCTAATATTATTTGTCAGAGAGAGACAATGTCATCAAACTATAATGTATTTCAAAAAACTTGAAATTTTAATATAAATAAATATATCAATACAGTTTATTACTGAGTGTGACAATCTGCTTCTATCCATAGTAATTCTTTTTTCCCATAGAAACAATAAAAAGTAGGTAATAATTATCATTTTCCGGCATTATTTCATAATTATTTTTATATAATAACGAAATTATGATAACAATAATATTTCCTTACTAACATACATAGTTTATTATACACATAATTACGCAAATTAATAATCCTTTTTATTTAGCATCATATTTTAATAAACCTTATTATATAACAATTAAATATGCATTTGAATAATGTACTACCGTATATATATTCTACTTGGTTAAACATCGTTAAGTTTATACTTGTCATAATGTCAATGACAACACAAATACAATCGTAACTTTAAAATAATTTAATTAGAGAAAACCACAGGATACCATGACAATTTCTTTTGTAATTAGATTAAAATAATGGAAAACCTTGTACCATTTACCAACGCGTTGACAAAAATTTTGTAATTGTTAAACTATTCATTGTGTAATGAATAAAAATGTTGTAAAAATTACACACTGTTTGCCGCCAATTTAATTTAAACCCTTCAGTACACGCACCAGGTCTCAAGGACCAACGATAGTTCAAATTTCTATTATTTCTGTAATCACAAATGTGAATTAAAAAGAATGTATTAAAAATTTATAAAAACTAAATCATAATTTTATCGAGTATTGTATTATAGTACCTAAATATGAACATAACTTTTCTTGCAATTTGCAAACACACATATTATGTAAAGACATTTAAGAAAATTCTGCTGGTAAAATTCTTCTTTGAAGCTCTTATAGTTCTCGAGATAGCAATGGGGGCTCATCGAAAAACCCTGTATACATTTCGATGTGCTGATTCTAGGTCAAACAAATTATTTTCTAAATTTTCTCAATTAAGGGCACTGTTCTTGAAGTGTACATTTTGAATGCCACTGGCTTAATAAAAATAAGGAATTATCAAGTAACTGACGTTAAATAGCAAATAAATTAATTCATTCAAGAAACATTTTGGAAAAAATATTTTTCTAAGAATCAGCACATCGAAAATTATGTATAATTAGAGGAAGCGATTTATGAAACTCATTATAGAATCTGCCAATTGGTCGTTATAAAGTTTTATGAAACTTGAGGTTAGGGTTCCTGGAATCATAGGTAGATTTTTCTGACTTGGAAATTTGCGTTGAAGATGTTTCCTAATTAAATCTCTATTAAAATAATAATGGGTTTTAAATGTACTTCTTCTAACATCAATTTGTAAATTGAAAAGAGATTAAAATATAGGGATTACAACAAATTCAAATGTAACTTTTAAATAATAACTTTTTTGAATTTTTTTTTACGTACATGCAAAAACTTTTTTAGTGTTGAAAGAGTCATCAAAACGAAACATCGTTTCTGTAATTGTTTCAGGTTTCAGTAGGTTTTGTATAAAATTGTAAATATGTGGAGACCCTGGGATTTTGTTTTATTGTCTTATTTATGGAAAATTCCCGGTAATTCTTGTGCTTTACATGTGTGTGCCTTATGCTTGCCTGTTACCTACTTATAGTTCGTCAACAAATATTGTGGTGCTACACAATATTTGAAATTAGTGGGAAATTTTTTAGAAAATAAATGTTGTGAATTTCCCTGGGAATTTCTGGGAATTTTTCCCCATTATTCCATTTCGGGAATTGACCCATCACTACCGAGGACTAGTGCTATAAGAAAAATGTATCATGGTATTTCAAATACTGACCCTTGGTACCTACTTCAAATACCCTGGAGAACGATTTGCTGTCTTCCCCGGAAAAAAGACGATTTTCACAGCTGTGGGTCATCGTGAGTCTTGACCCAAATTTGTATTTAAAAAATGACTTTTTTGAATCTAGGTATTTTATATCGGACCTACATTTTTTTTGTTGCCTATTAGAGTCAAAATTGTCCATTGACTAAAGCCCAGATGAAAAGGCAACGACAATTTCTGATAGGTAAAATTCACAGCAATAAAAAGTTTTAACGCCATCTGCAATAATTGAAATTGGCTGGCGTTTATTATTGGTTACCATTTACATATACATATTGTCATTTTACGCAAGTCCCATACAGAAAATACCTAGATTCTAAAGTATCATTTTTTTAAACACCTTTGGGTCATGTTCCACAGCTAGGTAGATCGTGCTTTTTCCGGAGAAGACAGCCTATCGTTCACCAAATTATAAAAATCTGATGTGGCCAGCACATAACCTCTCGCCAGATATTTTACCTGGTTGTACGCATAAAACGAAAAATTTTTTTTAAATACAAATATATATTCATGTCTCACTACAAAATAATTCTCACATATATTTGCAAAATCTATGGGATATCTTAATATAAATTATGTACAATACATACATATTCTTTATATTCAATATCCTGAAATTTTATTTTTCTACTTTCCTTTTCTTTTTCTTTATATTCGTCATTTTTTCGCAAATTCCTTTTATATTCTTTTTTACGTATATTCTTTTGCGTTGTTGACTTTTTATTTTATTTTCATAGTCTTCATAATAATGTACAAATATTTTTGACAGTGGCATACAAATATTTTTGACAGTAACATTTATGTGTCAATTACAAACATTTGAATTTCTTGCCTTGAAGTAGTTTGATCTGACTATTTCACTCATAAATATATAAACCAATCCAAATTCAGGATTTTACTTAGTTACCAAGTTTCATTTCGACAAAACACCGCCACAAAAGTTTTTTCGCACCCTTTAAGCCAATAAGATGTCGTATTTTTACAAGTAAGTGAGTTTTGATAAGCGAAAAAATTTTGACATTTAGAAACATATTGTTTACATACCTGTCAAAGTCTGTATATTTTCAGTGTTATCAGTTTTTATTAAAAACGAGTCGATTTGGACATAGGAGTATATTTAAAACGTTGAAAAAGCAAACTGAAACATAATACCTCGAAACACAATAAATATTTACAAGATTTTTGTCAAGAAAAAAATTATATAAATGATTACCTGATTTTTATTTTGGAAATAGTCATCCGAATACCATTCGTGGTTAAATTTTATCCTGGAAAAATTTTCAGATTTCTTTACTCGAGCCTGTTGCCAATTTATTTCGTGACATTGATCAAAAATTACTCGTTTGACAACTCGTAATTTTTTTGTCAATGCCACTCAATGAATTGCTAGGCAACCGCCTCTCGTAACAATCTGAAAATTTTTCCGGCAAAAATTTACCACTTATGATATTATATATGAGAATTTTTACATCAAATTATTTTATATGCATTTCTTTATCTCTAAAACTATAGAAGATATAATAATGAATTTATATTTATCGAATAAAGAATTTAACGTTCTTTAATATAACTATTTACATAAATTTTCGATAAATAATATTTAGATGATTTTTTTCTTGTAACTACTACTTCCGGTTCTCCAATTGTTACCAAAACTTAATCAACTCTTCCCATTATTGTTAGATTGAGGAATCCGTAGTTAAAAATGTCTTAAGTCTTATAGTATTTGAAAAATCGTGAATCCAACATCCACACATACGGACATCATCGTAAAAATGTTATAATCGGATTCTAGGGACCTCAAAACGTGCTTATTCACTAAAATCTGGATACATTTTTCACGTAGCACTAGCCCCCAGTCTATTATCCTAAAATTGAACCCTTCAAATTCGAATAATTTATGAGTCCTAACCACTAAGATTCCCAATCCTCCATAAAAAGTTTTAAACCCTGCATAAGTTAGTTTCATAGATCGCTTCCTTCAACTATACCCTCAAAATTTGTTTGTCTTCTTTTAAGATCCTGTATGAAACCGGTACTCCACAGTAAATTCGGCTAATAAAAAAGTCAAAAAATATGGAAATTCATTTATATTATTTATTCTTAAATTATTTCCAAATCCCAATACCAATCAATCCATAAATTATTTTTTTCGTGTCACCAGTTAGCATTGAATTATGTCACCACATGTAACAGCTTGTCGTTGCAGAAGAAAGCGATACAACTTGTTTTGTTTCGTAACACGATGACCGGAAATAAGTAAATCGGAAGAAAGTTGCTTATGCCTGCGATGTTTACTTCACGTTACGTAATTGTGAAATGGGTGAATTTATATTACGGAAGACTGTGTGACTAGAATTCCTCATGAACGCTTCGCAAGATTTTTCACTGACAAATAATATTAATTTAGAATGGAATGGCTAGAAAAAGATAATTAAGCGGTGACTTTTAAAATTGTTCATTTTGAATGTAATTGCTACTGGAACGACGATTAATTAAAACAAAGGTTAAATGTCAGATTATCTGGAGAGATGTAGACTGTTTCTGCTTTATGTTAAATTTACTTTCTCCTGCGTATATAAATCTAATTGTATGTATTTATCTTTTATGTCATTCCAGTGTAATAGTTTTAAGCGGAAAATACATCTTATTTTCTTTTTATTAAGGGAATATGATACTCGTAGAATATGCACGCGTCGTTATTTTTGTCTTCCGCTACCATATTGCTCATTTCCTTGCTCAGCAAATTATTTAATGTCGTTATTTTATTTTCACTTTTTGGTTACATAGTGATGCAGGACGAGGCGAGAGTACTCTCGCATCTCGTCCCGTCTCGTAGTGCTGTGCGATACGAGAACGAGATTACGAATCCGAAAACGAGACGAGATCAATATTTTATATGTCTCATCTCCTCTGGCGTGCATCACTAGGTTATGAAATATTTTGACAGTATGCAGATTGTTTTGCACTCTTCAAGACACATGAGTCAATAAACAATTAGATATAATATTTATTTTTAATAAAAATTAATAACATTTTTAGATTGGCGCCTAAAAAATATTGTGTGCACTTCGGCATAAAAGTTCCTTTTTAGCCTCATACGATTTGCTGGATTCGGATTTCGTCTCGGCTGCAAACAGATGCGAACAAAAAAGAACACTTTTACAGCCTTGATACACAATAGTTGTTGTTTGTATACCAAGTGCTGAAAGTGTTACTTTGTCGAACCAAATCACTTCGCTCAGGCTGCAATCGTTTGCGTTCGAAAAAGGACTTTCAACTCGTATTATACACACTATTTTTTCTACTCCTGCAAGAAGCAAGATATAAAAATAAGAAAATAAACAATTATTTTCTACAAATCTATTAAAAGTGGGCTTTTTAATGTTTGTTTTTAGCGTTAAAAATCTCATTTAATGAGGCCAGTGTTAAAAGTGACAGATCATTCTTACTTTTGACACTAGAGTTAAAAGTGAATGTCAAAAAAAATATTAGAAATACAAATTTAAATTAAAAAATAGTATTTGTAGAAAATATAGTGAATGATATACGTGTTAAAAGTGATTTTATTTTGTTCGAAGGTTTGGATCACTCCGCTTCGCGTCGTGTTTCAAACTTCCTTCTCACAAAATAAAATGTCACTTTTAACACAATTTTTATCCAATAGATATTGATTTGACAAATAAAAATCCCTTTTTTTGTTATATGTCAACATACTTGGGGGCCTATTCTGTAACTCAGTGGTTAATTTTTAACCATTGGTTAAATTTTTTAGCCAATCAAATATGTTGACATATAACAAAAAGAGGGATTTTTAGTTGTCACATCAATATCTATTGGATAAAAATTTTAACCAGTGGTTAAAAATTAACCATCGAGTTACAGAATACGGCCCTTGATTGGTTAAAAAATTTAACCAGCGGTTAAAAATTAACCACTGAGTTACAGAATAGGCCCTATAAATAACTATTTTTTAAAAATAAATTGACTTTTATTGTAAATTTTTGTAGTTGTGATGTGTATCTATGACAACAAAAAACACTCTATACAACATTCATAAGTAAAATTCGTTGCTAAGATACCAAAGCGTGCTGCAAAGAGTCGCTTTCAGCGTGAAAAACAAACCAAAAAATTGTATTTTCAAAGCAGAAGTAGAAAAAT
The DNA here is from genome assembly GCA_963082715.1 of Harpalus rubripes. Taxonomy (NCBI): domain Eukaryota; kingdom Metazoa; phylum Arthropoda; class Insecta; order Coleoptera; family Carabidae; genus Harpalus; species Harpalus rubripes. The sequence goes on along the minus strand of OY720461.1, from coordinate 26,131,740 downwards.
AACTATTTTTTATAATTTATATTACTTATTATTGAATTATCTACAATTTTGCAATGATACTCTGCTTAAATATTCTAAAATATATTTTTTCTACGGCTATATAATTTAATTACTCTATTTCCGATACCCGTTGCATTATGATCATCATAATGAAACGACGTTTCATAATACACCGAGCTGTTCGACCAATCAGAAAAGGACTTTGCATCATGTGATGAGCTATGAGAGTTGAAAAACAAACGCAGCCGCTTGCTAGATCTTAGCCACCGATTCGGCCAGTTCTTTTTGGTTGAGGTTAAAATTATAAAAATGATGGTCGAAAATTTATGCAACTCGTTTATAATGGCTATTAATGCATTCGTACGAATTACGACACTCGCCTTCGGCTCGTATCTTACACATAAACTTCAAACTCTTGTATTAATAGCCATCATTATAAACTCATTGCATATATATGTTAAAAATAAATACAACTCCTTGGTTCTCTTTTGACGTATTCAAATAAATAGTACTGTCAAAAATTGAATTTAAATACTATCTGCTGTACCATAAATAACTAATATATTCTGCAAAAGCCTAATCAAATTAAACTATCAGTACTTACAGAAATAATTTGAAAAAAATAAATTATTAAATTAAAACGCTTGAACTTCATTGTTAATGTACTTATCCTTTTCTTTATTCATAATTTAACACAAGGGCATCTTGATATTAACGGTACAAGTCAAATATTTCAGGAAAACTATAAAGTCATTGCATCATAACGTTCCGTTCAAAAGGTCACAGACCGTCCTTCAGAAAGGTTGTCTATGAATGCGGGCCAATGACTTTTTTCTAAGCATATTACAAAATTTAATTTGACATTTCCTGGTAATAATTTATTTTGGAATATTGGACAAGAATATCTTTTTAAATCATATGTGCAATTTATTTTAAAAAATTTAAATTTTTCATAATAAAAATGATAAGCTTGACTTTAAAAATTTCCCTTTTCAAATTATTAAATATGTAGACCAGTAAAATTTAACTACGTTAATAAAATTAGATTCGTCTATACAGTAAATCAATTACAATAAAAAATAAACTACAATTAATGAGCATAAAATACGGCCCGTCAAGCTTATAAAAGATTTCCGGAGGAGATTTCAATGCTCGATGACGGTGCAGTCCTATTCATTTTGATTGCCTATCAACGATCAACCTTAAAAGATAATTGATATAAATAATAGTTGACGACATGTAGTTATGTACCTTTCATCGAGCCTTTCTTTAAGCTATTTACTATATTTATATTGCTAAAATTATCGTATACTTATTATGATAAATTGTGCAAACTATCAGTCTTTTTCGAGATGATTTGAAAATAAGGTCATTCCCCCTAACGTAAGTAAGTAAGTAAGGTATTGGGATCCGTAGAAATTTTCAGCGGTGCTACAAGCGCACCTGTCATGGCGCTTAGTAAAACATGTCGGATTTGTTTACGTTTTGAAAGAGCTTTCTGATACAAAAAATGGTTAACAGTTCAACTCAATAAGATTTTTTAAGTTTGTTTAGTCGAAACATTCAAGAAGACACATAGTGGGAGGGAAAGTTATAAATTCAGAATGAACAGTTAACAAAAAAATTAACGTAGCGGTAGAATTAGTGGCAGTGGTAGTGGCCCGGGTAAAAGATTGATTGCGTTATAGCAAATGTATTCGTTCACATCCAAAAATTAAAAAAATTTGTAGTAGCGCAGTGGCAATGGCAGCGGTAGGAGTTTGCAAACTCCAAACTTCTACGTTGCCACTACGCTACCGCTTAATTTGTTTGACAGTTTTGACGTTTATTGACTTCTGACTATGATTTCATCAGATACAATGAGCAATAGAAAAAGGATCATTTTGTGGTGTGCCTCAGACGTTGCGCTATATAAACAAACAGACTTATTAATAAACTTTACACAATTAAAAGTGAACACGTAACTTACCATTTTCGCTTATTTCAAAGGCAATTTGTACCAATGCATTTTCTTATTACTTCTTTGTACGAAGTAAAAGAAGTATTGTAATCGCGAAAAATTTCGGTTTTCAGATTTCAACGGAAATATCCATTTTGACCATCCCTGAATTCGTTTTGACTAATTTCGTCGTGACGTCTGTACGTACGTAGGTACGTGCGTACGTATCTCACATAACTCAAAAACGGTAAGCCGTAAAAAGTTGAAATTTTGTATTTAGGACTGCTATAACATCTAGTTGTGCACCTCCCTTTTTGGTCATTACATAATTTCCAGAAATGGTACTTTATTTGAAGCCTATAATAGATTTTAATGAAAAACTATTTTAAAATATAATCCAAAACTTTTTAAATTTGATATATAAGACTTTTATGTCAATTGGAAAAACATAGTACATTTTGGTTAAAACTGGCTAACCGGAAGTGATATATTACCTGAAGTTGTTAACAGTTTTTCTTGAATAAAATGGTTTCATTTTGATTTTAGAAATAAATGCTTCAAATAAAAATTTTTGAGAATTAAATTCTGTGTCTAGCACATCAAGTATTATTAAATTAGCCATTTGTATAAGCGAGATATGTATATTTAAAACTTATATACTTTTTGGTTTTTGTAATGAAGCTTGCTATGGATTAGGACAAAAAAAAATGTTAATGTCAAATTACGTCAAACACGTGCAATTTTATAATTGGGTCTATACTTCATATTGGTCTTGCGTACAAGGAAGCCGTGTGGTGTCGAACTCTATCGACTTCAGAATATCTTTGATAGTACTGATTTTTTTACTTACTCCAGCTCATTTTCAAAACGTAGTATACTTGACATCAAATTTATAAACATATATCACTATCATTATATGGCAGTTATTACCTGTATGCAGCTATGTAAACATTTTTTTTTCTTTTCTTTGAATAAATACTTAACTACTACTATTTAACCTTTTTAATATCTTTCAATAAATAATTTGCATCCTGTAAAGTGCATTGCCATGTCAACAAACCGTTACCATAGCAACGTTTGGGTGCAAGACGCCAAGACGGGTGAAAGTAACCCAACCAGAAACAATGCAACATCATGAACGGCTGAACACGAACCTTGACTTAACTCAATGTTTCAAGTTTCGTAAGAAAAGTCCACTTATACAAAAACAAAAATCTAGATAAGAAAGAAAGGAATGATAGGAATTTGTTTCCACTTTCGGATAGGCAAAATTATATGAGGGTGATTCAAAATGCATCAAAAGATCACTTCTAATATTTTAAACTTGGACGTAGGGAAGAGACATTCTTGCATTAACAGTGCCCATTGGATGTCAGGCATACACATGACTTTCTGTTTTAGCCAATCATGGCAAATACGTGTGTATATGTCAGTTAGATAGGTAAAAAAAATAAGTTTTTTTGTAATCTTCGGCGCTTTTGCAATTTCAAATGGGGTCATACCACATTTTCCAATTTTTTTTTCTGAAAGTACACTTAAAACTATTTACGAAAATATATATATTTTATTTCACATAAGTTTCTAGTTTTACAGTAATAATTTTTTAAAGTTTATGTAAAATTTCAAATGACGTCACAGTTTTGCAACCGTAGTGACGCCTACCGAGCAAAAATGGAACTACATTTGACGTTTATGTCATTATGTTTTGAAACCACGCTTGAAATGAAACGTTGACAGCAACAAGTTGAATTATACTCGTGCTTCTGTTTTTATTGTATATTATCCCAATGGAAACTAATTTTGAAGAAGCAAATTCAAATAATTTGCCAAAAATTGATTTTAATATAGTCAATGTGGCACAACATTCTACTTCATTATCATTTTGGTACCTATAATAATTTATATTTTATCCAATTTTCATCATCTTCTTCAAGCTATTGAATAATATATAGAAATGTATATCAATGAAATTTGGTTTTTGGTTAAGTTCTACTTACGTTGAAATGATCTTGACAAACATAAACAAGAGTAGTCTTCAAAACTTTTGGAGTATATATTGCCTTATACCATCTTTCCCCTACATCTTGAAGCATAGAAATACGAACAAAATTTTTATTTTTACTTCTCAACGAGTTGTTCTCGCAGGATAACACAGAACAATATTGTACTTGTACAACCATTGTAATATCTAAATCAAACATAAATTGTATTTATTTATAATTTTTATTTAGCATATTTCGTTATTTGTACTTAATTTCAAAAAAACAACTTGTTGCAAGGATGTTGACGTTACTTTCAAAATAATGTACAGAATGTCTCATTTTCGATGTTTTTTTAAGGTATCTCGGGTAATATTAATGATAGAGCTAAACCGTTTGCACATTGCAGGGTCAACTTTTCGAGAAAAGTTTAATAGTCACCACAGGAATTTTCGATCTTCTTTTGTTTCTGAGCTACAGGCAAAAACTCGTTTTTTGCTCATTTTGAAAATATCTCATATCTTATTTATTATAATAGTTAGAGAAAAAATGTTTTTACAAAAATTTTACCGTTTCTTAAGTAGAATAAAACGGCGTAATTAGATTTTATAACACAAACTTATGATAGAGAGACTTAAATAGTCTCGTCTTTTTGCTTATTTTATAAGCTTTTAAATGATGTATAACAAGTCTACATTCTTTTGTTTTAAACATTAATAAAAGACGAATTATTAATTTATTGAGGTGAAAATATTGGAAATTATTAAGAAACAAATGAAAAAATTTATTTCAAATCATCATTTGTTTATTTTGATTCAATATCTATTAATTATGTACTCAAAATTATTCTTAACCAATTATTTTCGGGATAGTTAAATTACTAGTTATCGACATTACAGTTGGCTTTGACACAATCCGAAAAAGATGGTTTATTATGCTTTTGAAGTAAATAAATTGAAAAAATGAGTAAAATTGAAACAAATACTATTAGAAATATGCAAATGATGATCTGTAATAGATTTTTTTCATTTGTTTCTTAATAATTTTAAATTTTTTCAACCCAATAAATTAATAATTATTTCTTATTCAAGTTTAAAACAAAAGAATGTAGACTTGTTTGATTGAAAAGCTTGTAAAATAAGCAAAAAGACGAGACTATTTTCAACATAGGTTCCCATTTAAAAAAATATAAATTTGTGTTATATCTCGAGAATCATTAAGTTTTCTAAAAATCTAATTACGCCATTTTATTCTATTTAAGAAACGGTAAAATTTTTGTAAAAACATTTTTTCTCTAATGCTGGATTTATACAGCGTAAGCCGTAACGTGACGTACCGTGCCGTAACGTGTCAAAAACCCAAAGATCACCAACATTTATCTTTCTACGTTACGGCACGTTGCGATATTACGAAAATTAATACTGACCTGTCTGACAGTCTGTTTTTGTGTGGCTAATTATGTCAAAGTTGGAATTAATAAATGAAATGGATATAAATATAAAAAATGCTACATTACGAATAGTCTGTCTTGTGTGACTTTGACTGACATAAGTGACATGTGTCATGTGTCATGTGTCAAAGTTTAGATTAATATATTAAATGGAAATATATATGAAATATAGAGCATTGCGAATAAATTAACGAACCTGATAAATACAAATCTGATGTACACTGCACTTGTATCGACAGAGCATTAGTATACTTTTTACGAAAATGTAACATAAAATTTCTGTATAAAATAGCCTAGAAAAATCACGTGTTACGATACGTTACAATACGCCACGGCACGGTATACGTTACGTTACGGCTTACGCTGTATAAATCCAGCATAACTATTATAATAAATAAGATATGAGATATTTTCAAAATGAGCAAAAAACGAGTTTTTGCCTGTAGCTCAGAAACAAAAGAAGATCGAAAATTCCTGTGGTGACTATTAAACTTATCTCGAAAAGTTGACCCTGGAATGTGCAAATAGTTTTGCTCTATCATTAATATTACCCGAGATACCTTAAAAAAACATCGAAAATGAGACACCCTGTACACTAGTGTGTACCGAAACGTCGGTGTTGTAAGAATAAATGCTGTTTGACTGAGGTTTTGTGTAAATGTTAACACCTTATTGCTTTAAATAGTTGTAATTTAATTCAGTCTAATAAAGAACCTCAAGAAATAATTTTTAATAATGTTACTGTAGCCGAAGTTTTTTATTTTCATAATCTTCATAATGATGTACAAATATTTTTGACAGTGGTATACAAATATTTTTGACAGTGACATTTATGTGTCAATTACAAACATTTGAATTTCTCGCCTTGAAGTAGTTTGATCTGATAATTTTTACATCAAATTATTTTATATACATTTCTTTATCTCTAAACCTATAGAAGATATAATACTGAACTTATGTTTATCGAATAAAGAATTTAACGTTCTTTAATATAAGTATTTACATAAATTTTCGATAAATAATATTTAGATGATTTTTTCTGGTACCTACTACTTCCGGTTGTCCAATTGTTACCAAAACTTAATCAACTCTTCCTATTATTGTTAGATTGAGGAATCCGTAGTTAAAAATGTCTTAAGTCTTATAGAATTTGAGAAATCGTGAATCCAACGTCCACACACACATACACACCCACATACGGACATCATCGTAAAAATGTTATAATCGGATTCTAGGGACTTTAAAACGTGCTTATTCACTAAAATCTGGATATGCGATTTTTAGCATGAATCCAATACCTCTCTTAGCGAGCGGTAAAAAAGTATGACACATTCTGATAATAATAACTAAAAACAAAGTAAATTTATAATTTTCCACTTCATTTGAGGGAAGTGTTTTTTTAAAAAATAAACTATAATAATGTACATTGCACGAGGTTTAGACTGATAATAAAAAGAAATAAAACGCACGTTATTGTAACAAGTTCATGCAAATTTATACAAAACCCGCGATATGTATCGTACAGAAATAAAAAATAATTCATTGTGTTCGTTACATATCGCCCGAGATATGTACTATATTATTATAATCTAATAATTCTATAGAAAAGGACATTTAAAATGCTACAAGAATCGTTAAAATCGGTCCACAAATAAAAATTATATACTCTCCGCACCTGAAGAATGAAATGGCGAATTTCGCTTTTGCATGATGTCACCATCTGGTTACATATTGCGGGCGATATGTATCGCAGTTAACGTGTTAAAGAACGAGTTTTATAAAACATGTTAAATTTTAATACGGGGCTACTGTTTTTGAAAAAATAGCCAAAAACCCAAAAAAAACATTTTTGCTCCTTTGATCGTAGATTGCGGCTTGCCGCGAGCCTCCCATGGTTAAAAACTTGAATTATTTTTCATCCCCATCCCTCTGTCCCGACCTAAACAACATATGTTAAAATAGTTTCTACATCACCTTTTGTAAGGCAAAGATCTTTTTTGGTTTCCATTGACTGGACTATAACTTTCTAAAACAAAATTGAAATGAAGGATTTTTCAATACGCAATAGGGTTTCGTAATGACCACTATAAACGCAAAATATAAAAAATAATTTAGAATGACATACGAACAGATTTCATTGGAATGGGGGCGTTTAATTTTATGCTGATCCTTCAAGAATAGATAAAATTAATTAAATAATTACTACACAGATTCTGATACGATAAAAAGAAAATATTTCTTGTCAACAAAATTAATAATATTAAACGTAAGATTAAATATTGTGATAAAAAATTTGTAATGAACATAATAGTGGATTCCACTATATTTTTATAACTTCGTCAGAAAGTATAAGTAAAACTAAGACTATTGGTGAAAATTCGGTGAAAAAATTCCTATTAATAAGCGAGTTATGGTCCCCCGAAGTTTGAAAATATAGATGTGACGTCACGAATATAAATTTTTATATAAAACTGTTTTCTTCGTGAATCTAAAATGTTCTTGAAATGTATGCTATTTATAAATTATATTTATAAAAACCAAATTAATATTGTAACACTGTACAAGTCTGCATGCTTTATAATTGCAAGTGTATCACAATTATTAAGTTTAATGCACGAAATTTATATTCAAATAAAAACTGTTTGAGAATAGCAGTACTGGACTGGTAGCCACGTGACCGCTTATAGAATTTGTCTATTTCCTTTGGTAGTAGACTCCACCCCCTAACTCGGTATTCGTTATATATTTATAGATGGTCGTTGAGTCGCCAATCAAAATAATATATAAAAAACCCCTTATTTCCGAAGTATTTCAATTATATCATTTTATTTCTTTATTAATATTCATTAAGCATCGACTTTCTCTATTTTTTACTAATTTCTCTTAATTCAATTGAGCTGTAATCCTCTATTGATTGACTACATTATCAAGATACCAGTTTTTATTTCAAATAAATAAATGTCAATGATCTATTAATTAAAATTGCTCAACCGAGACAATGAACCTGAATTTTGTAAAAAAGTTTTGAAAGAAAGTATTTCCAATAAAATCTTTTATACAACTTATTGTTATGTCAAGAAATCTAAACTTATTGTTACAATAGTATTGTCTATAACAATTTCTAAAATGTAACTGACATCAGTAATATGTAAATTCTAGAAAACTGTTACGCATAAATGTAGGAAAATCTATTGTGATAATATCTACGACGTACTCATTGTACTGTACTGTCACTTCGAATTATTGAACAGATTAAACCAATATTTATAATTTGATAAAAATATGTCCTTTAGATTATAACTATTCAGGTTTTTTTAAAGACTTTTATTTGAAATCGTCACTAAAGTGCACAAAAATCGGCATTAAAAGCTCAGAAATCGGCACTAAAGTAATCCATTATAGGACGATTTCTGAAAATGCAGTGTTGCCAACGATATAGTAATTATTGTATACGTAAAATTGTTTCAAAGTTATAATTTTGCATTTTTAATCAATTTCTTCGTTTTAAATAAAATTTAGTTGCGTGTTCTTAATAATAAATTTAATGTCTGAGATTAGAAATATTGAATGGCAGACAAGGCAGACAGGTATGTAAACATAACCTAAAAAATAAGTATTCCTTTCATTTTCACAAATTTTCGATTTCAAATAAAATTTAATATGCACCTCGGCACTGAAGCTCCATTTATCACTCATGTGGTTTATTTTCCTCGGCCCTAAAGAGCCTCTGAAAATAAACTCCACATTCGTGATAAAAAATAGAACTTCAGTGCCTTGATACATAAATAACTATTGTATACAACAAAGAAATGCTTGATTACAATAATAGTTATTTATGTATCATGGTGCTGAAGTTCTACTTTTTATAACGAATACAGAATTTAGTTGCCGTCGCCGCAGGGCTGAGAAAAATAAACCACATGAGTGATAAACAATAACTTCAGTGCCGAGGTGCTTATTAAATTTTATTTGAAATCGAAAATTTGTGGAATAGGGGACTACAGCGCAATTGATTTAAGAGAAATTAGGAAAAAAATATTGAAAGTATATGCTTAATAATAAATATAAATAAAGAAATAAAACGACATAATTGAAATACTTCGGAAATAAGGGGATTTTTGTTATAGCAGTTCATCACTCATGTGAAATCCATATATATTATTGTGATTGGCGACTCAAAGACGGCCTATAAATATATAACTAATACCCAGTTAGGGATGTAGCCTACTATCAATGGAAGTAGAGAAATTCAAATAGCGGAGGCGCGGTTTATAAGTCCAGTATTGCAATTCTCAAACAGTTTTTATTTGAATATAAATATTAACTTAATAATTTAATAATATATGGAAAATAACGGAGCTGCAGTCACTTCTTGTTGAAATTTTATTGAAAATTAAACATATACCAACGTTTCGATCACAATTTGATCATCATCAGGATAACGTTTAAGGATAAATTTAGAAAAACATGAAAATGAAAAAGCTTTTAAGGTCGAAACTTTCGTCAAAATTACAATAAATAAATAAAAAACGTGCGTACATATCAACATTGCATATAAAACCAGTTTCACATAGGGCTTACAGCGCTTACACCGATGTAGTATGGGTTCAGAATCGAGCCATAGGTTGTTCGAAATATTCGAGTATCGTATTGTAACCTTCTGAACTTACCGCCCCTAGGTAAAACCCACATTGCCTAAGCATAATAAATACGTTACCGTGGTCCTGGTAATTCTTTTTTGTTAAAGATTTAAATTTGATTATTATTGCCGAATTGTTCCGAATTATTGGGCTGATCGGGAACATAAAGCTGATACACCTTTTGTCCCGAAACTTAAAATCTGAAGAGATTTGCAACTAAATAATGTTATTGTATACATAACAATTATAAGCACATGAAGGTATTTCAATTTTCTTTATACGAGTAATAAAAAGTTAATATCCTTGAATCAACCGAAACTTTTTCATTTTCTAATCACTTTCTGGTAAATCATTGATTACATTTTCGTGATGTAAACAACTTAAGATTTGGAGAAATGGGATAAAGAAATCATTTTGCAATAGAGAAAGCAGCCGAATCCATTAACAGATTTAACAATGAATGCCAGGTGACGTGATCTTCTGTTATGACATTTATATTAGCGTACAAAAGTGTGTACGTGAACTTACCCACTTACAAATATTACGAAATCCGGAGGAAGGATTATTTAGAAAATATGAATTGTTGTCAATGGAGGCAGATATCTTATAGGAATTTTAATTACTTAAAATGACAAAAAGTTATTGATAAAATGGAAAAATAAAGAAAATAAACATGAATACATATATTTCCGTTAACCGTTTATTAATAGGTTTTATTAATATATAGAAAATCATTCATTAATAACCCCTATTAATGCATGATTTTTATTAATAAACGATTTTAGTAGAAAAATTATTGTCAAAATTTGTGTGAAATGTTACTATCTTAAATTTTTTATCATATATATACTACTGGAATGCGCCATTAGCTTCACATTGTGCGAAGAGATATGGGATTTTTCCGTCTTTGTTTTATACATTTAAAAAATTATTTTCATTGACAAATGTCAAATAGTTAATGTCCTTAGTGCACTTTCAATACTGTTATTTTTATTCTTATTGACGGCTTTAAAGAATATATAATTCCATTTGCTCTTGTATAGGAGTCAAAATGGTTGGAAACATTATTTATTTAAAAAAAACTTACAAAAAATTATCTTATAAATAAATGCCTAGATTTTAAAATAAATTTCTATACTCTGAAGCAAAAATTTGATTACCTTTAGAAAGAAATATTCGAAAATGGACTCCATTCGAATTTACAACTATTTATGCAAAAACTCTTTCCCATATTGCAACTTAATTTTTATATTAATTTTTTGACATTGACATGTGGGGTTTTTATTTAATTTTTATCAGTGTTGTGACAGATCAATTTATAAAGGATCTAGACGAAGATCAAGATCTTTACAATTAATATGTTCTAGATCAGATCATAGGTCAATTTCTACAGGAATTTGGGATCTGTTTTTCTTAGATCATACAAAGATCAGTAACGACTTTAATTTTTTTTTATTTCTTATTAATAAAATAGAAATACAATGAGTAAATTAATTACAAAAATTATACATAACCGTGTGCCTTACACGTGGGAAGAAAAATTAGATACGTAGGTACGTAGTATTATTAATGCTGAATTAACGAATAAAGTAGAAATATAAACAAAAATAATAATTTTAAACATTAGAATTGTTGAAATGTAATAAATTAAGGAAAGGGAAGATTTTTTATAAAAAAAACCCCAAAAATTCTTAATCACACTGTTCTTTAATAAATAAAGTGACCGGTTTCGGCTACTGAGAAGCCATCTTCAGACAACCGGAGAACAATGAATTAAGACAGCCCATATCAAATGGGCAGACAATTATTATATGCCATTGAATTTTTTAAGTGAGTTAAATAAATTACAACCCACTTGTATTTGTTCTTGAATTTTCTGCTTAAATTTTTTTATTTGTTTTCTCATTTGACATGGCCTAAACTATTAGGTACATAAAAAAAATTTTCGTCTTCTCCAATTTTAATTTAATAAGATCATAGATTATATGGTTCTTCGATCTAGATCCAGGTCAAGATCTGAATATATAAAAAGATCTAGATCAGATAAAAAACCACACTAAATGAACTAGATCAGTGATTTAGATCGAATAATCTAGATCAGTCACAACACTGATTTTTTTATATAGAATGTAGGGCTGATGTGCCAGTGCGTAAAGGAGGGACTGTTTTGTTACTATAGGAATCTCGCATCATGGCGCATTCCAGTAATATAATATAGAGTTCAGTGGTCATACCTTCTATATTTAAATTATAAACACCGTGGTTGAAATGTATATAGAATCTATGGGTACATTTTTTTATTGTCAACAGAAAACTGCGATGTATTGCAGTTCTGCTTTATATGACGTCACATCTGCTGTTACCGGCTTTCAGTTTTGCGAGGAATAAACAAACAGTACCCTGCGGCAGCGACAATAAGGTTATGATATCTGTCAAAACGCCAATTCATCAGACATTATTAAAAGTTATTCAAAATGTTTACTTTTGCTAGAAATGCTGCTAAAGTAGTTATTGAAGATTAATATCTTTAGTTATGTTGATTTTCGTTTCGTGATAACTTTAAAATACAGTCTGCGCATGCGTACATCCAATGCAACATTTCAAAGCTGGATGTATAACTGCGCGCAGTCAGCGAGCAGAACTGCTTTCCAGTTAAATAAAAAAAAACCTGTCCAGCTGCATAGCAGATGGATCTACTCGTATGTAATAAAAAAACGACTATCTGCAAGTTAATATTGCAGTGATACATATCTGCGGAATAAAAAACGCGCCCTATGACAGATGTTTCCGCTTTTATTTAAATATTTGTTTCATGACAATGATTCTTGCAAAATTGTTATTATCATAGCGCATTCCAGTAATATAATATTGATTTCAGTGGGTGTAAAAAAACCAGCTTTAGAGTTTCACGAAGTGGAGTATCTCAATTCCCCACAGTTTTTATAATATATATACGAGTATTATTTTTAACTAAATTAATAACCATCTAATTTTGTAACATAGTCACAGTGTTTAAAGTATTTATATGTTAGTTAAAATAATTTTTAAACGTATTAAAAATATTTGAGACCAATAAACTTGGTCAAATTGATCAAATTATTCTAATTATTATCTATTCTCGGTGAGACAATCTGTTATTATTGACAGATTAACCAATATTAATAAGATGTAGAAGAATTATAAAATAAAATGAGTTAGATGTTGGACAAACCTCGCCTGCTATCAGTCCAATTTGGCATCGCAGATTTCAGAATCACAGGAAATCAGGTATCACTGCTACTAGGAACGTTTACCAGAACTAAATTTCAGTTATTTCACTATTTAGTTCACTGAAAATCATCACACATTAAAAATTCATATCACGAAAGTTCATTTGACACTAAAAGAAATAAATTTACACTATTTTAACTCCCCCAACAACTTTTTCATGAGAATTGTCCTTACTACGAGTAGAACATATTTTCATTTGCAGTTTGCAAATACAATGACAAAAGACAGCAATAATATATAACAAACAGAAGTCTTAATATTAGCTCGAACTTGTCTGTTCGAGTCGATCTGTAGTTTCACTGGTCGACGCGAAATTTAAATAAAAATTATAATGAATTATTTATTCACTTAACTAATTTAGAATAACAAATAGATTATTGTAATTAAAAAAATAAAAAATTCGTGCCAACCAGTGGTACAAAAAATATAAATTAAAAAAAAAACCTTTAATTTTATGCTTATGTCGTGTTGAATAATCAATAAAATTAATTTGAAAAATCTGGTGTGGCCAACACAATGCCTCCCGCCATTTACCGTCCGAGTCACAAAAAAAGATTAAGCTAATCCTTATTTTTGTATTAGCGAATTTTACCCTAATTTTGACAGTTTATTTCTTAAAATATAGTTTAATCTAATCCAAGTAACTACATTTTTTTTAAACCCCTCAACAGGGTTAAATCCCAATTACAGAGTGTGTTCACATTCACACACACCCATGCCTTAGTGGGATTCGAACCCAGAGCCCCGAGGGCACTCATAACATGAGGCGTTGCTCTAACCATTGAACCACCGGAACTATAATAAAATGTAGATTAAATTTTAAATACCGGAATAGAATAGAATTCACTAATCCAAAAATGAGGATTAGCTTAAATATTTTTGTGAATCGTTAATTTTTATTAATCACAATACATACCTACATATTTACTTATGCTGGAAACTGTATTGAATCCTTTTCTATTGTTCTATTTACTTTTTCCTTTTTAAGACGTTACTAATATTATTTTCAAATGATTAGTTCTTTGATAGTGACATTTATCTGTCAGTTACATACATTTGAATAACTGCGTTTTGTTTGTTTAAAGCGTAGTCTCTGGGATTTAAATTATAGATAATTTTATAAATTTATCCATAAAATATGTAGAAAAAGTATTAATGCAAATCTATAGATAATTTAATAATCTTTAATTTTTTTTAATAACATTAATCTCGAAAAAATAACATTTAAAGATATTTTTCGAAGAAAAACTATTTTGAGCCATTTCCGGTTATCCGATTTTCACCAAAATCTAATGGGCTCTTTCCTATACAGAAAAAGTTCGAAATACAAGATTTAAATTTTTTCTGAATGATAGTATTTGAGTTAGAGTGGAGGATCCACACACATATACACAGGCATCATCGTGAAAATGTTAAAATTGGATTCTAGGGACCTTAAAACGTGCTCATTTACCAAAATCTCTATATGTGATTTTTAGCACGATCCCTATACCTCCCTTACCAAGGGTAGCGGGAGGTAAAAATATAGTTTCTGGTAGAGTTTACTAAATGAATTTAAATTTAATTAATTAAAATTACGTTTTCATTTTCCATTATCTGGTTCTCTTGTGACTAATCCTGATCACACCGTACAAAACATTAAAATGAGAATAACCTAACTTTATAATAAATATATGAAAGTATTTCCTTCATTCCAAACAATGTGTAAGTATTAAATACATCGATAAAGATAGTATAAAGACAATCAAAAGAAAATGATCAATTAGCAAAAAGCCCGTTACACTTAAACCCTTTTAACGCAAACCTACCAATTACGCTGTTTACTACAACAAAATAATTAGATTTCTTTTATTTTTCTCAAAATATCACAACTATCTCGCGGCGATAGAACAAACTAGTTTCCGGAATACTTCCGTATTGATAGATCTACACAGTGAATGTTGTACAGGGCTATACTAAGGAGAAAATACTTTCTCCTGTCACTAATTGTATGACTAATATCAGTATTGTTTGAGAGCAATTACAACATTGCATAAACTTACACTATCCGTTTGTGGGACGTTGGATAATTCACGTAATGCTCACCTGGGAACAAAAAAAAAATATTATAGTCTAAAAATAAAAACAGACAAGTTATGGTAATCAATACTCGTGTCATTAGAGTAATGGGCACGACGAAAATAAAGTTAATTATAATAGGGAATATGGAATATCTCATTTGCCTCTGAGAATATATATTTTATTATTTTATATATTTGTCTATAATTTGAGGGAGTAGAAATGAGACACCTTTTTTAACATTTACAATACGATAAGTACCAATAATACTAACACACACAACGTTTCTTCAACTGTAATTCCGTCAAAAAAATAATTTTTTGGAAGATCTGCAACAGCATACATTTACTCCTTGTCTGATACAAATCTTCTTCTCCTAAGATTTTTTTTCATATTTTTAAATAAAAAGAAGTCACTAGGTGCTAAATCGGGGTTTTAGGTGGATGACGTACTTCTGTAAAACCGCAGTCCCTGATAATATCTTCAACTTTACGCGCTTTGTAAACCTAGTCTGGGTATCCACTTGTGGTGGGAACCCGTTCCGGTTCGGTTCGATTCCAAAATTACCCGGGTAGCCGGTTATTTGAGTGTGTAATTACCTGGTTCTCGGTTCCGGGTCCGAAACTACCCGGTTCTCGGTTTTGGAACCGAAACTTCGCGGTTCTGGAATCGAAACTACCCGGGTCTCATCATTACAGATATTTTCAATTAAATTATATATAATTTTTTTAATATCGTTCAATAATATTTCTCAGAAAATATGTTTATTTCTCATGAATGACGAAGCTAATTTAAAATTATAATTGATTATTCCATAACTCGGATCCGAAGTTCGATTTCACTACCAGGAACTAGAACCGAAGATCGATTCCATTACTCGGAACCGAAGATCGGGTCTATTACCCGGACTCGAAGATCGGTTCCATTGCCCGGAACCGGAACCGAAAAATGGTTCCACTACTCGGAACCGAAGATCGGTTCCATTACCAGGACCCGGAACCGAAGATCGGTTCCATTACCCGAAACCGGAACCGAAAATTGGTCCCACTACTCGGAACCGAAGATCGGTTCGGAACCTGATACCCGGTTCTAAATTTTTCCGGTTCTTCACAGCACTAGTATCCACCTTCCCCATTTCCAAATCATCCGGCAAAATTTTCCAAACACAATAACAGAAACCTTCAACCGTCGATATGTAACCACCAATTTTTCAACTTGGACATTTTCTGCAGTTCATGCTTCAAGAGATCGACCAGGTTTTGAATTATTCTGTATCGAATCCCTACCCTATCAAAACTTTAATTTTAGTTTAAAATAACTTGGGGCATCTTGCCCATATATGGCCACCATTCGCTCATGAATAATTTTAGGACCATTGCCTTCTTTTATTAAGAATTTTATCACACTCCGATGCTCCAATTTAGTTTCACTAATTTTTTGACCCAAAATTTTACGCTAAACTGTAATAAATAATACGATTTGAATACAACTTACTGCATGATATTAAAAATGTCACACAAAACTGACAACAAAAAATTGTTATCGTTCGTCTTTTGTTTCATGGCTAGATAGATTTCTTTGTAAACTGCCCTCGTATATTCGTACCGTGCGGGCGTTTACCAGGCGTCATCATATTTATTACGTTAGATACACGAAGGAAGTATGTATTATATTATCGAAAAAATTCCTAGATATTACTGAAGGAATGATCCTGACCTCTAAACAACTGTGGAATACTAAATTACAGAGACGAAATTCTTTAGAAAAATAGCTATACTTGTTTTATTTTATTTATTTTTATTGTTCTGAGGTGTATATTTCTCCAAAAATAAATAAATAAAATAAATCAATATATCATCACGACATATTACCCATTACTGGGTGTGGCAATCTACTTTGTACACCGATTTCGTTAATGATGATGACATATTTCGTCGCCTAAGTGCAGTGGTAGTGCATGAACTTAGAGTGCGCGAGGCCAAATATTAAAAAAAAATCTTTTTCGGTTCAAGTACAAAACTTTTTGAACGCTACTTAAATAATCAACACACAATTAGATATTACCTATACCTATTGTAAATGTACAAAAATAAAAATATAGTAGTATTCATTTGTACATTAAATCAATCCGGCGTTGTTTTATATTAGCAAATCTGTCGAAGAGCGAAAAACTATTAGGCTGACTGCTAACGAAGCACGAATGGCAGGCTAGACGCTATACAGTGCAGCGTGTCAGACTGCCAGCGTGCAGCCCAACCATACTGCGTTCTCCCCACCACTCAACCGTGGCCGAGAAATTCTCATGCTCATGTATATTATATTATTATATTACTTATATATTTATTTATTTAACTTTTTTACCTACCGTCATACCGTAGGTAAGGGAGGTAATGTTATCGGTCCAAAAATTCGATAATGAGTTTTCAGTATATAAGCACGAATTAGGGTCCCCGCAACACGTTTTTACTATTTTTACGATGATGTCTGTGTGTATATTAGATTTGGCTAAAATTAGTAAACCGGAAGTAATACTTTACTTGAAGCTCTGAACAGATTTTCGTGAAAAATATAATGATATATTGCAAAACTTTGGTATTGAAGACTTTTATGAAAGGGAGCAACATATTAGATTTTGGCTAAAATTGATTAACCGGAAGTGATACTTTGTTTGAAGTTCTGAACATATTTTCGTAAAAGATATATTGACACAATCCAAAAGTTTTCAAATTTAGTATTTATGACTTTTATATTAATGAGAACGTCATATTAGATTTTTTTCTAAAAATTGATAAATAGGAAGTAGTACTTTACAGAAAGCTATAAACAGATTTTCTTGAAAAAATATATTAAAACATGATCCAAAACTTATCAAATTTGGTATTTAAAACTCGATTTTGACTATATTTATATGATAAACCGGAAATGGTACTTAATTTGGAGCTCTTAACAGATTTTCGAAGAAAAACATAATAAAATATAATCCAAAACTTCGTATTACAGACTTTTCTATTTATTTGAACGAGAAATTAGATTTTGTTTACAAACGATCAATCGGAAGTGATACTTTACTTAAAGCTCATTGCTATTTTAAACATGGAATTGACGGAAGATTATTTACTGGCCACATCATATTTTTCTTAAAATATATCAGAGCTACCACAATAACAGAAGACTTGTATTGCGCTGAGTTTTGTCTAATGACGGTAAGCAATCACCTTCATCAAAGTCTTGGGCGGTTCAGAACATAGCCTGTTTTGTACTGTACAGCTGAATTTGTGGATAAAAATGCAAATTGGCATATGAAGAAATGCAATAATATATTTATTCATTTTCGGGACAATAAAGTACGGGTTAATCCGAAAAAAATAGTTCTCTCTTAAAATAGGCTTTTCTTTATCTATTTTATAATTTTATATAGTGGATTGTCTAATGAATTCTGTATTTCCTTTCCATTTTTTATTAACCTTCCGGTATTTGATGCACATAATGAATTTTCTGTACCTACTTTCTTTTCGTCCATAGTAGCCACTTTATTTTACTTAATACAAATAGTCACGTATATGTCATAAAAAGTAGAATATTTGCACTTATTGTGTAATGGAGAAGATTGAGTAAATTGGCGAGTACATAAACTCATGTGAGCAATTTAAAATGTGACACACTTTCTCTAGGCATTGTGGCTAATGTTTTCATTTAATGATTTATCATTCTTGTAATTCTTTTTAAGATACTTATATCCTTACATAATATAATCTACTACTTCCGATAAATCTCATCTAGACATTGATTAATGAATATAATACCACTTCTGATAAAATAAAACATAGGTAATGTACGTAACAAAAGTTTTCAGGAAAGGTTAGACCTCTTCATCAAATAGAAAGAAATTTTTATATCATGGAGGTAGAAATAAAAAGGAGAGAACATGAGGTTATGCTCAGGGTCAGGGGAATGAAGCTTAGTGGGGACGGACGAACACCACTGCTGGCCCTACTTAGAGATGGGATAAGCGCGGCAATTTTCAAATAAAATTGCATTGGACGTCCAAATAAAATTTTATAAAACTTAAATAGTGAAAAAAATGTGTTGTAATTATGTTATTTGTTGATATATAATATTAAATTGTTTTTATTCACAATCGGTTAGTAATATGACGATTTCTGACTTTTAAAAAGTTGGGAAGTTAGTTATTGTTAACCTCATATTCCAAGAGGTTGGAAAGTATAACGTGAAGATAGCTGGGGTTGGAAAGTTGACACTTTCCAACCTCAGCTATACTCACGCTATACTTTCCAACCTCGAGGCGGGAAATAGCTGCCCCCCGCTTTGAGAGATCAATGCGTATCAATGATGGGTATTTACATATAAACAAAGCATCTTTACAATTTATATGATAAAAATATGGAATAAACTTGTAAATAATACAAGTAATGAATGAAATCAATATTTAAGGTTAGAAATCAAAGTGACAGTTCATGTGACAAATGAACAATCTCAGACCATTCGTTTATTTATGTTAGGTTCTTATTATTTAAATATCAAATATTAATTTTTTAATTCAGATTGTGAATAAAATAGTATACAAACCTCGGTGAAAAGTTTCATTGTCTCGGGCTATAGTTAACCACGGCGCTTCGCGCCTTGGTTAACTATCTTCGCCCTCGACAATGAAACACTTTCCACCTCGGTTAGTAATATACTATTATTACTTCCTTGTACGAAGTAAAGGAAGTATTGTATTCGCGAAAAATTTCGGTTTTCAGATTTCAACGGAAATATCCATTTTGACCATCCCTGAATCCATTGACTAATTTCGTCGTGACGTCTGTACGTATGTACATACGTACGTATTTCGCATAACTCAAAAACGGTAAGCCGTAGAAAGTGGAAATTTTGTATTTAGAACTTCTATAACATCTAGTTGTGCATCTCCCTTTTTGGTCATTACACAATTTTCAGAAATGGTACTTTATTTGAAGCCTATAATAGATTTTAATGAAAAACTATATTAAAATATAATCCAAAACTTTTCAAATTTGGTATATAAGACTTTTATATCAATTGGAATAATATAGCAGATTTTGGTTAAAACAGGCTAACCGGAAGTGATATATTACCTGAAGTTGTTAACAGTTTTTCTTGAATAAAATGGTTTCATTTTGATTTTAGAAATAAATGCTTCAAATAAGAGAATTAGAGAATTAAATTCTGCGTCTAGCACATCAAGTATTATTAAATTAGTCCTTTGTATAAGCGAGATATGTAAATTTAAAACATATACTTTTTGGTTTTTGTAATGAAGCATGCTATGGATTAGGACAAAAAATAACAAAAAAATAAAAAATAGATGTTAATGTCAAATTACGTCAAATACGTGAAATTTTATAATTGAGTCTATACTTCATATTACTCTTGCGTACGACTTCCTTATACACAAGACTAATTCTTGCGTATAAGGAAGTCGTGTGGTGTCCACATCAGATTTTATACAATGTACTTATTGAATTTAATTAATTAAATTTTAAAAAGGCACATGTTTTAATAAAATATTCTAATTTAATTAGCAATAAATGCATTGAAAAACACAAAATATATTCATACGTAATATAACAAGTGATATGATTATCATCGATGATATGTGCTGCTTCGGTTTCATGAGCAATACCTTCGTTATTAATCATATCACGAGCTTATATTTAATGAGAGAATATAAAGAATTTTTATGACACATTGTGCGTGCTGGAAACTTTTCATATATTGCTTTACAACATGACAACATGGTTAATTTTACAATTGCCTTATTATTTTCAGCGTTGTTCGTATCAAAAACTATTACCGCACTTTTTTATACTCAAAATTAACTGTGATAATTTCTTTGTTTTTTATCATCGCTGTATTATACATGTAACTAGAGATTCTGAATGTTGATTGGTGGAAAACATGTCACATGACTAATGAATTATATTCTGTTTTTACTTCCTTGTACGAAGTAAAGGAAGTATTGTAATCGCGAAAAATTTCGGTTTTGAGATTTCAACGGAAATATCCATTTTGACCATCCCTGAATCCATTTTGACTAATTTCGTCGTGACGTCTGTACGTACGTACGTGCGTACGTGCGTATGTATCTCGCATAACTCAAAAACGGTAAGCCGTAGAAAGTTGAAATTTTGTATTTAGGACTGCTATAACATCTAGTTGTGCACCTCCCTTTTTGGTCATTACATAAATTCTAGAAATGGTACTTTATTTGAAGCCTATAATAGATTTTAATGAAAAACTATCTTAAAATAGAATCTAACACTTTTCAAATTTGGTATATAAGACTTTTATGTCAATTGGAATGACATAGTGGATTTTGGTTAAAACAGGCTAGCTGGAAGTGGCATATTACCTGAAGGTGTTAACAGTTTTTCTTCAATAAAATGGTTT
This sequence comes from Harpalus rubripes, assembly GCA_963082715.1. NCBI lineage: Eukaryota > Metazoa > Arthropoda > Insecta > Coleoptera > Carabidae > Harpalus > Harpalus rubripes. Next base: position 26,109,972 of record OY720461.1, on the reverse strand, counting down.
CATTTTGATTTTAGAAATAAATGCTTCAAATAAAATTTTTAGAGAATTAAATTCTGCGTCTAGCACATCAAGTATTATTAAATTAGCCCTTTGTATAAGCGAGATATGTATATTTAAAACTTATATAATTTTTGGTTTTTGTAATGAAGCTTGCTATGGATTAGGACAAAAAATAAAAAAATAAAAAATAGATGCTAATGTCAAATTACGTCAAATATGTGCAATTTTATACTTGGGTCTATCCTTCATATTGGTCTTGTGTGCAAGGAAGTCGTGTGGTGTCCACATCAGATTTTTTTGTTATATAATGCAACATGTGAGCACCGCCGCTACGCGGAACAAACCTCTAAGTATAGCGATGACGTAATCACGCTAGCAGCGAGCGACGTAAACAAACTAGTCGCGACGTGTTAAATTGCTTCCGGTCGTTTGAACCTTTTGTGTTCATTGTTGTAATGGCAGCTATATAAAAGGGACGCAGCTATGCCCGAGAGTTAGTTACATAGTCAGCTGAGTTGAGATGACGAATTGTGTTTCATTAGTGAAGACGGACAGACAGTTCCATTAGTGGAGTCCGACTGTTAGTTCATTTGAGTCCCTGATCACATAACATTAGTTATGTGATTGGGAGTAGAGTATACAGAGGCTGTGGAAGTTCTGTTAGTAGAGTTACCTAGATAGTGAGTAAGGCAGTTAATGAGTTTAGTAGAATAGCAGTATCGTGGTAAGCGTATGCAGTATAGTGTCGAGTGGCGTACTCGAAAAGTTAATGGTATATTCGGATAGCTATGGAAGTGAATACTCGGTAGTTTTGAGGAGTGTATTGGGAAGCTAGAGTATACGGGGATAGTAACGGCAAGTGGAAATGGTTAGGTACTCGACATTGGGTTGAAGAGTTGTGGTATACGGACAGTTGGTGATACTGGATCGCAAGTAAGTCAGTTACTGGAGTTGGAGAGAGTTCAGAAAGAGAGTTGAAAGCAGTGAATTATATCCGGACAGTTGAGTATACAGACGTTGTGGAGGCCCAAAGGTCGGACAGCTGTATGTGATATAAATAGATAGTGAAATAAATAGCGACAAGTATAGTGACATAAATATCGCGTAAACAGTCTATAAAAGCCTGCGTTAATTGTTTAAATAAATAAATACTCTTAGTCTTAAATTGGTATTTCATATTTGTTTAACCATAGTAATAGTCATTTTATCTTTTAATATTTATTTATCGTTTAAAAAAACATCTATTTTAATTAGTAATAATTCTTTGATTTTTACACTTCACCCAAATAAATAAAAACGTTACAATACGTTATTTAACTTCTTTATTTATTTTCAGATTACAATGAATCTTCTTTGACATCGTCAACCCCCAACCAAAAAACCACTGCAACCATTCACAATGTTGGAAACTCTATTTGTGTCTACAGCTGCCAGAACCATCGGTCTAGTTGGCAGTTCTTTATGGCTCATTCCACTGCTGTTTTCAACCATTTACAACAATTATGATAAACACGATCCTGAATCTAAATTGACTGAAAGACAGACGCTCTTGGCAGAGTATGATTTTATCATAATAGGCGGAGGATCTGCAGGGGCCGTCGTCGCTAATAGGTGAGAAATTTAGTGACATGAATTTCTTTTTGTCTCGTAAAAAACTTGGGGCAAGATTCATGGACTTCATCGAGACCAAAATCCAGGGCCTTTCTACGGAGTGATTCTTTAACCATCTACTGTCACGCTGTAAGATGATATTGTGCTCTGAATAAATTACACAAGGCCTTATCACATTAGAAGTATTGGGCGCGTTCAGTAGCACTCAACGACTGAGCTGCTGTGTTGTTTAATTCAACTGAACGATTTGCTGAGTTTATGATTACTGTCACCAGCTGAGTCAACAATTCAGCGCATTTGAAACGCGCTGATTTGTGTCAGCAAATGTTGATTTATAGTAAGTTAGATGTCAAAAATGGAATTGATCGCCTTCAAATTGATTTAATTGAAGAAGTTGTACTACATTTGGTAGTATTCTTCCGATTATTATATTTAAATGATTAATTTCATCGTCGTCCAACAGTTCATTTACAAGTAGATATAAATCTTCCATGATTTCTAATACTTGAACAAAAATTAATATTGGAAATATAACCCTTACCCTTGTATGTATAATATTCACAGTTGACAGGTTAAATTTTCCATCACTAACTCACCATGTCATTCAGCACTACGCTAACATGCTTACTTGTTATTGCTGAATAGGCTACTTGCGTGGTACTGAAAATCTGATACCTATCACTAAATACCTAAAGTAAAGTTGAAAACGTATGTAAAAATTTATAAATTTTATTTTTTAAAAAATTATGTTTTTTAATAAATTAAGAAAGAAGATTTTCTTTGACGTCATTATTTTGAACTGGAGAAAGGGTTGCATATTTAAGAATGTAACCTGTAGATGGCGAGCGAGTGCGAGTTTTAATTTGATTTTGACATTAGTTCATTTTTCTGTCACTGTCTCTCTCCTCTTTATTATTTACAATTTGCGTGGTTTCTGATACTTTTGTTACGTATTCCGATTTGTTAAGCAGGATTTTGAAGGATTTTAACTTTTAACTTAGCTTATACTCGTATAAGATTAAAATGACAAACGAAAATATTAACCTCCAAACTATTATTCAAACGTCAAACACATGATCTGTCATGTTTAAATTACCCGCACATGCCGTTGCTATTTGACGTACCGATCTTATTGCTTTACGGCCATTCATTGGTTCGGCGTAATTCTACGTCATACACGACGGTAATTTAAATATTAAAATTTCATTAATTTTTTTCTGGCCAATTGATGAAAATTTTGCCAAAAGAAAAAATAAGGGTAGCAAGTTTTTATCGTCTCTTCAAAAATATTAAATAAGAAAAATGGCACGCAAGTAGCCCATCGTATCTCTGACTAGCCACACATTATTTATGGCTTCGGTTCATATCGGTAACTTACTCCAATGTGATAGCTATAAGGAAGTCAGCGACCCTGTTGTCAGGTAAAATGGAATCGGTTTCATTTGATCTGACTATTTATCGCTGACTTCTCTAATGCACGTGTTCAACTGTGTTTGAAGTACAGAAATGTAGCTTTTCAGAAGTAATATCACAAGACCTCCTGATTTTATTGATAAATTTTTATTTTGCACGAATTTTTTTGCTTAACAAGAAACACGAAAGTAAACTGCATAATAAATCCCGACTCCGAAAGAGGAGGGGTTTTACCTAATGTCAGGTTGCTTGAGTGATTTTTCTTAAAAACAAAAAAAGAATGAGTGCTTAAAAATAAAAGCTTATCTGAGAAAATCAGAGAGGTCGTGTGGTATTTGATAAGATAAATTTCAAAGACAGCGCAGTATGAAACAATTTAATTATTATTTTATTTTTAAACTTGAAATATTTATTAACTGTCACACTGACAGTTATAAACAATAACAACTGTTTATTTACTTGGTAGCGAAAATTTATCGGGGTAACGGAGTTTTATCAGTGTAATACTGTTCCCATTGACTGAATTTTCAAGTGCTTTGCATCATGATCGGTTCAAATCTAGTCGTTGGAATTTATCGGAGTAAAATCTACTCGTAACTACAGAAACGTCAGATACTGCTTGATGCGCATAAAATTCTTACTCACAATTACATTATTTTTCCATCGTTTTGATTCAAAGTACTAGAAATATTTTATACCAAACAAATTTGAAATATGTTGATTCAAGAAACCATATCATCACCAACTTCAAGTATGAAAATCTACTAAAAGTCAGAGAAAACGGTTATACCAACATGCAGTGTGATACATCGAGTTGATCATACAAAATAAGTCAACGAAAATGAGTCAGAGATATAATTGTAGTGCGATAAGGTCTTAAGACTCGCTGTAACAGGAGTATTCAATATTCTGAATAGGGCCTATGACTAGCATTAATGACAAGTGAGAAATTTATTGACTTCCGAATAGACACAGAAAGGTCAAAGTTTCATAAAAAAAACTTTCTTTACTAAGATGTAGATATTGAACAACAGTCTATTTCCAGGGTTCAAATTCATTCTATTTAGAAACGCTGGTGCGAGATAAAATTAACCAATATTACCAATATTAAAGTAGCAACAATTCATTAGAAAACCGAACTGTGAATTTCCGTTATCTATTAATATCCAATATTTCTATGTTTATAATTCTTAGGTTGAGCGAAGTTCGAAGTTGGAGGGTGCTACTTTTGGAGGCCGGTCCAGACGAAAACGAAATATCGGACATTCCCTCCTTGGCTGCGTATTTGCAACTCAGTAACCTTGATTGGCAATACAAAACTGAGCCCACGGGGAAGGCTTGTCTAGGGATGAAAAACGGAATGTGTAACTGGCCCAGAGGAAAGGTTCTAGGGGGTTCCAGTGTGCTCAACTATATGGTGTATGTTAGGGGTGAGGAATTAATTATAAAAAAAATCTGATGTAGCTATCACATTTTTTACTGTACAGGTGTCATTTTCGATGTTTTTTAATGTATCTCGGGTAATATTAATGATAGAGCGAAACCGTTTGCACATTGCAGGGCCAACTTTTCGAGAAAAGTTTAATAGTCACCACAGGAATTTTCGATCTTCTTTTGTTTTTGAGCTACAGGCAAAAACTCGTTTTTCGCTCATTTTGAAAATATATCATATCTTATTTATTATGATAGTTAGAGAAAAAAAGTTTTTACAAAAATTTAGTAAATAGAATAAAATGGCATAATTAGATTTTTTGAAAACTTAATAATTATCGAGATATAACACAAACTTATGATTTTTTAAATGGGAACCTATGTTGAAAATAGTCTCGTCTTTTTGCATATTTTATAAGCTTTTCAATGATAAATAACAAGTCTTCATTCTTTTGTTTTAAACATTAATAAAAGACGAATTATTAATTTATTGAGGTGAAAATATTGGAAATTATTAAAAAACAAATGAAAAAATTTATTACAAATCATCATTTGTTTATTTTGATTCAATATCTATTAATTTTGTTCTCAAAATTATTCTTAACCAATTATTTTCGGGTTAGTTAAATTACTATTTGATACAATCCGAACAAAATGGTTTAATATGCTTTTGAAGTAAATAAATTGAAAAAATGAGTAAAACTGAAACAAATACTATTATAAATATGCAAATGATGATCTGGAATACATTTTTTCATTTGTTTCTTAATAATTTCCAATATTTTCACCCCAATAAATTAATAATTCGTCTTTTATTAATGTTTAAAACAAAAGAATGTAGACTTGTTATATATCATTAAAAGCTTATAAATTAAGCAAAAAGACGAGACTATTTTCAACATAGGTTCCCATTTAAAAAATCATAAGTTTGTGTTATATCTCGAGAATTATTAAGTTTTCAAAAAATCTAATTTCGCCATTTTATTCTAATTACAAAACTGTAAAATTTTTGTAAAAACATTTTTTCTCTATCATAATAAATAAGATATGAGATATTTTCAGAATAAGGGAAAAACGAGTTTTTGCCTGTAGCTCAGAAAGAAAAGAAGATCGAAAATTCCTGTGATGACTATTAAACATTTCTGGAAAAATTGACCCTGGAATGTGCAAATGGTCTTGTTCTATCACTAATATTACCCGAGATACCTTAAAAAAACATCGAAAATGAGACATTCTGTACATGCATGAGGCACGTTAAATATTCTTTATAACGTATAAGTTGAAATTATTTTTGTTTAGAGGTAAAATGACTTCTAAAAATTTGCATGTTTATTGAGCGTAATTTGTAGCATACATAGTTTACGTAATTTTTTCCATAATTCTTAAAATAACCAACCATGAGTACATGTACAAGCACTCCATATAGTAACACGCAAACTTCATTACATTTGTTTGTACGAGTAAGATAAGAAATATAAAGATAAAAATTTGTTATTTTAAAGTACAGGGTTTCCGAAAAAGATAGATAAGAGGTTTTAATAAGCAGTATTTTAATTATTGTCATAAATCATGAAGCTTCAATCTCTTTCTCGTACAAGAGTACAGGTAATTTTGGGAATGGGAATCCCTAGTGATGTACGCGAGACGAGACGACACGAAAAATATAAAATATCGATCTCGTCTCGTTTTCGGATCTGTAATCTCGATCTCGATCTCGCTCTCATTCTCGCACATTTTTTTGGATCTCATCTCGTTCTCGCACGAGAGTCGCGCTATAAAAATAAGCGCATGCGCAATACGTATTTACGTAACTGTTTAACCACAAGAGACAATTTCGCACCAATAGCATCGTCTTTCATGTATTTGCAATCGTATAACTATAATAAAGAGACGAAACACTAAATTCTGGTCACCAAATTATTTCAATACGAACATAATGTTTATTCATTTACGGTCATCACAAAATGTGATAAGTTAGTAAATAATTTAATTTACCTCTAAAATATCCATTTTATCATCAAATTGTGATCTCTAAACTATTTCAATACGAACATCTGTTAACACATTCTGTCTGTCATCAGTAAAACGAATTAAACATTAAAGTATTATTTTTTTTGTAACTAAAAGTACCTACACTTTTTCATTAAATATATGCCACTATTTAAGTAAGATTAAGTCATAAAAAACCGCTACACTGGTAACCCGCCGGCAACCAATCACTCCGCTTCTATCCCTGTTGGCTCCCATCGACGCTTAATATAACATCCTTTCCGTTTCAGGGGTGACAATAGTTCTATTAACCGTGGTTTTAACTGGGGTGAATTAGGGGATGAAATATTAGAGAAAACTAGTTCTATTGGATGCAATACCGATTTTGTCTTTATTTTTGCATTTCCTCGCTTTGGGAACGATACTAATCGGCTAGATAGGCTCAAAAAATATAGTGAATTCATATAATTTTCACATTTTCGTGTTCTATGCATGAATTAGCGTTGACTCCACTCCTCGTACGGTGCATTTTTCATGGAATTTATGAACCAAAGCTATAAAGTTACAAATACTCGCTCTCGTTCTCGTCTCGCATAATGCAACGAGACGAGACGAGATGCGAGAGTACTCTCGCCTCGTCGTGCATCACTAGGAATCCCAATTGTAGAATATAATGAATTATGAATTTCTTTGGGCTTCAAATTCATGATTGACAAACTAATTCAACTGTTTCATTAGGACCTAGATTTTTTTGATGGTTTTATTCTTTCTACATATTTCCTCCAACTGTAGCACTGGCAACCGTGATTGCAATTGTCATTGTTAGATAAATATCGACTATACTCGCTATCAAATAACAATGGACTGATGTTCAAATTTTTCCTTTCTCCACACCACGACCCTTGCCCTGCGGTGTTACCGCTCTTTCATAGCTTATCATTTTCAATATGACCACTGAACTGAAATCTCTAGTCCATACTTATTTAACGACTATTTATAGTGTAACTTACAAAAAAATAAACGTCAAATTACGACGTTTAATTTAAAATGAAAACCAACCTTCTAAATTAAAACTAAAAACGAACAAAGCCTAATGAAAACTCAATTAACTTTTCTCGGAAGCACTATACATTTTTTTAAATGAAGATAATTTTTATATAATTTTAAGTTGGAGGCATAAAACAAAACTTTTCAACAATGAATTCACAACTTTAAAAAAATTATTATAGGTAACAAAAATGACTACAACCTGTGGGAATCATTAGGAAACGTAGGTTGGAATTACGAGAACGTCCTTCACTATTTTAAGAAATCAGAAGACAATAGGAACCCATATTTGGCCAAAACTCCGTACCACAAGGCTGGAGGGTATCTTTCAGTACAAGAGGCACCATGGAGGACACCTCTAGCAGTGGCGTTCGTACAGGCCGGTAAAGAACTTGGCTACCAAAATAGGGACTGTAATGGAGAACATCAAGCTGGATTCATGATAGCTCAGGTAAGGATATCGAAGAGAAGGAATTATTTACTAGATATTTTAAATTTTGTGCAATAGTATACTATGTACTACTAAGTTTCCCGCTACATATGTTTGCTTAAGCAGAGAAACATATTGAACTTAGAAGAAAGAGGAGACTGATATTAAAGCTAACAAACCATGACCCCAATGCAAATGGTCCAGTTGTCTAGTAAAAAACACAAAACCCGTCCTTCCTAACATTAAAAATAAATGAAGAGCCAGGGGGAAAAATGATGAATGCTATTTTTTTTGCAAAATGAGATGATTGGTCCTATTAATAGATTGAAAGTGAGGCTTTCAAATGGTACATTAAAGGGAGGCAAAAACGGTAGCAGTCCTAAGATACAAGATTTAGAAATTGCAATATAAGAATTAAAATGTATTAGGGTCCAAGCGCCAGGTAATAAAATGTATGACAGAATGTCTATTAGCACGTCGATATGCGCAAATAATAGCTTGGTTAAATGATTTATGCTCAGTACGAAATACTTTAAGTTAAGAGCTGTATCTCTGGCTATCTGATGATAATATCTACTTATTAGATATGGGTAGCATTAATAAGAACACCAAACGACTCCAAAAAGTTTAGACGAGTGACCGATGTGAAAAAGCTCCGACTGCAAAGCCATGAAACTTGTGAAGATTGTTCCTGTAAATATATTAAATGTTTTATAGTTTTAAAACCGATTTATGCGAATTCAAAACCTTTCGAAATTTTGCGATGAAGAAGCCCAAGCTTACCTTACATCATTACTCCATATCTAAATTCTTTTAAAATAATCATTTCTGTTTACTCAAATATTCTTAAATTTGAATACAAAGTGTAGCTAAATTGTTTTTTCTTACCAAAACTATCATTTTTGCCTAGTAGATTCGGTAGTCAGACTGTGAGTATAATAATATTAATAAATGACCAATCTGAATTTTGAACTAAGTTTGAATTTATTAGCTGTATTCTTTTTGGACAAAATCTCAGATCACTTCAGATAAACTCAGGAAATCGTTGTTCTTTTTAACACAACTGATCTGTGTTGTTCTGAGTAAACTCACTTCCCCCCTTTCCGGTGCTACACTACCAGTTTACAAAACTCAAAATGATTTGAAACACTCAGTTTGCAGTTTAAGGTTATATAATACAACAAATTTTATATTCACATATACAGATATACATATTTTCATAAATCAATAATTTTGACAGCAGTTACAGCAAATACTATCGGTAAAGAAGGAAGTGATAAAATGGAATTAAACTTGTTCTTTTTACACACATCACAACTCACTTCATCTCAACTCAGTTGTGTACTGAGCTGAGTTTCAATTGGTTCGAAAAGAATACAGCTACTATGTCACTTCAAAAACATTCCATAGGGTTTGAAACTTAAAAATTCGCGCACTAAAAAAACATGATGGTTCTTCAAATGTTAGTTTTGTATAAAAATGTGTCATGTTTCTTGATTAATATAAAATGTATTTTACATCAAAACTTTCACTGAGGGACTCCGAAATTTCATGGGATCATCAAAGGGGGTCATTAATATAAAAAGTTCACACAAAAATGGCTGTTGCATAAATGAATTATGTATTTATCTAGGGCACAATACGTCGAGGTAGCCGTTGCAGCACAGCAAAAGCCTTCCTCAGACCCATACGACATCGTCCAAATCTTCACGTAGCCCTGAATTCTCATGTAGTCAAAATATTAATCGATAAAAATAAAAGGGCATACGGACTAGAAGTTGACAGAAAAGGAAAGAGGTACAGAGTCATGGCCAGGAAAGAAATTGTTATGAGTGCAGGATCCATCAACACACCTCAGATTTTGATGCTGAGTGGGATAGGACCTCAAGAGGAACTCAATAAACATGGAATTCCAGTCATCAAAAATCTCAGGTTAGACTATAATAAATGTATTCCTATTATAGTATCAGTTTGTATCTAAAATGAACTTAATCCCAACATGTTAGCATTGTTGTTTTGAGGCTATTAAAAATACTTTATCTTTTTAAATATGTACGAGAGGGATGACCAAAAATAATGAGAATTATTTTCTGGTGGGTGGTAGGGTTCTAGTTTCGACTTCTCCCGCTAGATATCTTTATTGGAATCCTTGGGGAACGTCAGTATGATTTTTTTTTTCGTAAGCGCTGTTTGACGGGGTCGGTGGACATTAAAAAAAACGTATTAACATCAAGTTCTGTTTCCTGTTAGGGAAATCAGCAGCAATGCTTGGAAGAGCTTACAAAAAAATACATTTCAGTTTCTGATCTGCTACTACAAATCGCCGAATATGTCAAACAGAGCTTATAAAAAAATCATACTGACCGCTCAAATGATTCCCCAAAGATGTCCCTTGGGTAACATATCGAAAAAGGTGTCAAGTAGACACCTAATGAAAGAAGTCGGAACTAGCGCCCTACCAACCGCTGTAATAGTAAATTTTTCAATATGATTATTTTAAATGTTGGAATTAGAGTATACAGGGTGTTATATTTTAATGGACCCAGCAAATATCTCGCTTATTTATTAAGTTGGCAATTTTTTTCATAAAACATGATTTATACAGGAACATGTAAGCTACTTGACGACGTATGTACATTCCTGATACCACTTCCGGTTTATGAGTAATTAATATCTACTTTGAAATTTCAAATGGAACATACTATATTTTTTTACAAATTTGAAAAGTGGATCAAATTTGCTTTACAATCATGTAAAATAATCCATATATTACATTATTAAAAATTAAAATGGCGGGCAATTTTTATACACCTAATTGGAAAGAGAATAGTGAGCCATGACTGTGGCTTGAAATAAAACAATTAACTAAAACAATTGTAACTATTATTATTAAACGAAATAATATTTTTTTGTCATAATAATACAGAAAATAAAAATAAAGAACACAAGCCACAGTCATGGCTCACTATTCTCTTTCCAATTAGGTGTATAAAAAAGTGCCCGCCATTTTAATTTTTAATAATATAACATATGGATTATTTTATATGATTGTAAAGCAAATTTGATGCACATTTCAAATTTGTAAAAAAATATAGTATGTTCCATTTGAAATTTCAAAGTAGATATCAATTACTCATAAACCGGAAGTGGTATCAGGAATGTACATCCGTCATCAAGTAGCTTACATGTTCCTGTATAAATCATGTTATATGAAATAAATTGCCAACTTAATAAATAAGCGAGATATTTGCTGGGTCCATTAAAATATAACAGCCTGTATAGTCCAGTAAATGAAGGATTTTACCCTACAAAAGGTCGGGTAGTTCTGAATTTTTGATATGTTATATAGGATGGTTGGTTAATGAAAAATCCAAATTTCCACAAATCCCCTTCTTCCGCTCCCTCCGCCATTTTGTCAAAACCACCATAAATTGGCACTTTTTTCAGTTTTTCGCCTATAACTTCTATGTGGTGAATTTTAGCGAAAAAAAAGTTATTTGCCGACTTGTAGAGGATGTATTTTTTTAAATATATGGTAAGTAAAGTATTTTCCACGATTCATATCAACTCGGTAACACTTTATTTTAGCGTAAAAGTCCTCATAATCAGTCTTGTAGAGAATTTAATTACTTACAAAATCCATTTATCAATTTCTTTTTACGACCAATGCAACATATTACGGGTCAATTTACAAAAAAAAAAAAAAAACGAAAAAGTGTTTTTATTTAGTGCAGCAACAGTCTTTGGCTCAGTATTTCTAATTATATAATTATTAATAGAAACAGAATATCTTATATTGATGCAAAATAAACGTAATTATGTGTTGGTGAACGTCAGTGAAGTCTTGTGGGACTACTAGTAGTAAAAACTGTTATAAAACAGCACTTACTTCTTTTATTTGCCTGCGAGATCTTTCTACTTGAGTGCCCGTGAGGTGACGCCTGGTAAACGCCCGCACGGTACAAATATGTCATCATCATTACCGAAATCTGCGTACAAAGCAGATTGACACACCCAGCAATGGATAATACGAGGTGCTACCCAAAAGTTACCGAACTTATTTTTTTTAAAAAAGCTGTATTTGTTAAAACTTCAAACCAACATATTATCTCCTTCAAAATAATCCCCACCTACAGTTGTACACTTGTCCCATCTTTTTTCCACTGTTCAAAATACTTATTGTAGTCATTTTTTTCAATAGCATTTAGGACCTCCTGCGATATAGTTTGAATCTCCTCAAAAGTTGTGCACCGCGAATTTGTGCCAAGGGGTACCAGAGTAACGGGTAACTTATACGTGGACGTTTTGAGGCGTTTAAGGGAAAATGTGAGGCGAAAACATCCTGAACTTTGGGCAAGCAAAAATTGGCATTTCCACCACGACAATGCACCGGCCCACACATTTTTGACATCCACGCAAAGAAATGTTCTTCCCCATCCCCCATACTCACCAGACCTTGCTCCTTGCACCTTTTTCGTATTCCCAAAAATGAAAACCAAGCTAAAAGGCCAGAGATTTGAGGCTGTTGAGGAGATTCAAACTACATCGCAGTAGGTCCTAAATGCTATTGACAAAAATGACTATACAAAAAGTGTTTTGAAAGGTGGAAAAAAGATAGGACAAGTGTATAACTGTAGGTGGAGATTATTTTGAAGGAGATCATTTGTTGGTTTGAAGTTTTAATAAATACAGCTTTAAAAAAAAATAAGTTCGGGAACTTTTGAGTAGCACCTCGTATGCCATGATGATATATTTATTTATTTATTTTATTAAATTCTCTACAAAACTGATTATGAGGACTTTTACGCTAAAATGAAGTGTTAACGAGTTATTGCGATAAAATGGAAAAAAACTCAGTGCGCAATTGTTGCCTTTTTTGGGAGCTTCATAGCTCCGTTGTTATGAATCGTGGAAAAAAACTTTTCATATCAAATTTTTATAAAATTTCATCCTCTACAAGTCGGCAAATAACTTTTTTTTTGCTAAAATTCACCAGATAGAAGTTATAGGCGAAAATCTGAGGAGGAAAGGGATTTGTGGAAATTTGGATTTTTCGTTAACCAGCCATCCTATACAACATATCAAAAATTCAGAACTTCCCGACCTTTTGTAAGGTAACCCCCTTTTTCGACCTCTGTTCATTGGACTAATAGTATTTAATCCTGTATTTACCATTTATTTATTTATTTTAGAGTGGGTGAGAATCTCCAAGACCATGTCGGCATGGGGGGCCTAACCTTCCTTGTGGACAAACCCGTCGCAATAGTCCAAAATCGCCTTCAAGCCTTCCCCATTACCATGGACTACGTTATAAGAGGCAAAGGGCCTATGACCACCCTTGGGGGCTTAGAAGGTGTAGCCTTTGTCAACACTCCTCTGGCCAACAAATCCGGGGACTGGCCCGACATCCAGTTCCACATGGCGCCGGCTAGTATCAATTCAGATTCAGGGGCAAGGGTCAAAAAAGTTTTGGGGGTCACTGAGCATTTGTACAACACGGTATACAGACCAATAGAAGGAAAAGATACGTGGACGATTATACCCCTATTATTAAGGCCTAGAAGTCGAGGATGGGTCAGATTGAGATCAAAAAATCCGTATCATTTTCCTCTAATAAACGCTAACTATTTCAGTGACCCTTACGATGTGCAGACTTTAGTTGAAGGTGCTAAGTTAGCAGTTAGAACAGCAAACGCAAAAGTTTTTAAACAATTTAATTCACGATTACACAAAATATCTCTCCCCAATTGTAGAGGGTTTAAGTTTGCGTCTGATGCCTATTGGGAGTGTCATGTTAGGACAATATCTATGACTATTTACCATCCAGTGGGGACGTGTAAAATGGGGCCCAGTTGGGATACAGAAGCAGTGGTGGATCCTAGACTAAAAGTGTATGGAATTCAAGGCCTAAGGGTTGTTGATGCGTCTATTATGCCTACAATAATCAGTGGGAATACAAATGCCCCGGTTATTATGATTGGGGAAAAAGGAAGTGACTTGATTAAAGAAGACTGGTTAGGTTATGCTAGTTAGTATTTCATAAAGGGTGAGCCAATGAAATCGACGATTTTAAAACGCTAATAACCCTGTTTTGTCAAATATGGGAAAAATTGATTATTGTCTTATTGATTGGTTCGTATATCCGTATGTAATCAAGGCGGTAGTGAGAAAACTCAAATGCAACCAACAATGCATATATGTAAAGCCAACAAATGGTCAAGTCATCGCCACTAAGTGTATTCCAAAATTGAACCACTGTAACCACTGAAAAAGGTTAGTTTAACCGCGGTTACAATGTTACCGACACCGGACTGGAAAAACGGAACGTTATTTTCTAACGCTTAGTAACCAGCAAACTCAGGGATTTGTTAACAAATCCCTGAGCTAACCTGAACTTTTCAACTTTTAAGATAGTTGAAATCTATGGAGACAAACTAAATCTAAACAAGTGACATGTGAATGCAAATGCTCATCTGTCTTGCGCCAAAATGTAACTGCATCACAACCGATCTAGCGCTATTAGCTTGGTTACGGAAAAGTTACCAGATCTTTCAGTAACCGCGTTCCAAAAATATAGCTGGCTACGGAAAAAGTAACCCCGGTTAGCCTGGTTCAATTTCGGACTACAATATAAGTGTGATCAATACTGTATTCTGAAATTGAACCATGCGGCTAATATTTCAGTAACCCGTTGTATTTTCGTAACACGGAACGCGGTTACTGAAAGATCTGGTAACTTTTCCGTAACCAAGCTAACCACGCTAGATCGAGTGTAGTGGTGTAGTTACATTTTGGCGCCCTACAGATGAGAACTTACAAGCGCGTGACACGTGTTTAGATTTATAGTATGTTCCGTAACGCAACCGGTTCGACCAGATTTACGGTTTTGTGTTCCGTAAGTCCTAAAATTATTTACCGGTTTCTATTTGTAACGCGGTTCCTGAAAAAGGTTGGTAAAAAGTCGGACCACGGCAACCACGAAATAATCCTGGTTCATAACAAAATCAAACAATATCCGTCAGAGTCAAATTTCTAAACCGCATTTTTAGTGGTATTACTAATAATTATTATAGATGTAAGTATGAAAACATTTATATTTGAGATATTGGTGATTGTGTTATTTTTATTGGCATTATTCAACGGTATCATTCATTTAAGGCGATTTCGGGCGACAACCGTTCACTTGCGGTATGTTGCGTTCAGGTACGTTCACACATTCGGGCGCTAGGAATAATATACCCGGTATGCTTGGATCAGTGCTCACAGCTGAATGGGTTTGCGAGTCGGGTCAGCTCTCTGTTCACTATTTCCATCTCTTTTTATCATGTCTTTTTTTGAAATGTCAAAAGTCAAAACAGTCGGAGTCGTGGTCTTATGTAAAACAGGGTGACATTATTTTCGTTGACTCTATTTTGGACAAATATGGAAAAAACTATCTTTCTCCGTTAATGCATTTTAATTGTCAGACACTATTTTTGACAGTTTTAAATGTCGCAGAATATACATAACCACCAAGCACGGTGTCAACAAGTGAACCAACGATTTTTGGCGCCACCATTAAACATATCATACCGTAACTAACCGTAAGTAATCCGAAGAAGTGAACGGGTATGTCGCCCGAAATCGCCTTTACTTAATTTATATTTTTGTTAGGTTGTGTCAATTTTAAATGACATATCAATTAATGTCAATCTATTCCGAAATAGATGAAAATATTCAGGAACCATGGTGTACTCGGAATTAAGATACAGGTTTTTTGGTTGACTTACGGATCATAGTATTAGTGTCTCTCGGTTTGTCTTCATAGATTTCAATTTTTCAACTATCTTAAATTTTACAAGTTAGCTGTTAGTTGGTTACCCAATATTGTAACCAGTTTCAGTGGTTTGTGTAATTCAACTTCAAAATACACTATAAATGCCTGTTATTTTGGCAGTTTTACGATTAAACCCTAACTTTTTAAGAAATGATTATCGAAATGATATTTGCAAATAATTAGGTACATTTCTGAGTTTTTACTAATAATAGCGTAGATCTGAGGGTACAAAATTTGTGAACCATTAGGTCCACACTAGTACCGAATTTTTTTGTGTATAATTATGTTGAAATATCCATTTGGGGAATCACGAAACTTAATCTATTTTTATAAGATTTAATTACTTTAACAGAAAGAATTGGTGGAGATTGATTACTATTGACAACCCAAATCACCGATGGTGATGGTGCTGCATACCGAACGACAGATAATGTTGTTTTGTGATTACATTAGTCAAATATGAAGAGAAAATTTATTTCGTATCGCAAAATCATTTGCTTTTTTTAAGAAATGCACCCGAATTTTAGAAATATTTGAGTTGCTAATATAAAAACTAACATATAACCGGAAAATAATAATGATTAAAATAATGAATTTATTTCATTGGCTCACTATGTACATAATTATGTCTAAGAGTCTAAAATTTAATTATTGCTGGGCAATTTTGCAATACTCTTGTAAAGAGTGCCATACTATTAAGAAAGTATAACTTTCAGAAGTTTTAATGTTTGTATGTACATAATATTAATTAATAATAATTAATTAATTACTAAGTGATATTCAAGTGTCAATCATTTGTGATAGAATGTTAACTCGTCATTAAATATAAAATGTATATTATATGTACATAGTTATATTTTATAATGTTTTTATGTTTTTATATATGTATGTATGTAAATAAATAAATGTTTTATATTTTATTTATATTTATTTTATGGTCTAGGAAAATCCCAGAATTAAAAATGTAATTATACATAGTTAAATATAATAAATATTTCATAAATCTATCAAATACAATATTATTTTCACATAACTATAAGATGTAAATATATTTTTTTACGTTTGTTAAAAAAGTACCTTTTTTTCATTAAAATGGGTTTATAAAGTATGCCTTTTTTAAAGCTGCGGAGTGAAATAATGAAACGCTACAGCACTTTTTTTCACACTCCCATTGCAGATGTAATAAAAAATTGTATGCAACTCGTGAGTAAATTCGAAGGATTTGCGTACTCGCCTTCGGCTCGGTCCGCAAATTTTCCTTCTCGTGAAAAAAGATATACTTTACTCACTTGGTACATAAATAACTATTATTGTTCTACAAACGATAAAAAAGTAAACTTTTCTTGCTTACAGAAAGTAAATAATTGCAAACAAAATCTCTTTGCAGACCAGACATTCAAAATTTTCGTTTTCATAGATATGATAATTTTAGTGAATAATTACAATTCTTTTATTAACCATTCAATGGTGACGTGACGTACCTGCCTATAAATCTTCTGTCTAGTAGACCGACTTTAGTTATATCATAAATTTTAGCTTGCACTGCTTGCAGGTTAAATATAATAACTCGTACTACTAAAAAACTGCTCTATTAA
This sequence comes from Harpalus rubripes, assembly GCA_963082715.1. Classification (NCBI taxonomy): domain Eukaryota; kingdom Metazoa; phylum Arthropoda; class Insecta; order Coleoptera; family Carabidae; genus Harpalus; species Harpalus rubripes. Next base: position 26,092,640 of record OY720461.1, on the reverse strand, counting down.
ATCTAAACTTTATTTTACGTGAAATGTAAAAAAAGGTCACAAGCGAAATTCCAAATCGACGAGTTAATTTGCATGACGACGTTCTAATTTCGTCTTAGGCATTTTCAATGATCTGTTGATTCGATTTGGAGCCAAAATTTCGAATCGCTCACGTTTTGGTAAATGAATGCAAACTACACCTTCTTCACATTCGCGTATAGTTCGATTATTAGTCGTCTGTCCAATTTTTTCATCCCCAAAAACGTTAACAATTTCGTGTGTCGCCCATCTGTCCAACTAAACTAAAGATAGATTTACGTATTTCAAGTTTATAAGCAGAAGACGTCAGTGGAGAGACCACGTAGATAGAATGAACGAAGATAGGATAGCGAAGTGGACAAAAACATTCAAACCTCTCAACAAAAGACCACCAGGTAGACATCCTAAACGATGGAAGGAGAGCTGGACGTCAACATCACAAGGTAACCCTCCATAGAAAAGAAATCCAACAAAGCAGTAATAACAGGACATAGTCCTAAATTAAGAAGAAGAAGAAAAAGAAGAAGTTTATAAGCTTTCTAAACTTTTTGAGGCAAATTTATCATGGCTTATTATAAAACAACTATTTCTTATTTATTATGTCCAATGACAACTAGATTAGACCTCATTTAGCAAAAATTGAAGATATGTAAATTTATTATATTATATTTTATAAATAATTAATAGTTATTTATTATACAATGTTTAACGAGAAAGAAACTTAATGCGCGAGCGTCTTAATTCCGCGAGTTAAACATTCATTTTAACCACAAGTGTAATACAACTGTTTATTCAATTTTGCCCTAAATACACTTCTCCAACTTGAGTGTAAAGCTTCATTCACAGCTACTTTTTTAATGGATAACGTTAATACATAATGCTAATAGATAATGCGTTACGAAGTTTGTTATAGGGCAACGCACAGGACCATTCACAGCTAGTTTTTAATATTAACACATAATGCATAAACACAATGACAATGCATAGCAACAAATGTTTGCAAGCTCCAAACTTTTATGCATTAAGTAAATATGTGACAGATGTCAAAATAAATTTGCGAGAAATCTTTAATTTCGAAGAAAACAAATAGCTGCATTTAGTGCTACATTTATAATACCATGTGCTCAAATAAAATTAAACAAGGAAATACACTTCAGCAATCCTTTCCTGCCGTGATAAACTTCAATTTTGACAGGTAATTTGGAATAAATACAGATGTCAAATATAAATTAAATTTTGTTGCAGAAAATGCTATGTTTTTCTTAACCTTACGCATTAGAACTACGTATTAAAGTTATGTCTTAAGCATTATCATTACGCATTAAAAAAGTAGCTGTGAATGTAGCTTTAGTTTTTTTAAATGAAGGCAGAGCTTGAAATGTCACTAGTCGCTGAGTGTGAGTTTCTTGATGCGTTGCCATGGACTGAATTGTTTATTGTTTACATTCTAGGAATTTGAAGCGATCCTCACTATGGAGTTATTGCTCCATGCTAAAAACTTGCCTCATTATTATCGAGAACTTGGATATCGAGAGATAATTAGAAAAAATACATTACATTATTGTTGCAGATACCCTAAATTTCAAGAGGTTTGTCTTGTTATGGGTATACGGTGGCAATGTTAGGACCTAAATTCGTTAATGAGAAAATGAAATTCATAGTTAAATTTATTCTTTAATTTTTCAATACCTGTATGTATAATTATTTAATAAATTTTTTATTTATTTTTATTGGACCTTAGCCACAGCTGACACAAATTACTACAAAGACTTTGGTTATAAATATAACAAAATTTAATTTGAGTCAAACGTTACATAAAATTATAACATTCTTCTTCTTCTTGTGACGAAGTAGCGCGTATACGTTGAATATTTGAATTTATTCCAACAATTTTGGTTGACGTTTGACATTTTAAAACCGCTAGTGACATAAAATTCTTTTTCTATTTCGGTGTTCTTATGTTTCTATAAAAGCACTGTTTTTCACTGAAAACACGACGTTTAGAAAATCTATAAACGTACTGTTTTTGGCGCCTTTTGTATTCTAGAGGTGGTAGTCATGCTTTCATAACTGACAGAGATAACCTCAAAATGGTAAATTGTTTGTGTTAAAATATTATTTCTAATTGAGGATTTTTATCCTTTCTCTAGGTCAGGGGTCGGCAAACTTTTTTTGTAAAGGGCTAATTATAAAAATTTTAAAGATCTGGGGGCCAGACATGTTAGAATATATATTTTACTGTCCGAACGATGAATCTAATAAAAAAATTATTACTATAAATTTTTTATTCGCAAAATATTTGCAATTACAAAATATGTATTAATAATAACATGTATATATATTGTACCTATACTCGTACAATAGTAACTATAAATTGCACAGTTTCATTTATTAATTGTCGGACCCCGAGAGTGTCCGGGGGTCCAGGAGTGTCCGGGCTCTTTTTTACTTAAAAAACAGCTTATGTTTCAAGACTTTAAGAGCAATTTTTTATAAATATTAAAAGAGTGTAATATTATTTGAAAATTAAAAAGTACAAAAAATAACTGCAAATAAATGTATTGAATGAGATTGTTAATTCCATAGTATGACGACGAAGGTAGCGCCACTTGCGATCATCTCTCACAACTTTTCAAAATCGACTATTGGCCATTGCGCATAATTTAATTTAATTTAAATTTTTTAACGTAAAATAACAATATTTATCCGCGGGCCGGATAAAAATAAATGGCGGGCCGGATTTGGCCCGCGGGCCGTAGTTTGCCGACCCCTGCTCTAGGTGATAGGACTAGAAAGAAAAGAAATTTATAGCTATAGCTGTGTTAGTTAAGAAAGAATAAGAATCTGTGAAGTTAAAATTTTACTTTGTCAAAATAATTAAAACGGTAAGTTTTATTTATTACAATTTACATTTATGGTGATGCAATTTTGAATTCAATGTATTGTTATTCCATGCAGGTTATGAAATGTATGATGCACGTTACTTGAAAATGTTGACACTGTCTACTCAATTTGTGGCGGCTACTAGCAAACAAATATGAAAAGTTGACGTTTTAATCCATGATTTCCAGTTCCACGTTGTGGCGAATTATCGAATATATGCTATATATGTTTTGTATTAAAAAGTGTAAGAACAGATGTTGCCGTTATCTGTACAACTGAGCAGTGAGTGTTGACAAAATAGTGGAAAGTAATTAATAAATAATAAATTATTCATTAAAGTATTTCATTATTTAAAGAGTTTTATTTATATGTTGTTTTCACAATAAAAAGGCTCGATGGTCCAAGTAACGTCCTTCAATCCCATATTCAAGTTTTATTTATGATAGTAACCAACACGAACCACCGATATCTCAAATCAGGATGGTTCATTAATAAACCTTGGAGTTCATTGTATGTATTGGTTTTCCTCTTTCATAAATGTATAATGCTTGATACAATGTTTTAATGTAAACAATCAGACAAAATCACAAGATACACAAACTGTCAAAATGTGAAATTTCAATTTTTAGCGGGAAGCGCTACCAACATAACTGATAAAAAACACCAACTCATACTTTTGACAAGTCCTTTTTTTTAAAAATCTAATTGTAAAATTACCTCAACAGAAAAAATAGTATAAAAAACATGTATCATAAGGCCTGTTGACGCACTCGTCCTTTGTAAAACTCGCCTGGCGGCTCGTTTTCCAAACTTGGACTCGTACGTTAACAGATTGCCTTATGATACTTGTGTTTTAATGTACTATTAAAACGCTAGCGAAATAAAATTGTTTATAAAATAACAACTTTATTGGTCCGTATCCAATGACTTTATAAGGCAAAATTGAATAAAAAAAATTATTGTACCTACACTACAAAAATAATACAATATTAATTCAACATAAATTCTTGTATTCTTATAAAATGCGCCTTGTATATAGACTTTCATTTCTTTGAACACAATGCCGTATAACTGGTTACCGTGCCATTTCTATAAATAGTATTTTATGTATTGAACAGAAACTAATAAAAACTAATTACTAAATAATATAAGCAATTATAACCATTTGCAAATAGTAATCAACCACACAAGTACATGATAAACTGCGATAATAAAATCTTCAATAAATATCTATGTTAGTCACAGTTATAAAATTTAATTTTCTTTGGAAAAGAAATAATTACATGCATATTTGTGAGTCAGACTTGTAAATTATAAATATAAAATGATTACTAATTATAATTAAATTAAAAGTACATTACCTGTGCATTTTATTTACGAATAATTGTTCAATTTGAATATATTTATTGAAAAAATATAACTCATTCAAAATTATAATATAACTGAGATTTCTTTTTGGAAACAAACAATAAACATTTTAATGTCATGTTACGTAAATATGTACGTATTTGGAAAATTTGATTACCTACATTTACTAAAATAAAAAATCTGCTGTGGCCAGCACATAACCTCTCGCCAGATATTTTACCTGATTGTACGCATAAAAAAAATATTTTTAAATACAAATACATATATTCATGTCATATTCATACAAAATTCTTCTCACATATATTTGCAAAATCTATGGGATATTTTAATATAAATTATGTACAATACATACATTTTCTTTATATTCAATATCCTGAAACTTTCTTTTTGTACTTTCCTTTTCTTTTTCTTTATATTCGTCATTCAAATTCCTTTTATATTCTTTTTTACGTATATTCTTTTGCGTTGTTGACTTTTTATTTTCATAATCTTCTTAATGATGTACAAATATTTTTGACAGTAACATACAAATATTTTTGACAGTGACATTTATGTGTCAATTACAAACATTTGAATTTCTTGCCTTGAAGTAGTTTGATCTGAGATTTTTTATATCAAATTATTTTATGTGCATTTCTTTACCTGTAAATCTATAGAAGATATAATAATGAATTTATATTTATCGAATAAAGAATTTAACGTATTTTAATATAAGTATTTACATAAATTTTCGATAAATAATATTTAGATGATTTTTTTCTTGTAAATACTACTTCCGGTTGTCCAATTGTTACCAAAACTTAATCAACTCTTCCCATTATTGTTAGATTGAGGAATCCGTAGTTAAAAATCTCTTTAGTCTTATAGTATTTAAGAAACCGTGGATCCAACATCCACACATCCACACAGAGTTTGGGCATGTTAATAGATGAAAATTTATTTTTCCGCGAACACTTGACTAAAAAATTAGTTGCAGCTAAATTAAAACTAAAAGTACTGTATCAGTACCGTCAATTACTCTCTCCAGATGTTAAATTTCGCCTTGTCAATTCATTAATATTTCCCCTACTAGATTATTGTTCATGCGTTTACGTACTTAATCTAACTAAAGGTGACAAATCCAAAATTAATCTTATGCAAAATAGCTGCTTAAGATTTGTATTTGGTGTACGTAAATTTGACCATATCTCCCTGTACCGTTCTAAAGTTAATTTGAATTTTATTGAAGATAGAGTAAGAATATTTTTTCTCCGTCTCATACACAAAACAATAATAACCCGATGTCCACAATATTTATATGAAAAACTTGAATTAAAAAGACACAAGTACAATTTACGTGAAAATGATATATATGTTGTGCCTTCCTTCAACAAAATTAAATATAAAGGATCTTTTTCATATTTAGCTCCTACTCTGTATAATAATATTCCAAATAATTTAAAATCTCTATCATGTAGTTCTTTCAAATGTCATATAAAAAAATATTTTTCGGTAATTTAATTTGTGTACTTACTCTCATTGTCAAAATTGCCTGACTTCTTCTCTTATTATTACTATTAATTATTTTTGGTATTATTACTATGTTTACTGTTTTTTTACTTGGTTACTAGTATAACTTGTAATGTACGTTTTTTCTATTTCATATGTATTTCTTTTGTATTTCATACGTATTTTTTTTTGTACTGGTTAAGTGGAAGATCAGCCTTGGCTGAACCTCGCCATTGAGATTACCTCAATAAAGCATATTATTATTATTATTATACACATCCATACACACATCCACACACACATCCACACACACGGACATCATCGTAAAAATGTTATAACCGGATTCTACGGACCTTAAAAAGTGCTTATTCACTAAAATCTGGATATGCGATTTTTAGCATGAATTCAATACCTCTCTTAGCGAGAGGTAAAAATGTATACATAGTCAATATTCTCATTTACTTATTTATTTAATTCAGAAAAATATTAATTTTTATAAACCAGGATAATTAAGTGTTATACAGGAAAGAGCCTAGTAACCTGTTCTAGTGAAATGAAAATAAAATTGTCCATAAAATTATTGGTCATATTCAGGTGGGGTCTAGATACTTCAGTTTTAAGTCATGCTGTTTTAAACAAAACATCTTGAAGGTGGTTGTCACTGTTCTCTTATGCACTGATGCAACCGATTTTTGAAGCTCCTCACTTCACGTTCCAACATCCAGGGTATTTCCTGACGAATAAGATTTTTCAACAGGGTTGAAGGCGGGGTTTGTAAACATCTGTCTTAAGATATTCCCACAAAAAAATCACAGCCTCAGATTGGGCGTGCGCGGCGCCTCCCGGATATAACCACGAATCGTGATAAGCCGTAAAAGGGGGGGGGTCTATTTCTCAAGGCATAGGTTTACAAACACTGTCCTACTGTTGGGGAAACTTATTCGGCTGGAGATAGTCCGTCCAAAACCTCTACAGGGCACACCTCTGAAGAATTTTGAACTATACTTAAAAAGCGATATTTTTCGTTAATAATAATTTATGTATGTATTCGGTTTTTTCTTTCTTTAAAATAATATCACTATAATTAAAAATCTTGTGTAGCCAACACAATACCTCCCGCCATTTACAGCCCGAATAACAAAAAGATTAAGTTAATCCTTATTTTTGGATTAGCGAATTTTACTCTAATTTTAACAGTTTATTTCTTAAAATATAGACTAATCTAATCCAAGTAACTACCTTTTTTTAAAACCCCTTAACAGGATTAAATGCCAATTACAGAGTGGGTTCACATTCATACACATCCATGCCTTAGTTGGATTCGAACCCAGAGCCCCGAGGGCACTCATGACAAGAGGCGTTGCTCTAACCATTAAGCCACCAGAGCTATAATAAAATGAAGATTAAAATTTAAATACCGGGATAGAATAGAATTCACTAATCCAAAAATGAGAATTAGCTTAAACATTTTTGTGAATCGTTAATTTTTATTAATCTAAATACATATCTACACTTATGCTTTTCTATTGTTCTATTTACTTTTTTTCTTTTTAAAACGTTACTAATATTATTTTGAAATGACTAGTTTTTTGACAGTGACATTTATATGTCAGTTACATACATTTGAATAACTGCGCAACCAAGGAGTTTTGTTTGTTTAAAGCGTAGGCTCTGGGACTTAAATTATAAATAATTTTATAAATTTATCCATAAAATACATAGAAAAAGTATTAATGCAAATTTATAGAAAATTTAATACTCTTTAATTTTTATAATAACATTAATCTCGAAAAAATAACATTTAAATGTAATTTTCGAGGAAAAACTGTTTTGAGCTTCTAGTAAAGTGCCATTTCCGATTATCCGATTTTCACCAAAATCTAATGGGCTCTTTCCATTACAAAAAAAGTTCGAAATACAAGGTTTCTGAATGATAGTATTTGAGTTAGAGTGGAGGATCCACACACACATACACACAGACATCATCGTGAAAATATTAAAATTGGATTCTAGGGACCTTAAAACGTGGTCATTTACCAAAATTTCGACATGCGATTTTTAGCACGATCCCTATACCTCCCTTACCAAGGGTAGCGGGAGGTAAAAATTATGGCATTCTCACTTATATTTACACAAAACGGATTTAAAGGTCAAGAATCCAAATATTTACCATCTATTATGATCTAAAATTAGTAAATAATAGCTAAGATAAATATAATTTTAATGAATATTCATAGACTTTTTCAAAAGTTTTTTAATCTTGTTTACATACGTCATACAAAAAATGAGTCATGCAAAAAATATGTATCTAATCTATATGATTGTTGAATAATGAATCAAACAAAATAGAAATCTCCAATTGAAGAATTTAAGGTCAAGGGGATGTATAGGTCAAAATAGTTATTTACGTATACAAGGTGTCCAGGATAAGTTTTCCAACATGGGGATCTCGAGAACTAAAACAGATACAAGGGCGGTTAAATTGGACAAAAGTTACCTCATTAGTAGACCATTTAATGGTGTTTTGTTATTTGAGAAAAAATACATATGTCACTAGATATATGCAAAATTGTAAATTTTATAGTTTTTACCTCCCGCTACCTTTGGTAAGGGAGGTATAGGGATTGTGCTAAGAATTTTGGTAAATGACCACGTTTTAAGGCCCCTAGAATCCATTTCAACATTTATACGATGATGTGTGTGTGAATGCGTGCATGTGTGTCTGCATGTGTGTGCGTGTATGTGTGTGAGTACGAGCGCGTGCGTGTGTGTGTGAGTGCGTGGGAGTGAGTGTGAGTGAGTGAGTGAGTGAGTGTGAGTGAGTGAGTGTGTGTGAGTGAGTGTAAGTGAGTGTGAGTGAGTGTGAGTGAGAGTGACTGAGTGTGAGAGAGTGTGACTGAGTGTGACTGTGTGTGTGAGTGAGTGAGTGTGTGTGAGTAAATGTGAGTGAGTGTGAGTGAGTGAGTGTGAGTGAGTGAGTGTGAGTGAGTGTGAGTAAGTGCGAGTGAGTGTAAGTATGAGTGAGTGTAAGTTTGAGTGAGTGAGTGTGTGTGAGTGAGTGTGTGAGTGTGAGTGAGTGTGTGAGTGTAAGTGAGTGTGTGTGTCTGTGTCTGAGTGTGTAATTATGTAAGAGAGTAAGTGTGAGTGTGTGAGTTTATGAGTGTATAGATGTGTGTGTGTGTGTGTGTGTCTGTGTGTGCGTGTGTATACGCTGTAACTCAAATACTGATTTCAGAAAATTTTGAAACCTTGTATTTCTGTCTTATTCTAATATGGAAAGAAGTCATTAGATTTTGTGTAAGTCAGATAAATGGCACTATACTTGAATCTCAAAAAAGTTTTTTTAAAAAAAAAAATACCTTTAAATGCTATTTTTTCGAGATTTATGTTATAAAAATTATGGATTATTAAATTTTCTACAGGTTTGCATTAATACTTCCCAACTAACACAAATTATTTTATTACAATTGTATAAAAGTTTACAACACTAATTTGCAAGGGTACAAGATTTATAATTTTGCATCCAGAACGTTTTCTCAACACCAAAATAACCATTAAATTACCAAAATAGGCACAACTTATAAGACTATTTTGCTTCTTGAGAACATTTATTAACCTTTTTAAAATAAATATATAATATTTAATAAATGTACTATAAAACTAAATTTTGTTTTATTGTACATACTTTTTAATCCATTATAAAACATTTTTCTCCAACAATTAGTCCAACTACGTTACTTATAAAACTGTTTTATAACACTGAATTTTGTTCTGTTATACAATAAGTTTATACATGTTGTAAAATGAACTTCTTAAAAGTATGTAATAGATATATACTGGTGAATAGAATATATTTCTTCCTACGTCATTCTTCAAATGTGCGCATTTCAGACACTTAAAAAACTTTTTTGTCGAATTGCAGAACTTGGCGAGAAATAAATATTTTATAAACGAAATATTGTCTGCATTCTTGTAAATATACTTATACACCAAATTGACCACAATAAATTCTCTTTGGTATATTTGAAGTACATTATATATACAGGGAAATAATGTGTTTTACACTGTTTCTGAGCAGAAATTTTTGTGCCATTTAAATTTTTCTGTGAATATGAAGTTAATACTCTCAAAAAATAAGTGGGCCTCCAATATCATAAAAATTTAATTAAATATTGTATTTTTATTTAAAAAATATATTATTTTTGTCATAAACAATTTTGTGGTAATTAATGTAAAATAAAAATCAAAGTAATTATATACTAATAATTATATAAATTTTAAGTTTTTCAGCGTAAAAAAAATATTATTCCAATTTAGTTGCCAATGGCCGCCAAACGAAACTTATCTATCATTTCAATAATGGCCGCACATATAATAAAACCTTCGTAGTAATTATAAATATGCTATAAGTATATTCCGTGTAAATGGTGTTATTAACGATATTTAGGCAACCAATACGCAATATTTTTGCAGTATTCAATGCTTTTATAAAATCTTATAATCTTTTACAGAAAATAATTTGCTCTAATCTTTTATTTTTAGAACGGAAAATATAGTTTTTCGTATGTTTGATATTATTTTATACACAATATTGAAAATGTAAACTTTTTCAATAAATTAAGAGAGAAAAATGATAATATACTTATTACAGATGATTATTTCTATCTACATAAATATTTAGTTTGCTAAAAATTAAGTATCATTTATCATTAATATTTAAAAGAAATAAAATTCAAAATACCGAGCAAAACGTCCCACAATTATATAGCAATAATATAACAAAAATGTTTTTTAAGAGAGAAACAGAAGCTCTTGTGTTGGGATTTTTAGATGTTTTATAAATAATTTATAACTAGCGTTAAGTAAGCACTGTATTGTTATGTAATCAAATGGGGAAAAGATACATGAAAACGAATTTTACTTAAAAACTAATTATAAATTAATAATAAAACATCAATAAAAACCTATAAGTTATATGAAAACTTAATTTTCTCTTTTAAAGGATATTTTTGTTGTATTATTGCTATATAATTGTTGGACAAAGCTTCTGTCTTCGCGGGACTTTATTTCTTGTACGCACATATAAAGGTTATATAGTAAAAGCGAAGGTAGAAAACAGCGAAGAATATTGAACGATAAGTAACAAAATAGCCTTTGTAAATATAGATAATAACAGTTATAAACGGAAATAAATTTGTCATGCAAGTTAATTTTTATTAATAATATGCTGCATACTTTAAATTAGCACACAAAAATATTTATTCACAATCATTATAGCAATATGTTGATTGATTTTAGAGGTAGGGAAATATGTGATTCCTAACTGCAATGATAGTCTTTTGGGTTGGAAACGACTGAAAAAGCTTCCATCTCTTGGATTGGAAATGTTTATGTAAAGGGTTGCCTAGAAAAATTGCCATAAATCCGTATAGTTAAGTAGGCTAAACAAATTTTGAGAGAGCTGTCAAAAATATTAATAAAATTAAAGGTTATAACTCATTGATTTATTTTGAAAATTATTGATCTAAAAAGAGGATGATTTTGAATAAAATAGTAAACATAACCTCGGTGGGAGTTTCATCACAGCTTCGCGCTTTATCTCACCTCGAGGCTTCGCATCTCGATAATAGACACAAACCCTCGGCTGTAATGAAACATCTCCCACCTCGGATGTAATATACTATTAAATAATACATTTTAAATTTCAGAATGTTTAAAATTGTGTAAACGACAGAAAAAAACAAAACGCAATTATCTGTAATTCCTGCAGGCTGGGAAATTAATGGAACTATGTAAAGAATAATTGTTTTGACAGTTTGGTACAGATATTTTATATTACTTATATGTAGTATTTAAAATACTTTTAAAGGCATAGTTATAAATATCTATTAAGTATATTTAATAGATATTTATAATTTTGCCTATAAAAGTATTTTAAATATTACATATAAGTAATATATACTGGGTAAATTAACCCTTATAAAACAGCAAGATTTATATCATGGTTTTATAAACCCTTACCGTACTATTTTATAAAACTTAATTAAAGATGTATAGAAGTTTTATTAATATTTTATAATGAATAGGATAATCGCTCTATAAATCAATTTAGCTGTAACACAATCCAATGATTGTTTATGAACTTTAATATAACCGTTATATATTCGATAAAATAATGACTTTAAAGGTGTTTTATAATTTAGCTATATAGTGACTTATAAAGTATTTTATCAGACCGAATAATTTTATAAGCAGTTTGGTAGTAATTAAATAACTAATAAAGTATAAAGGTGAAAGTAACTACCACTAAAAAGTTTTTAAAAAATTCTTAGGTTTTATGGTGGAGCCAATGTGTTAGTTGGGTTTTTCTATAAATTTTAACGAGACATTTATAAAATTATCTATAATTTTATCCCGGAGCCTAAACTTTAAATAAAAATCTTTGATTACACAGTTCGGATCTCAAATGTATGTAAATGACAGATAAATGTCACTGTCAAAAAACTAATCATTTCAAATTAATAATAGTATCGTTTTAAAAAGAAAATAGTAAATAGAACAACAGTTATATGGAAAGAAACTTAATACAGTTTCGAGCATAAGTAAATATGTAGGAATGTATTTAAATTAATACAAATTAAATGGCGGAAGGTATTGTGTTGGCCACATCAGATATTTTATTTTTGCAAATATCTTCGAAATGTGAAATAATACTGGATTTTAATTTGCACATCTTAAAGCCATCTTATATGTTCTTTCGAATGGCGATGTTGAAATTTTTTTTATCGCTATTTGTTTTAAATTTATGACGTTAAAGTTTTAATTTTTATATGGACGCCATATTGAAAAGTTGCACCATTGAAAAGAGAATTTATAAAAATACATTTAAAGCTTTTTGCTGTATAAAAATATTATATGGCTAGGTGGCCATGCCACAAGAGAATAAGGTGATGCGTTGCTTTGCGAAGCAATTCTAATAAAAGCTAGCGAAGCTTTAGCGAAATTAATATAATTTTTAAAAATAAGTGTTTTGATTATATTTTCAAATGTATTGTATTTTTGACGTTTTGATTACAAGTCGGCAGGCTTTTACTTTACTTTACCGCCCGCATGTGCTACTGTACCATCCGGAGGGTGTAATAATTCCGTTTCCACCATGGTAACTAACGTGTAAACAAACAATATTTATGCAGTTGTGCGTAAAATATTATATAAATTTTTACATGAAGAATTTCTATAATACAAAAGTTCAAGGTTAATAAATTCATGAAACCATGGTAATTCTTTGAGACATAAGGCCTAAGAAAATATCAATTTAATTTATTATATGGCCATGGCAGATCGGCGAATCAAGGTTCACAAAATGGCAGAAGCTATGGGCATTTATAAACGGGGTCAAAATATTCTGCCCAATGAGTTAGAAGTGGGTCATCCGGCTTCTGACTGTTGATCAGAAACATATTCGTTTCCAGACGATATGAAGTTGAATCTGAAGCCTACTCACGTCGATGGACAAAGTGTACAAACTTAACGAACGACTATGTTGACAAATTATGTAAAAACAAATATATTACCTTGGCACGGAAGGAAATAAATGAAATATTTAAGTTAAAAAACATAAACAAAACACAAGTAAAAGAACTAACGAAGGAGCGTAATAAATGGCATGCACTAACTAAAGATCATAAATGAATTTCAAAATAACTCGACACCCTATTAGGGTAAACAGAGTTTACGGATTAATAATAATAATAATAACAACAAATAAGTATATTAATAATTAATAAACTACTTTCGTTTTAGGCCGCAATTTTTTTAAGCTTATTCACGAAGATGACGTGTGGGATATGAGCCGTATATAATACTACCTATATGTTTTCTACTCCTGTAAATTTGGAAATAGAAACAATTTTACACATTCACAATTTATTGGAACAATATAACAGAACATTAATTTTCGACTACTAGACTCAGATGAAATAAAAACAGGTCATTTGTTACTTTTTTGTTAGGAAGGGTGATCGAAAAAATTGAAATAATGAGGATATATTTTTACAGAAGTAGAAATTTTTTTATCTACAAATAAGCGTAGGTTAGGTTAGGCCGTTCTTACAGAAAAAATCAAAACATGTTAAATTATGCCGGAAGTGGTTGATCATGATTAATATATTTTTATTGCTTCGTATGTAAAATTTTCCATTAAATTCAATGGTAAAATAAAAAATATACCATTCCATTTAAAATAAGAAAAGTAGGGCCTATTTCCGGTTAAACAGGAAGTTTTACTGCTTTGAAAATATTTTAGTTGAAACGGGCAAGTGGGAAAACCCCTAAATACCAAATTTCGTAAATTAATATTGATCAGTTTTTAAAATAACGATAGCGTAAGCTCGTCCTGGGACAGCCTGTATAAAAGACCGCTCATATTACACTAGTGGAATATGAAATATTCATATTCCACGGTAAGACTTCCTGTATTGTATTGCAATATTGATAGGTACTTTTATAAACGTTAAAGGTAAATATTGATTGATAAATGTAAAATATATGTTATAAATAAAGAAATCAGTTACTTAGGTCAACATGTGACATTTGACATATTTCAGTTTCTAGTGACACGTCAACGCCTGTGACATAACCACGTAGGTATAATATATTTATTATTATATAATTATATTCTGCAAAATTGATAGTTGTAGATAAAGTATAGTATTTCACTCGCATAAAATGAGCTACTCTCGGATAAACACAATACTCGCTTACGGCTCGTATTTTAAACTTCATCCTCATGTAATATACCCCACATTTTACGCTCATTAATATACTAATAATCACTCGTTGCGCAGCAACCCATGACTAATGAAACCTTGTTACTAAACAACCGTTTTATAAACATAATACTGACAACTAAACGTCAATTTTACGCACTATCGTGTAGATAATAAATGTTTATACAAACCTTCGAACAAAGTAAAATCACAATGTCATAGAGTAAGTTTATATCGAAGTTGTAATCCAATCGGTTTTAAATAAATCATAAATCTTGGCTGTTTACACCAGAAAAATTTAAAGCCATCAAGTACATTCGAATTTACCGAAGATTTATATATTAACATACCTAGGATTGTTACGTATATCATAATTGCCGTAGATGTCGATTTGACATCTAAAGCTTGTCATGATTCATAATATCCGTGGTTTGTTCAATAGTTTATCGGTTTCAGAAAATTAAGACTATATTAATAAGTATTATTTTTTGAAATTCTCTCGTTAATGCTACTTTCAGAATGCTATGGGTAACAGAACAATTTTTTTGACATACATCAATATGACAAATATTCAAATTGTATGTTTTATTCTTCATTTTTTAGAATAAAATAAATCGTATTAAGAACGATACACTAACGTTATCTGTATGTATAATGAAGAGCATTATACTTTCATTTTATTTTATTTTCATTTTGTGGACCCTTGGTGACAAATCAGTATGGTAATAATATTACCATACAGATATAGTTATTACTTAGTTACCAGCCTACTTTTGTACATGTAAACAATGGATTAATATCCTTAAATCGATAAATTGGATTTACTACTGACACTATTGGCATAGCAGCATAAAATGCGTAGATCATTATTGACTAGTATTAATTTTGACTGACTATTTCACTCATAAATACATAAACCAATCCAAATTCAAGATTCTACATAGTTACCAAGTTTCATTTTGACAAAACATCGACACAAAAAAAAATTTCGCACCCTTTAAGCCAATAAGATGTCGTATTTTTACAAGTAAGTGAGTTTTTATAAGCCAAAATTTTTTGACGTTTTAGAAACATATTTTTTACATACCTGTCAAAGTCTGTGTATTTTCAATGTTATCAGTTTATTAAAAACGAGTTTATTAAAAACGAGTCGATTTGAACAGGAATCTATTTAAAACGTTGAAGAAGCAAACTGAAACATAATACCACTAAACACAATAAAACTTACAAAAATTTTGTCGAGAAAAAAATTATATAAATGATTATCTGATTTTTATTTTGGAAATAGTCATCCGAATACCATTCGCGGTTAAATTTTATCCTGGAAAAATTTTCCTATTGCTTTACTCGAGCCTGTTGCCAATTTATCTCGTAACATTGATCAATGTCACTCAATAAATCGCTAGGCAACCGGCTCTCGTAACAATCTGAAAATTTTTCCGGCAAAAATTTACCACTTATGATAATTGACAATTTACTTAGATTTTTCATCTAACATAGATTTTTCATATAGGGCGCGAGCAGACACGTGACTCGAACGACCTTGACGTGCTTGGAATAAGCTGATTTGTGTGCGAATGTCATTTTGACAAAAACAATGTCATGTTGACAAGACCAATGTTTTTATTTATTTTGATTTTTAACTATACTCTGTTCCATTTAAGCCATTCAGTAGATGGCACTGGCATCAGCGCAAATCTGAAGTAGCCGAAATTACATTGGGTAAACTTGTCTCTTGTCTCTAATTTCAGCCAATCAGAGAGGTCAAAACTATTCCCTATGCTCTGCAATACTGAATGGCTTAAATGGAACAAGGTATACTAAAATGTTATTATTTATAATTTCATATGTTTTACTGCTTTAAAATTGTAAAATAATAACATTAAAGCAGCTCAAAATCAAAATAAATCAAAACGTTAGTATTGTCAACGTGACATTGTTCTTGTCAAAAAAACATGCGCACACAAATCAGCTGATTCCAAGCACGTCAAGGTCGCTCGAGTCACGTGTCTGCTCGCGCCCTATATCAAATCAATTATTTTTCTTTCTAGGATTAATTTTAAAAAATATTGTTTCTTCTTGCGTCCACGGATTTCTCATTGCTCTTCTAATAATTATGCTAACTCATCGTTCACATCGCTTTGACATATATTAACTGTCAAACTATGAAAGATGAATAAATTACTCTGCGTTTTTTTTTTATTGTTTTAGTACCTACTATTGAATTTTCTGTTAAATCGCTGTTTATTTCGAGAAAGTAAATCGGATTTATGAGCAAATCTCGTTGGTAAAGTCGATTTAGAATCCGAAATGAAATTTTTGACCCTAAAAACAGGTATAAAAAGCCTACTTTTAATAGATTTGTACAAAAAATAATTTAGAATGACTTTTATCTTTTAATGTAAATGACATTGATTAAAGTGCATAAATTTAGTACCTACTGGAATGAATTTACAACTTAAATTTCAATATACGAGATTAGATTTAATTGTAAAAGGTTATATCATGTTTACTCGGAAAAACGTATTTTTCTAACAACCAATAATTAAAATTAATTAATTATATAACAGCAGTCTTCATTTTGATTGTCATTTTATTTTCCTGTCAAAATTTATAATTAACATATTTCAACCTGATAGTGGCACAGACAGTGGCGTACCTAAGTGAAATGGCGCCCAGGGCAACGGTCGTAATTGCGCCCCCTGTCAACAATGTAAAATCAAGTTTACATATTTCTCGCTCTAGTGTATATGTTGAAATTACTTAAGAATATCCATATATATATATATATATATATATATATATATATATATATATATATATATATATATATATATATATATATATATATATATATATATATATATATATAATGAAATAACTCCAACCATGAACGAATCAGCACAATAACAAAATAACTATCAATATACGGGTGTTCCGCGACTCGAGCGACAGACTATACCATATATTCCGGGGGTCATTACGATCAAAAAATGGCATTAATAACGTGCTCAAAGCAATATCACTTAATCGATCTTGAACCATGGAGGCTCTCAGATAATTTAATATCAGTTCTAATTTGTTGAAAGATCTTTCACAGCTAGCAATGAAAACTGCAATAGTTAACATTATTTGTATGGCTATCCGAAGATTTTTCGCCGTTGGTGTTTTTCGGTTTCAACATCCCAGACAGAGACTATGTCCAATTTCCAGAGCTTCAGTCACCAAAGTTTCTCTTTCATTGCGAAAATAATCTCTTAAACCTTTCAAATCTAAGGCCGTATCATGAAAGTTCATATTTTATATCTTGCAGTCTTTTCTGAACTCTATCAATAGGAATGAGTACTCTCGTCCAAAATCCAAGTAGAGTCAGAAAATCGAGTGTCAAAATACGGTTGTACAATTGCGTAGCATCACTCCTTGTTTCACTCTTTTCATTTGCATCATCCATTATAGTCTCGGGTAGGTACTTGGAGTATGCCGACAAGGTAATTGTTTATGGGCTTCACAGCTTCCACTTTTGCACTCCATATGTTTTAGACTCAGATTTAATAACTAGGGCGCAGCGTTTTTGAGTATTTCCCAGCGTTGAGCAGCTGATGAAAAAAAAAACAGAGAGCTACAACACTTCCGAAAAATGTCAATACGCACAGTAATCAACAGTTTTGGCACTTCAAATTCTGGCACTTAAGTTACATACGGATACTAAGGGCTCCAACCGGCGCCCCCTTGGTTCTGGCGCCCAGGGCACCTGCCCTGTTTGCCCCGCCCTAGGTACGCCACTGGGCACAGACAATAAGATGTCAGAACAGATTTATAAATTGTAAGTAAATATTTTTTTGAAAATAATTGTGACCTCAATTAATTACAGCTAATAATAGTCATTTCTAAGAAAATGTTAATGGACAATCATTGTAAAATAAAATCTTTTTATGTACTAAGTATACTAATGATACACCCTTTTGGAAAACGAAGTATTGATTATTTTTTTCCAACATTTATTTTATAACTGTATTCCCTGAATTTTCGGTACGAAAGTAATGCTTTAATGATAATTACTATAATAATATGTCTGTAACAAGTTTTATATACGTCGCTTAAATCTAAATTTTTTTACACGAGCGAAGAGCGGACGAAGTGTATAAAAAACAACTAAAGTCTAAAAAGTTAATAAAACGAGTCACATATTACACGTTATGCTTTTTCTACGACTACAAATTAAGACATCAAGAATATACAGGTTGTCTCACAACTCGCGCCCCAGACGAAACTGACACTTGCCGACGACAATAGGTTGCCAACAAATAGAAGAAAATAATTTGCGGAGTACAAGATTTTATAATCCACCAATCCCGGAAGGATATCTTGAGGTATGATGATATTATTACAAAATAAAACTGGTTGCTAGGTTTTAAAAATACTACTAGTGAGTTACAAAATTTGTTTGACTTACTGTAATTTTGACAATTTAGAGTTGACTTTTCACTGTCAACAAATTTAGGTTATCACTTTATGATCCACAAGATTTCTATCCAGAAAACGTTCCGAATAGACTCGTGCTACTTCTCTGGCGTTACGTCCACATTCTCCGAAAATTATAATCATTTCTAAGTAATCAGCGGCTGAATACATGGTAAGAATTTGCCTTTTTTTATTCACCTTGTCAAATTTAATTTGACACTGACATTTTTCGAAACCTAGTCGCCCACACATTTTAAAGAAGATACACGTTAAAGGTGTAGGTCTCTGATTGGTCAATTTTAAGACGTTTTTTCTCGAAAGTTAGATTTTTTTTTCTTCGAAATTCCACATCCGATTGCAGTCTCGTATTTCCTCATTTGCTCTGGGGCGCGAGTTGTGAGACAGCCTGTATAAATGCACTTTATAGCTTGCCTATTTTTATATAATGACATCTAGGGCAGTTAGCTTCACCCCGTGCTTAATTACTCAACTGTTAGTGGTTGCAAGCTTCACGTCGGATCCAATTCGATCAAAGCCACGGCTTTCAACTTGTTAAGTTGTAATTAATATGTTGTATAAACTATTATTCACGAAAGATGACTATTCAAGGTCATTTATGAGCCGTCGGATATAATATTACTTGCAGATAACTTCAATGCATTTCGTTTGCATAGGCGTGCAACATGAAATATTTATGGACACATTTTCACTGAAAAAATCAGTATAATTATGCTTCTTTCTAAATAATACCTTTCTGAAAGATTTATGTTCTTCACTTATGTTTTTGCAATATAGAAAAACATAGACTTAACTTATAAACCAAGGAATAATAATTTAATTTAAACGTCAACGCCACTGGGTAAATTTTAGCATAGAGGGCAGGGTAGTCGATAATTAGATATCTGTAATGCTACGACATATGTCATTATTATTTATAGTGTGTTAGAAAGTAATGCCACTATGTACGTATATCTGTCACACCACATAAATTAAATAGACATAGGTCAAATAATCTTTCTCTTTCTAATACAAAATGTTGCTAAGCTACTGCTATAAAGTGATGTGTATTCTTTCTTCGAACAAATGGCATTGAATAGTCATCTTTCGTGAATAATAGTATACAAGAATGTATGCTACAGTAAAGCATTCAAAATTAAGTCAACTGGTAAGTTTATTGGCAAATGTAAAATCAAGTATCTATGTGGAAAATAAGATACTGACACAGTGTCAGTGACACTGACAGAAAATAACGTTATTCGTACGACTATGATTCAAGGTAATATATCTGAATTAATAAATGAACTTATGTTAAAGCTAAAGTATTGTCAACAACGAGTATCGTTTTAAAATGGAATGTCCTAACTTACTCGAATTTTTTAAACACAAGCGTATTATATCCATCCTTATCGCACACGCTTCTAGTCATCGCAAATGAGAGAGATAAATGTACGCCAATTTGTTAATTCGTTCATAATACAGATGACCTTGATCGGACTTCTTTCAATAATTTTACTGTTTATTATTTTTCTCGTCAGGATGTTAAATATTATCATTATTACTTAAAACATTTCACTTTTCATTTTCGTAACTTTGCTCATGAATTATTAACCTTGACCATGCAATATTAGTTGTTTTTTTTTATTTTGGGATATTCCACAATCTTACAGGTTTTGAATTGCTATAAGAACTTGAAAATAAATTACAATATGACGTCAATATTTTTTATAAGAACATTACGTAAAAATTTCATTTATAGATTAATATAAATATCGGATGTCAAATATAAAGGATAAAAGACCCGCTGACCCGCAGAATAGCATGCGACACCAGGATACCGATTCTTGAAATATGAGAATTTACTCACAAGGTGACATAAAATTTCATCTCACTCTCATCTCATTTCATATTTTCTCACTTTTTTAATTCCCGAAATAAAGTGAAATATGTTTCACCTATCTAAATGGTTATGACTTAGCAAGTGAAAAATATGACATAAAAGTGTGATTTTTGACATTGACAGTCCTACATTGCATTCTTCTTTGATTACCTTTACCTATTTACCATAATATTCTTATTTTTATTTTAGCTGGTGTTGATAATGTTGCCATTCGCAACTACTTTTTCTAGATTTATTGAATTTTGAGTTCTCATAATATTTTCGTAAGTTAATTTCTCAAATACTTGTGTATGAGCCCCGCATCACAGGTGTTGAGGTTGCGGGTTCAAATCCCGCCGGCTATCATTCTTTTCTTTCTTTCCTTGATAATCATTTACAAAAAAAGCACTTACATTCATCTTCATCTACTATTTAAGACTTATCTGTTCAAATAAACAAGAAAAAACTTTATGAAAACATTGTAAATATATAACAACTTATAACGAAAAAAAAAACTAAATTGAATATAATTCTAAAACTGAAGATAACTAAAATATACTAATTAAATATATAAAACACAAATAAAGACAGTAATAATTAGAGGTGGGTCAATTTCCGAAATTTAAAGATACAAGAAAATTTCCAGAAATTTTCCCGAATTTTTTTTGTGAAATTTCTCGAGTAATTTCCATTCCACTTTAAAACGATGCTCGTTGTTGACAACACTTTCGCTATAACGTAAGTTTATTTATTTATTTATTTATTTATTTATTCAGATATATTACCTTGATTCATAACCATACATATAACGTTATTCAGCGTCAGTGTCACTGACACTGTATCAGTACAAGTGGGCGAGTAAGTAACTTTTTATTCACGATCACGCACGCTCACGTTCCTAAAAATGTAATCACGACGAATCACGCACGACTTGTTATGTTTGATTCACGATCACTCACGCTCACGAATTTATTTTGGCACTTACGCCTGATCACGGCCGGCGGGTCACATTCGTGTCACGTAATTGTTTCTATGTACATTTAAGCCTATTTAACACAGTCATAAGTTATCAAATTTGTTAACAAATTGGTAATAACTTAAGTAACAAATAGGTTTCATTGGAAACGAATGTTTATGAACAAATAGGATGTTCTATTCTATAACAAATATCATTATAAATTTGGTAACAAATTTGTTAACAAAATTATGATCGTGTTAAACGGACTTTAGCGAAATTGGAGCAAGTGTGTATACAATTTTGGGTACAACAATAACACAATTTATATGCAAAAAAATCTGATGTGGGCTCCACACGACTTCCTTGTACGTTAGACCAACATGAAATATAGACCCAATTTTAAAATATCATGTATTTGACGTAATTTGACATTAACATTAATTATTTTATTTTTATGTACTTTTTTGTCTTAATCCATAGCAAGCTTTATTACCAAAAGTATATAATTTTTAAATTTGGTTAATTTAATAGTATGTGGTATGCTAGACGCAGAATTTAATTCTCTAAAACTATTATTAGAAGTATTTATTTCTAAAATCAAAATAAAACCATTATATTCAAGAAAAACTGTTAACAACTTCAGGTAATATATCATTTCTGGTTGGCCTATTTTATTCAAAATCTACTATGTTATTCCCATTGACATAAAAGTTTTATATACCAAATTTGAAAAGTTTTGGATTTTATTTTAAAATAGTTTTTCATTAAAATCTATTATAGGCTTCAAATAAACTACCACTTCTGGAAATTATGTAATGACTAAAAAGGGAGGTGCACAACTAGATGTTATAGCAGTCCTAAATACATAATTTCAACTTTCTATGGCTTACCGTTTTTGAATTATGCGAGATACGTACGTACGTACGTACGTACAGACGTCCCGACGAAATTAGTCAGAATGGATTCAGGGATGGTCAAAATGGATATTTCCGTTGAAATCTCAAACCCGAAATTTTTCGCGATTACAATACTTCCTTTACTTCGTACAAGGAAGTAAAAAGAAAACGTACTCACGCCCGATTAAATTTCAATCACGCCTGATCACGCACAATAATTTTTTAGTGTCTCATGCTCACGTCCAATCACGTCGCAATATTTAAATTATATTCACGGTTACGCGGGTCACATCGTGACCCATCGTTACCCGACAAATCACGGCCCGCGCCCACCTCTATGTGTCAGTACCTTATTTTTCACATATTTGATTTTACTTAGCTAATAAACATACCAATTGATTTAGTTTAGAATTTTGAATGCTTTTACTATAAAACATGTTTTTATAATAATAAAATAACAGTAGTATCTTGTGTATCCTCAAAAAATCTAAGTAAACGACAGTACTGAATTTGACAGAATGAGCGGGACTAAAATCTTAATTTATACGAATCGTAGATGAGCTTGATCGGACAACTTTAAAAAAATTCTGTACAATTTGAGGCAACTTTTCAGATCGAGGAGGGTTTTCAAGGGCCGAGGCGAATGCTTAGTAACAAGGAAACTATAGAGCACTGAAAATGAGACGCAAATTGACATTTAATAATTTATTTTATGCTTAATTGAGTATTATAAAGAAGTACTGCATTTCAAAAAGTAAGTCATATAAATATAATTATTTATTTTGTTTATTTTTATTAACTTTATTACTTTTTTGCTATTTTATTTGTAGTACTGTATTTAATAAGCGAGAACCTTTATTTTGTCTCCGTTTGAACTGTTGGTTCTCCTATTTTTCTTAAATAAATAAATAAATAAATTAAATAATTGATATCCTACCAACGATAGTTCCGCGAAATAGCACCAGATGTCATATTGCTTATTTACACTCCCCAAAATACTCACTTAACAAACGCAGAAAATCGAAAAAATGCAGAATTTTACTCTTCAGAAAACTTATAACATTCATATGCTTTATAATGAATAAGTGAAGAAATAACTACTAACTACACAATTAAAAATAAATGTTAATATTCCTATTTTAGACCAAATAAATACAGTAATAATAATTCAATTATTACATAATAATTAATGTTTGACAAATTTTCCCATAATTTGGGTCGTAAACTTGTTCTTCTTGTTGTATGTGATAATAGTTTGTAATCATTGAATAACATTTAAATTATTTCAAAGAAAACATTCAAAATTGTATAATTATGTGTATTAACAATAAAAAAATCTACTTTTAACTTTCGTTCATACAATTGAAATTGTGTCTGCCGGCAAGTTCACCTGTTTTACTATTACGTCTATTTAGTTAAGAATTATACTGAAGTTTAGAAGCGATGTGAACAACAGTTTTAAATTCCAGTTAGCTCTAACCAAAAGTGGTAAGAACAATTTTGCAACATAACTGTTGGTTAGCACTAACTGCCACTTTAACTAGCGGTGATAGGAGCGGACCTAAAAGAACTTTGAAGCACTGGCTAAACGGTCCACTTTCGGATATAGGTAAGTTTAGTATTTTAGGCCCAGAAATCTGTGATTAAGCCATGTCCACCATGACACTATGTATATCAAATTAGCAATAATATTTATTCGGGGTTTTTCTTATACAGGGCGATTCATCGGTCTGTCCTCTCTTTATAACCTTTATTTTAAGTCAGATAGAAAAACTCTTCAAATATAACTTATATGATATAGTATTATCTATCTACGTACCATATCCATTTGTATACAGGCTGCTCCATTTAAGCGCAACAATATGTTACTTTATATTTCTTAATGGAACACCCTATATTTATTTATTTATTTATTTATTTATTTATTTTGATAGTAAATTCGGTTCCCTTTAAAAAAGTATTAAGTAATAAGGGGTCTAAAATTATAAATTAAGAAGTTATTTACCTTTATTCGTTGAAGGATATGTTTCTATCATGTTATTATTAACAAAGTAAGCCATGGATAATTTGATCAATTGTTTCAAATTTAAACAAACTAGTTGTCCACATTTGTTGATGTTTTATCACGCTACCATCGAGTCCCATTTACGTTATGGAATCTGCCTCTGGGGCGCCACACCTGCAGCTTCCGCTGTCTTCATCTCCCAAAAACGCATCATTAGATGCCTGGCAAAAATCTCTCAATCAACATCCTGCAGAGTCTACTTCCAAAAATACAACATACTTACCTTAACAAATTTATACATATACGAGATCTGCAAGTATATTTTCAAAAACAAGAATAATTTTAATACGAACAGTGATATTCATCAGGTTAATACTCGACATAAAGATCAATTTTATATACCCTTTGTAAAAAATAACATTAGCAAAAGAGCCCCCAATGTTCTTGGATTAAGGATCTTTAACAACTTACCAACATATATAACAAAAATTGACAAATTTAGTAAATTTAAGAATGAACTAAAATTATATCTCACTAAAAATGTCTTCTATAATCTAGAAGAATTTTACAACACTCATTAATTGCAGTGGTCTCCTCTCCGTTCTACTCAAATATTTTATTATATTCTATTTTATATGTTTGTTTAAATTATTGACAATTCCTATATATTGTATGTATATCCTAAGGAAAATAAAGAATTATTATTAAATTATTATTATTAAATACTCTGGGTTTATCATTGTTGATGTTGATGTGAAGATGAGATGGTTAATATAATATTTATAATAGAAAAATCTATTGAAGTTGAAGTAAAAGTTTTCGAGCATTTATTATAATTTTGCACTATTTAGTCTGTCACTAAATTTTAATAGCTTCTTTGGAATTAGTGTAATGTTTAAAATAAGTATTAATAAAAAAGGATCAAAATTTTGTATTATATTATGGTTTTTTCCACTTTGAACTACTATACCTATTTTATGAACGTAAATAACTTCTTAATTTATAATTTTAGAACCCTTATTACTTAATACTTTTTTAAAGGGAATCTAATTTACTATCAAAATAAATAAATAAATATAGGCTGTTCCATTAAGATATATAAAGTTACATATTGTAGCGCTTAAACGGAGCACGCTGTATACAAACGCATATGGTACGTAGATAGACAGTAATATACCATATAAATTATATTTGAAGAGTTTTTCTATCTGACTTAAAATAAAAGAGTTTTAAAGAGAGGACAGACCGATGAATCACCCTGTATATTGCTGGGGAATTTGGGTGTGGATCTTTTTAACGCTCTAACTCATATACTATTATTTCTATTATTATTTCTATCTTATTCTAATATGGAAAGAAGAAAGAAGCCATTAGATTTTAGAGCATATCGAACAACCAGAAATGGTAGTTTCCGTGAAGCACAAAATAGTTTTCATAGAAAAATACCTTAAATCTTTGAATGTCACTTTTTCGCGATTTATGCTATATTATAAATATTAAAAATTATTAAATTTTCTATAGGTATTATATTGATATTGTTTCTATATATTTTTAAATAAATTTATAAAATTATATAAGTATATGATTTATTATATATGAGTATAAACACAACTCATTGGTTGTTGAAATATTTAAATACATTTACCGACAATGTGCATATTATTTACTTTTATCTAGTTTTACTGTAACATATATAAACACCATTTTTACCTCCCGCTACCCTGGGGAAGGGAGGTATAGGGATCGTGCAAAAAATCGCATATCGAGATATTAATAAATGACAACGTTTTAAGGTCCCTAGAATCCAATTTTAACATTTTCACGATGATGTCTGTGTGTATGTGTGTGTGTGTGGATCCTCCACTCTAACTCAAATACTATCATTCAGAAAATTTTGAAATCTTGTATTTCGAACTTTTTCTGTATTGGAAAGAGCTCATTAGATTTTGGTGAAAATCGGATAGCCGGAAATGGCACTTTACAAGAAGCTCAAAATAGTTTTTCTTCGAAAAATGCCTTTAATGTTATTTTTTCTATATGTATATTTTACGGATAAATGTATAAAATTATCTATAATTTAAATCCCAGATCCTACGCTTTAAACAAACAAAACGCAGTGATTCAAATGTATGTAACTGACAGATAAATGTCACTATCAAAGAACTAATCATTTCAAAATCATATTAGTAACGTTTTATAAAGGAAAAAGTAAATAGAACAATAGAAAAGGAATTCAATAGTTTCCAGCATAAGTAAATATGTAGGTATGTATTTAGATTAATAAAAATTAACAATTCGTAAAAATATTTAAACTAATCCTCATTTTTTTATTAGTGAATTCTATTCTATCCCGCTATTTAAAATTTAATCTTCATTTTATTATAGTTCCGGTGGCTCAATGGTTAGAGCAACGCCTCATGTCATGAGTGCCCTCGTGGCTCTGGGTTCGAATCCCAGTAAGGCATGGATGTGTGTGAATGTGAATGGCGGGAGGTATTGTGCTGGCCAGACCAGATTTTTTAAAATAATATGCTGTGGCATATATTAATTTTGAAGTTTAGTAATACATATTTAATATTCTGAAACATCTCAATTACTGTGGGGCCTCTAATGTCTCGGGACCTGTGTGCCCGGTATATCTTATGTGAAATGAATGGCTCTGCTGGCCACATCATATTTTTATTAGATTTGAGAGGGAGAAATATTATTATGGGATGAAACCGATTCCGAATCTAATTTATTTTTCTTTGCCCACTCATTGTTTCAAATGAAAATTACGGAATATTGAAATAACACAATAAATAAATAACCAATGAACAACATCTAGTAAATCCATTTCATGCGCGACGCGATCATCAAAATAACATTATTTGACTAAAAGGGGCAAGGACAGACGCAGACGTCAACGTTACATTTGAGCTTTCGGATTGGATAAAGCCAGAGAAAGGGGATTCCTCTAAAATGTCAAGAAACAAGAAATATCAAGTATTCATGAAACATAACAAGAAATAGGGTAGTTCAGTAATTACGTCATATGCGGCGCGCTTCATTTAAACTACTGTCCTACCGGTAAACACATCTTTCAAAGTGAACCTTATTGCCACAGCAAATAAGAACTATAATTTTAAGCAGCTCATTCCGTCGCCAATATCTTACTTAATTAAGAAAAGTTAACTATTTAAGCTATCATTCAGTTAAATTTGAATATTACCCTCTCAATTAAACAAAACATACTACCCTAATTTGTAATAACAATTATTCTACTTAAGTTTTTAAAAACTTTGCATGGAAATACATGTTCGTTCAATCTCGAAGATGTTCGTGAAACATCGCGTGAAGCGGCCGGAAGTGCCCGTTTGAAAGACAGCGAACCCTATTTAGGTTACAGAACCCTAAGAACACGACATATTATTAATATATTAATATGAAAAGACAGAATTATTTACGTACCTTAAACTTAAAAAGAAGAAATCTAAAGTTATGAAAAGAACTGATTTGAAAATGCTCAAAACGGAAACAAACAAAATCTAAGTCGGTATGTCGGTAAACACTCGGATATGCTTGAAGCAGCGCAAACCTGTTACTCTGTAGTTCAGAATGTGCAGAGTTGATTTCAATTTGAAATAAAACCTTTTTTATTTATTAATGTGTATATATTTTATAACGAAGTAATAGAAAAATGTTTACAATATGATGTTATTAATATCTCAAAGTTAACTTCTTCGTAATAACAATAATATAAACATCAAATTACAAGCCTTAAAATTCTGACCCTTATGTGTCTGTCAATAGAGTCTACTTTGAAAGTATCGTTTTTGCTTAGGACAATGTTTCATATTTCGCGCTATTCTCTGACGTCACACTATTCTACCCCATAACGTCGTCAAGAAACGAGCAAGACAAGAAATTTTTATTTTCTTGTCTTAAAAATCAAGCCAATGCAAGAAATGATCATCAAGACAAGATTTCTTGTCTTGATGAAACACTATCCATACCGTGGGAAAATGGCGCATATTTTGATACATTTGTTGAAAAACACCAGAATTTGTTTGAATTTCGTGTGCTGCCGTACATTAATACCATGTTAGCGTAATTGCAAACAGTATGCTCATTCATAATGCCTCTGCAGTTTAATGCTAAAAATTAATAGTACATTAAAACACAAGTATCATAAGGCAATCTGTTAACGTACGAGTCCAAGTTTGGAAAACGAGCCGCCAGGCGAGTTTTACAAAGGACGAGTGCGTCAACGGGCCTTATGATACATGTTTTTTATACTATTTTTTCTATTGAGGTAATTTTACAATTAGATTTTTTAAAGAAGGACTTGTCAAAAATATGAGTTGGTGTTTTTTTATCAGTTATGTTGGTAGCGCTTCCCGCTAAAAATTGAAATTTCACATTTTGATAGTTTGTGTATCTTGTGATTTTGTCTGATTGTTTACATTAAAACATTGTATCAAGCATTATACAATTATGAAAGAGGAAAACCAATACATACAATGAACTCGAAGGATTATTAATGAACCATCCTGATTTGACATATCGGTACTCGTAGTTCGTGTTGGTTATCATAAATAAAACTTGAATATAGGATTGAAGGACGTTACGTGGACCATCATGCCTTTTTATTAAGAAAACAACATATAAATAAAACTCTTTAAATAATGAAATACTTTAATGAACAATTTATTGATTTAGACTTTTACTTTCCACCATTTTGTCAACACTCACTGCTCAGTTGCACAGATAACGACAACAGTTGTTCTTACAATTTTTAATACAAAACATAATATGGCATATATTCGATAGTTCGCCACAACATGGAACTGGAAATCATGGATTAAAACGTCAACTTTTCATAATTTGTTTGCTAGTAGCCGCCACAAATTAAGTAGACAGTGTCAACATTTTCAAGTAACGTGCATCATACATTTCGTAACCTGCCTGGAATAACAATACATTCAATTCAAAATTGCATTACCATAAATTTAAATTGTAATAAATAAAACTTACCGTTTTAATTATTTTGACAAAGTAAACCTGAGCGCATTGTTTCATGTTTCATAATTTTTTAGTTGAAATTTTAACTTCACAGATTTTTATTCTTTCTTAACTAACACAGCTATAGCTATATTTATTTTCTTTCTAGTCCTATCACCTAGAGAGAGGATAAAAATCCACAATTTGAAATAATATTTCAACACAAATAATTTACCATTTTGAGGTTATCTGTCAGTTATGAAAACATGACTACCACCTCTAGAACATGAAAGGCGCCAAAAACAGTACGTTTATAGATTTTCTAAACGTCGTGTTTTCAGTGATAAACAGTGCTTTTATAGAAACATAAGAACACCGAAATAGAAAAAATAAATAAAATAACTGAAGTGACAGCTCACAGCCAATTAAAATTAAGGTAGATAATTACTCTTTTAAGAGCCTGTAGCTCAAAACGGTGTGTTTCCGGATATGAGTTTATTAATAAAAGTTACTCTATTTTGCATCCCTTACATACGCTATACATTTGTAACACGTATTCATTAACATCCAATATATGTATACATACCTATATGTTAATAAAAAATAACATTAATTAGTTCTATTTGTGATTCTTGTATAGCTATTCGAAAGTATGTTTAAGATTTTTATACCTCAATTTTCAAAGGATCATTATTAATTTTATAGTCTTAAGCAACGTACTTATTTCGAAAATCTTAATAAATAATATTTTATTCAGAAAATGATATATTTAATTATAGTAGATCATTTTACAATTTAAGCTGGATTTCTGAAAATCCGATTAATTAATATTTTATTACAAAATTTTTATAATTACTTAATATTAATCATTTTATAATTTCAGTATGATCTACATACATTTAATGAGTTAATTTAAAAATAAAATATTTTTGATGTATTTATTTAAAACAATGGGTTATTTTTATTATTTTATTTTCTGAAATTTTTACATATTTGTATTATTATAAATCTAAAATTTTGACAATTTTTTTCATTTAATTTGAGCGAGATATGAATTTTTAAATAATACTTGAAAATTTAAATTTTACAGAATGTGACGTAGGAGGAGCTGATGACATGTAAGAAATATATAGTTAGAAAACAAAAAATGTTATAAAACTATCACGAACAAGATACTAGACATTGCGTCAATGGTTATAATGTACAAAATTTGTTAGAAATGTCATCAGTCCCTCGTACGTCACAAACCAAGTGATACCCTTTTAGCGCAAAAATAATTTACAAGAAAACTCATGTTGCTGAGACGAACTGCGATTTTGACCAAAAACAATACAGCTAATATTCAATATTTTTGTGACAAATTACATATGTTCAAATATTTTTATTTAAAAAAATTGTGACAATGCATGAACCAAACAAACAAAATCAAAGGAAGCAAGGGGTTAAAATTGTTTAAACCAGTAAAATTTCTGACCTAAAATCTACTTGCAGTTTTCACGCCAACCCGCATTCGTCGTTGTCATAATGCTCTGCGTTATTATTCCTAGTATTAATTTGTGTATTCAACCTAGTTAATTTATTGTTATTTATAATATATACAGGGTGGTGACTTGGACGACGCAGTATAAGGATATCAGTGATAAAATCTTTATGTGCACTTATTTGCCCCCCAAATTATTTTAGAGCAAAATTATATTGAGATTTTTGTTACAGAAAAAAATATTGCATCCGAATATGCTATTGTTTATAATTTTTCAATTTCTGAAAACGTAAAAATAGTCAAACACAATAATAACATTTTTGCAAAAATCATTGATGCCATGGAACAAAAATTTAAAGAAAAGCGCAAACATCTGTCAGATTCTTCGCGTTTAAACCTTAAAGAAATATTAAATTTTGTTCTCGTCAAACATTGTTGTAATCAACTACAATAAAAATGTTTTCATTCCTTTTGAAAATAAGTTTAAACGTCAAGAATCTATGACATATGTTTGCGTTTTTGTTTAAATTTTTGTTCCATGGCATCAATGATTTTTGCGAAAATGTTATTCTTTTCGACTATTTTTACGATTTTTTACAATAACATGTTCGGATGCATTATTTTTTTCTGTAGCGAAAACCTAAATACAATTTTGCTCTAAAATAATTAGGGGAGCAAATAACCGCACATTAAGATTTTACCAGTTGAAGCCCTATGCTGCGTCGTCCAAGTCTCCACTCTGTATCTATAATATAAAAAAATTATTTCGTTGTTATTTAAACACGCCCTAATCACTAGTGAAGTGTAAATGGTGAAGGTCCAGATTCAGTCGTCCCAGAAGATCCGGGTCCATTGTCTGGCACGGGGTAAGTAAAACTATCTTTATTTCGCCCCCTCCCATTTCGGTCCAACCTGTACACCCACGTAATAAGTGATTGTGGAACGCCTTTTTTCCCATCGCTAACCACCGGAACAGAGAGAAATAACCCCTCCTTTGCTACACTGACCTAGTCGGTAGATTTAAATGCTACATATGGCAGCAAACGCGAGGAAGCTTGTTATCATCGCTAAATCTGTTAGTCCGTGCGTTTAGAGAAAAAACAAATCGACGCAGTAGAAGTTGTACTACCCAACTTACAAATGTTGACCGTATTACTCGTTCAAAAAACATTTAACTACTTAAATAATATGTGAATGTTATTAATTTTATTATTAGTATCATTTTAGATATACAATATTCATAAACAAGTAGGTATACTTGTAATAACTATTATTACTCGCACAAAAAATATTTGATTGAATACTATTTAAAAAATGTTAATATTTTTACTTATTTCAGGATATTAAGTCCAGGGCCGCTCCGTGGGTATTATAGGCGCCTTTGTGCTATGTTATATTTTAGCGTCCCTTTCCCTCATGATGTAAAATTTGTAAATTAAAGTTTAAACTATACTTTTTGTTCTTCAAAAATGCTAGATTTATTATATTGATGAAATTTTCCTAGATTCATTCTTGTAATCAATAGGTTATAATCAAAATCGTTTGTTGTAATTAAGAATTTTATAACAGATTTCAGATTTGTATATGCATTTGATTCTTTGCAAAATGATATTAGGTATTTAAATATTGGATTCATTGTGGGATTCATTCTTGTAATCAATATTCTTGAGTTATAATCAATATATTCATTGTTGTAATCAACATTTTCATAGTTATTATTTTAATATAACAATGCTAGAATAATAACGAACCGATTGATACCATAATTATTTTACTTATATCTAAAGCTCTAATGCAAACAAATTAAAAAATATATTGTTCACTTCTATCACGTTAATTTGTAAGTTTTATAGTAATTTTGTCTTTACGAATAAGAGCATTTTATAAAAATTTACTATTATTTACTTTACTGTCTTGAAACGGCGCCCCTCAAAGTCAGGCGCCTTTGTGCGGGGCACAACCTGCCCACCCGCACGGCGCGGCTCTGATTAAGTCTCTGTTACATAATATACAAAAGTAGACTAGTAACTAAGTAATAACTGTAGCTGTACGGTAATATTATTACCATACTGACATGTCAACAACAGTCTACAAAATAAACATTAAATAAAATGAAAGTATAATGCTCTTCATTAATACATTCAGAAAATGTTAGTATATCGTTCTTAACACGGTTTACTTTATTCTAAAATAATAAACATGAGGTATAATGTTCATAATTTGAATATTTGTCTATATTTATATCTCTAACCAACATGCTATAAACAGCTGCTTCCTGTCATAACATCCCTGCTTTAACAAGTTGGACCCGCCCAGACGAATTTTGGTTTGTGCGCAGTTTTTTTTCTCTAAACGCATGGATTCTACAAGCCTACTTTTATAAAACTGCGCTTCATAATAGCTCTATTATTATAACAACACGGTCAACTGGGCGATAGCCATGTAGGCGCCAGACATGTAGGCAATAAAATAATAAAAATTAATAATAGATGGAGTCTAAGGCTAAATTTTAACTAAAACTATTATGATTACCCCTTAACCTTAAATTAATTTTAACAAAAGCTAAATACGTTCTAAAAAAACTAAGTTCTCATCATCAGTAGTACAACAAGTGAACGTTAAACAGAGTAGTCAAGATTACTCAACATGTCAACCATGCCAGAGGTCCTAACAACTCTGAAAAACAAGGGAGAGAACTGGGATTATATAGGGATGGGAGTCCCAGGTGAATGATTACCTATAAACTAAGATAATTTTCGTCCAATAATAAGTCATTAAATTTTAAATCGTCCAATAAAATTTAACCGAGATCTGCGTTCATCAAATTATTTTTATATTTATTTATTAATAAACTCTCGTATGCATCTAAATATCTATCATTATTAATATGTTTTAAAAGTTTAATATTAGAATTGTTAACTTTGTGATTATTAATGAATAAAATAATAGACATATGTAGAATTGTGCATTAGGTTAGGTTAACTATTAACTATTTACGCACAACTGCATTAAAGTTGTTTGTTTACATCTTAGTTACCATGGCGAAAACTGAAAGATTGCACTCTGCGGGCGGTAAAGTAGCACATGCGGGCGTTAAGTAGACCAAAGCCAAACAAATGGTAAACAAAACATCAAAAGTACAATTGGAAATATAACCAACACTTTTATTTTTATAAAAAAATGATATCCCGTTAAAACTTTATAACTTTATTAAAATTGCTTAAGCAATTTTTTCAGAAATTGCCTCCAAGGGTCCAAGCTTGACAATTTGAAAAAATTTTACATAACCAAATAGCAATGTAAGGCATTGCCTTATTGTTTTGTGGCATGGCGTAATATTGCATACAGTGTTGTGACTGATCTAGATCATTTGATCTAGATCATTTGATCTAAATCACTGATCTAGTTCATTTAGTATGGTTTTTGATCTGATCTAGGTCATTTTATATATTCAGATCTTGATTTGGATCTAGATCTAAAAACTATAATATATGATCTTAAAAAAAAGCTCAAATAAAATAAAGTATATGCCTTAGAATTAATTAGTTCGAATGTCCCTACCATCATCTGCACCATTGGAACTTAGTTAAAATCAGTACTGGCATTAAAATATTAGTTCCTAGAAGATGCAATTTAAGTGACAGTAAATAAAAGACGAAATTATTATTTTTGTTTCTGTTCCTACTTTATTCATAAATTTAGTATTAATAAAACTAAATCGGGGTGGGCTATGAACAGGGACGCGTATGTCTGATCATTATTTAATTCAAAAGTCGAAATGACATTTAATTTAACACTTCTAAATTAAGATTACGAGTGAGGATTTGTTTGACACATTGTATATTAAATGAAACTGATTTCTGGACTTCCATTATCTTTATTATAGTATCAATTCACCTGATGACGGTAGCAGATGTTTAGTTACCGAAACGTTGTGTCTATTGTGTTATAACAATAAAGATAATGGAAGTCCAGAAATCAGTTTCATTTAATAACGAATCATTATCGTACAAATTCAAAGACACACTGTATATTCTTTGTAATTCATTAATTTTTTGTATTCCTATTTAATTAATGAGAAATAAAAAGCATTTGAAAATCGTTACTGAT
The DNA here is from genome assembly GCA_963082715.1 of Harpalus rubripes. NCBI lineage: Eukaryota > Metazoa > Arthropoda > Insecta > Coleoptera > Carabidae > Harpalus > Harpalus rubripes. Next base: position 26,057,346 of record OY720461.1, on the reverse strand, counting down.
CTTTTTTATGATCTAAGAAAAATAGATCCCAAATTTCTGATCTGATCTGAAAAAAAATCCGATCGCAGAAATTGACATATGATCTGATCTAGTACATATTAATTGTAAAGATCTTGAAATTGGTCTAGATCCTTTATAAATTGATCTGACAGAACAGTGATTACATAGCAGCAAGCTTTAAATGTATTTAAAAAACAATTTAAAAACATTTGATGGCAGTAGTGGGTAAAACGATGTACATACGACAGGCCGAAAGCAGGGACCCGAACCGTAACGAAACCGTAACCGAAAACCGCACCGATATTTCACATTTTATGAAACCATAACCGAAAACCGAAGCCTATATTTTATTTCTCCAAATATGGAAACCGAAAACCGATAGGAAAAATAAATTCATTCTGTAAGCGAAAACAAAACCGAACCGAAATAATATCGGTACAAAACCGTAAATTTAAAAATATGTATTTTTATTAACCCGCATCTTTTTATGGGGTCTCGTAGCCGCGTGTCTGGTCGCGAACCTGGGGAACCGGGTTCGATCCCGACCGACGCCAAATATTTCGAGTTTTAAATGGCAGAAAATTGACCCCTGTCGTTCACTTCACGCCAGCAATGAGTGCCCGTGAAGTGACGACTGTTAAACGCCCGCACGGTATAAATATGTCATCATCATTACCGATATCTGCGAACAAAGCAGATTGGCACACCCAGCAATGGGTATTACGCCGTGATGATATATTTATTTTATTTTATTATCTCTTTCGTAGAAATACTTTCATGCCTTCGAAATCTTAAAAAAGTAGTTTCTTATTTTAGAAAAATTTAAAGCATTTTAATAATAAAATAAACTTACGAACTTTAATGCAAAAACTTTAACTTATAGTTACATTTTGAATCGCAATTTTTATTTTTAAATCACACCTTAAAATAAAAATACTTACCTAACTTTAAATTACTTACAGATTCATTTCGAATATTGAATTCCGAACAAGCTGAATATATCTACTAGTGCTAGTTGTTAGTAAAACGAGGAATTGAAATGTTATTACATTACGAAATAGGTGCGAAATGTATTTCATGTTGCAAAAAATAAAAACTAAGCTAATTTTTCATTTAAACCGAAACGAAAACCGATATAATATTTTCAAAAAAAAAAAACATTACCGATAACCAAAACAGAATTTTTTGATGTAAAAACCGTTAACCGTAACCACAAAATTTTTGGTTCGAGTCCCTGTCCGAAAGAAGATTACACTCTTGGACGAATAAAAGGCCTTCGCTAAGTGTCGGACTTCAAGTTTCGTCCACAGGCGTAAACCTTTTCTTTTGACTCTCTATACTTTTATAATTTTACTATAATTACCCGACGCTGACTTAATCAGATGCTCAAGTAATAAAGAGTGGAGTTCCACAAGGGTCCATTCTTGGTCCCATACTTTTTATTTTATATATAAATGGCATAAAAACCATTTTAGAATCAAATGAATTTATTTTTTATACTGATGATATATCTTTTATATCATCAAATATAAATGAAATATCAGCTATTGTTGATAAATTAGCTTCTTGGTTTGCATCATTTGATTTATCTCAAAATATTAACAAATCAGCGCTTATTAATTTCTCGTACAATAAAAGAAATTATCCTATAAATGCTCAGTGTAAAGGTGAGTTATTACCCCAAGTAACTAATACAAAAGTTTTAGGACTTCAGTTAAATGAAAATCTTATTTGGGATTCACATATTGACAACATTTACAATTCTTTGTCATCACTTTGTTACTTGATTAAGCATATAACAACAATGAAAAACGTGAATTTAGTCAAAATGTTTTATCGTGCTAAATTTTATGCCATAATACATTACGGTATATTATTTTGGGGTAACTCCCCATCTGCTTCTCGTGTGTTTATTTTGCAAAAGCATGCAGTTAGAAACATTTTTTTTTTGCTAACTAAAAGAACATCCTGTAGGGGCATATTTAAAAATAAAAAATGTTAACTTTACCATGTATATACATTTTTAATACAGTCATTCATATTAGAAAATCAAAAGAAAATCTAACATCTCTAAGTGATATTCACAATGACAACACGCGTGGAAAGTCAAATTTGGTAATACCGAAAATTAACTAAATATATTAAATCAAAAATAACCCAAAATATAATGGTCTAGTATTCTATAATAAACTACCGCAAGATATAAAAGATACAAAAACATTAACATCTTTCAAGAATAAACTAAAAAATCCGATGTGGCCAGCACATTACCTTCCGTCAGTTCTATGTATTTTGTATAAATGTCATACAGAAAGTTCCTTGCAAAAGATTATATTTCTTGTACATTACCTTAAGGCAGTTGTATGTATTTTATACAAACTCCCTACAGAAAGTTTCTAACAAATGATCCTATATTTCCAGTAAAATTATAACATAAACATACTGTCAACTGCACTTGACACTGACACCTATCAATCAGAATTTTCTTAATGTAGCAGCTGTTTACAGAGTTATAGCAAAGCTGACTAATATATATATATATATATATATATATATATATATATATATATATATATATATATATATATATATATATATATATATATATATATTTAATTTCTTTATAATTTTTTAACTCTTTATCCATTTAATATGAAGTATCAAATGCATTCAAATCGTATAAAGAATAAATAATTCTTTAATATTTATAATAACATTAAATGTGAAAAAATAATATTTAACATCGTTTTTTCAAGAAAAACTGTCAAAATCTTTAAATGAGGGTACTTCCGGTTGACCAATTATAACCAAAATCTAATCAGCTCTTCACATGGATGTAACGAAGAGGAATACGAAAGAATTATAATTTTTGGTATTGTAGTATTAGAGTTATCGCATTAGAAAATTTTGTCACGCACAGACACAGATACAGACACAGACACACACACACGCGCACACGCACACGCACACGCACACACACACATCATCGTAAAAATAGTAAAATCGTATTCTAGGGACCCTAAAACATGCTTATTCATCAAAAACTCACCACCGAATTTTTTGACCAAAGACAATACCTTCCTTACCTAAAGGTGACGGAAGGTAAAAATTATCTCTTAGAAAAAAGTTATTATAGCACAAATGAATTTCTTAGTAATAAGTCCTAACCCATATTTCGAATACTATTTATATTTGAATTTAATGTATATTATATTGTTTTATATTAATTATGTGACTTTTTCTATGCTATGTACATTAGTCTTTAGAAATAAATAAATAAATAAATATTATTATTATTATTATTATTATTATTATTAATCATCGCCCAGTTGATCATCGTGCAGTGTTACTCGCCCAGTTATCGATTAATTAAACAGTGCGCTCGTACTACGTGCCAAAGCTTTGAGACTACTTGCGTAAGTCTCATTAAAATATCCGTGTAATTTCCACTTTTCCAATAAAATAACACAAAGATAGTATAATTAGGAAAAAAATCATTAATTTAATAATAATATATCACGTAAATACATTTAAAAATAAATCAATTCGTCGATGAATTAATTAAAAAAATATATTCAAAAGTAATTTTATGAATCCCACTCATTAGTATTTTTTATTCGGCAAATCATCCAAAGAAGATATAATGATCTGAATGAGTCTGAGAGAGACAGCAAAACGAATCGCCAAGGACCTTTAGTTAAGTATATAACAGTGTGACTAACAGAAGGGAGACACTTACCAAAGAGAAGCGACGTTTGACGCTAGAAAAGCATTTAGTGATAACAGTGTCAGTGATTAGTGAAAGTGGTAATTCATAGTGATTTTAATAAATTATTTCATTCACAATTTCGGATATTTGGAAGTTCGATCATGAACTATTATGGTTAGTTTACAATATATTTTTGTGTGTGCTGTTTACAATAAGAAATATACACATATATTTTTTCCGGCTCGGGTGGCTCAACGGTAAAAGCAACGCCTGTTAGTCATGAGTGCGCTCGGGGTTCTGGGTTCGAATCCCACTCCGGCATGCATGTTTGTGTAAGTGAACTCACTCTGTAATTGGGATCTATGGGTGTATTCTAAACACAATCCGTTAAAATATATTATGTAAACGGATTCCGTTAAAATATTTCTTATTAACGGATTCCGCTAAAAATTCTATTCACAATATGGCATTTCAACGGATCCGTTAAAATTAATATAATAAACGGATCCGTTTGCTACTGCAGGGCAGTGTTGTCAAATTGTAAATGTCAACATATTTATATTTTGATAATTACAAAATATATTAAGATCTAAACAGATATTTATGATACATAAATTTAGAGATACTATTTAGTAATAAATTTAAATCAATAAATAATCACAATAATGAATATATTCTTCAAAATAATCTTTGGAATGTTGGTAGGTGAATACTTTGTTGTAATACATGTCAAAATTGTCAGTTTCATAACCTTTTGATATTATTATATATTATTGTAAATTTAGAATAAAATGGGCATAATTAGATATAGGCACATGCACTTTAAAAACTACACAAATTATAAAACACACATTATGAGCTTGATTCTTAATTCTTCGCAAAAATTAATGAAATTTTCTTCTTTAGATTCATTCATCTAATCAGTATTATTCGAATATAATCAAAATATCCATTGTTGTAATCAAAATATTCTTTGTTGCTATAAAAATATCCTTTGTTGTACTCAATAATTATAAATAAAGGCACCAATAGAACATTTGTGTCTTGGGCCCCTGAAGATTAAATGCAGTCCTGAAAATACTCGAATATTTTTAAAACATTAGGTAAAGTACAATATTTGCAATGTAGAGTAAAATATCTGCTCGTTTCATTAGAGAAAGCATTTTTATTTTATTTTTTGAGAACGAGAATTGGATAATTTTTGTATTGTTAAAATCTTTCATCGAACCGATTTTTTATAGGTTATGTTCGAGTATTATTTTGTTATAAAAATTATTTATTTGTACTTTCCTTTCAATTACATTTTATGAATCCAAGGGTCGGAGCAAACAGTAAAGGATGATAACGCCATTCTCTACTTAAAATTTAAATTTCTAAATATTTATGTATTAAATGTCGTCCGTTTACAATTAACGGCTATGAATCACTCTCCGTTTAAATTTTATTTATAAACGGATAACATAAACGAATCTCCGTTTATATTATTAACGGATAGTGTCTTTAGAATAGCAAAATCTAGTTAACGGATATCTTAATTTTAACGGTCCGTTTATAATTAACAGAATGCCTTTAGAATACACCCATTAATCCTGTTGAGGGCATTTAAAAAAAATATTTTCATGAAAAAGTGTCAAATAATTATTCCAGACGTAGTTGAAATAAAAAGTCCGTTTAACACGAAAAAAATTTGTGACTGCGTTAAACAGATAATAATGAAGTATGTGACGGAATAAAACATCATTTTTGTCATAACATTCGATTTTCAAATTTGTTATCAACTTTGATAACAATTTATGACCGTGTCAAACACGTTAAAGGCATTTAATGTACACTCAGGTGCAGTGGAAATGAGATACTTTTTTTTTTCATTTTTGTTAACTGCATTGTTTTTGAAACATTTTAAATAAAACTTTTAATTTTATCTAATGAAAGACAGACTATTGCAATGGCAAAAAGGTAACAGATGGTATGTATTTATCGGTTTATTTAATGGGCAATAGTAATTATAATATACCCCAAACATGACATTGTAAGGTTAGTAAATACTGTAGCTTGAAATCCAATAGTGATAAAAATAAGTATCGCCATTCGCAAGTGTTTAAAAAAGTTCCTTAAAGGAGTGCAAAACAAAATCTAAAATTATTTCATACTTAGATGTTTTGCAAAAACAAAAATCTGATGTGGCCAGCACATAACCTCTCGCTAGATTTTATCTGGCTGTACGCATAAAACAAAAAATATTTTAATACAAATACATATATTCATGTCTCACTACAAAATAATTCTCACATATATTTACAAAGTCTATGGGATATTTTAATATAAATTATGTACAATACATACATTTTCTTTAAATTCAATATCCTGAAATTTTCTTTTTCTACTTTCCTTTTCTTTTTCTTTATATTTGTCGTTTTTTCGCAAATTCCTTTTATATTCTTTTTTACGTATATTCTTTTGCGTTATTAACTTTTTTTTATTTTCATAATGATGTACAAACATTTTTGACAGTGGCATACAAATATTTTTGACAGTGACATTTATGTATCAATTACAAAAATTTGAATTTCTTGCCTTGAAGTAGTTTGATCTGAGAATTTTTACATCAAATTATTTTATAAGCATTTCTTTATCTCTAAATTTATAGAAGATATAATAATGAATTTATATTTATCGAATAATGAATTTAACGTTCTTTAATATAAGTATTTACATAAATTTTCGATAAATAGTATTTAGATGATTTTTTTCTTGTAACTACTACTTCCGGTTGTCCAATTCCCATTATTGTTAGATTGAGGAATCCGTAGTTAAAAATGTCTTAAGTCTTATAGTATTTAAGAAATAGCGGATCCAACATCCACACACACACACACATCCACACACAGCTACCTCAAATAATTTCTATATTATAAAGATACAATGAAATCCGAATAGAGGAGAAAATATTTTTATAAGGTCTCGTGGCCGCGTACCTGAGTGTCTGGTCGTGAATCTGGAGAACCGGGTTCGATCCCGACCGACGCCAAATATTTCGAATTTAAAATGGCACAAAATTGACCCCTGTGGTGCACTTTCCACGCCGGCAATGAGTGTTCGTGAGGTGACGCCTGGTAAACGCCCGCACGGTACAAATATGTCATCATCATTACCAATATCTGCGTACAGAGCAGATTGGCACATCCAGCAATGGGTAATGTGCCGTGATGATATATTTATTTAAAATGATACAAAATTATAATAAGTACTATGGTGTTTGAAATACAAAATTAGTATTTCAAATTCTTTTGCAATGTTGTACTGTTTATGTATGTATTTTATATTTGCATTTTTATGAGATCTGTAACGTGCATTAAATGACAAGTGTTGACTAATGATCTGAAATCAAATCCGGTCAATGTTAATTGTTTATAAATTATCTCACGCACAAAAGTTATTTCAGTGGCATATTCCCCACAATAAATCGTGTGTCTTATCTTCAGAAATTGTGTCAATTTGCAATAAATTCAATTTTCTTAAATGTTTATGTAAAAATTGAACAAACAAATTATAAAACCTTCGCAAATGATGAGAAATTTCTACAAATTTCTTTCGGCTAGTATAAAATATGGATTTTAAACTTGCAAAAACTGAATATGTTATTCAAGTATTCCACCATTTAATAATGGGTTCCATCGCCTTTATTAGTAGTACTAGCTTTAATTATATTAGCCATTGAATCCCTAAGCCCTGCACGTTTTTCTGTGAGTATTGTCCCATATGTCTTGCAAGGTAAGTTTTACTGTATGCACTGAATGTTAAGTTATTTTTTATTGTGCCAAAAGTAAAAGGTCTTGGTACAAGCTAAATCTGAATTAGAAGATGACCCTTAAAATACCTGTCGTACTATTATCACCAATCATTTGGTCCACAGTTTTTTAAAGTTTTAAGTCCATATTGAAAGTAGCCGAAATAATTTTGTAGAAATTTCTAGCCATTTATGTAGAATTTATAATTTGTTGAAAATGTAAACCCGCCAAATTATTAGGAATTTATATATTCTCGCATATTGCTTAATATTTACTATTTTACTAATGCTATATATTATTACATATTTATAATAGCGAAAATAATAAAAAAATGTCCTTACCATATCCCTAATTTGTAGCAGCAAAACAATTCTCTTTAGCCCTTAAAACACGCAATTTTTGACTTTTTACTTAAATTATACAAATACCAAAATGACCATGAAAGAACATTGAATTGATTGATATATAATTTACAATCAATATTAATAATTTTACCACGAAAACTTTATAGACGATCCACACAATCTTCAACGAACTCAGGAACTGATAGTGATAGTTGAATAATGCGACCATTAAATACTGGAGCAAGGCCTACTGCCATCCGAAGTATACAACTTATATATTCTTACAATAATGATAAAAATATTCGTATTGCTTACTAACTCGAAATAATATTCAAATTCAATAAGTAACTATTAATACATATTGTTTCCCACTCCCTATATCACAAGGCTATTACGTCGTTGTTTGTTAAGACGTTCATTTTACCGTCAAGCTCCCTTACATCCCCACATCCCCAAACACCATCCTTACGTCCCTATTTTACATATTTTAAATTTGTGCAAAATATTTACTCATCCTTATTATTCATTATTTTTAATTTATTTCAAATTGTCTTTATTTCATAAATATTTCAATTTAAACGTTGCCATTACTTGTCAAATTTGACAGATGACAGAGTTTTTCTTCTTAACTTTTCTATGGAACATTAAGTTCCTTTATTTCAATATATCAGTTTTTAATGGTATTCCTTAGCATTTCTGACAGGAAAAATGAAGAAGTAAAAAATAAATCATCGAGAGTGATAATAAATCCTAGTTAGTGAAACTTAGCCAAGTGTTAATTATATTACCTTTTTAGCTCCCGTTACCCTTGGTGAGGGAGGTATAGCGATCGTGCTACAAATCGCATATCGAGATTTTGGTAAATGACCACGTTTTAAGGTCCCTAGAATCCAATTTTAACATTTTCACGATGATGTCTGTATGTACCTATGTGCGTGTGGATCCTCCACTGTAACTCAAATACTATGATTCAGAAAATTTTGTAACCTTGTATTTCGAACTTTTTCTGTAATGGAAAGAGCCCATTAGATTTTGGTGAAAATCGGATACCCGGAAATGGCACTTTATTAGAAGCTCAAAATATTTTTCCTCGAAAAATACCTTTAAAAATTATTTTTTCGAGGTTAATGTTATATTATAAAAATTAAAGATTATTAAATTTTCTATAGATTTTTGCATTAATACTTTTTCTATATATTTTATAAATAAATTTATAAAATTAAGTATAATTTAAATCCCAGAGCCTACGCTTTAAACAAACAAAGCGCAGTTATTCAAATGTATGTAACTGACAGATAAATGTCACTATCAGAGAATTAATCATTTCAAAATAATATTAGTAACGTTTTAAAAAGAAAAAAGTAAATAGAACAGTAGAAAAGGAATTCAATACAGTTTCCAGCATAAGTAAATATGTAGGTATGTATTCAGATTAATAAAAATTAACGATTCACAAAAATGTTTAAGCTAATCTTCATTTTTGGATTAGTGAATTCTATTCTATCCCGGTATTTAAAATTTAATCTTCATTTTATTATAGCTTCGGTGGCTCAATGGTTAGAGCAACGCCTCATTTCATGAGTGCCCTCAGGGCTCTGGCTTCGAATCCCACTAAGGCATGGATGTGTGTGAATGTGAACCTACTCTGTAATTGGGATTTAATCTTGTTGAGGGGTTTAAAAAAAAGGTAGTTCCTTGGATTAGATTAGACTATATTTTAAGAGATAAACTACTGAGTAAAATTCGCTAATCCAAAAATAAGGATCAGCTTACCTTTTTTGTGACACGGGCTGTAAATGGCGGGAGGTTTTCTGTTGGCCACATCAGATTTTTTTACTTGTAAAGAAAGCTTTCCGCCTTGGAAACAAACTTAAATCTCAATCAAATATTTTTCTTAATTTTGTGGCTGACAAATTTCCGTGACGTCTTTCTCGAAATTAACATATTTTAAATATATACATCACCGCTAGCATATTATTGGATTTAAATGAATTTATAGTGGTATTCTATAAATACCTCATAGACGATTACAATTTTAACGTTATCATATTGTTGACTGAAAATATTTATAGAAATCGAAAAGTTTGTTTCTCACAACTTTAATATTAGAATTAAGAAAAATGTTACCTACAATTTGTACTTGATTTTGTGGAATAGAATTACAAAAGGTAAAAAATTTTGGACTTATTAATATACCGTTAATTGATTTTTTTGACAGCTAACCGGGTTTCTTATGGTAACGTTAACCGGATAATAAGCTTACAGCAACGTTCATCAACGCTTTGTTTAATTAACGAACCATCGAAATGAACAAATTCGAAACAGTTTCCTTGTTAATTGATAATAAAATTAAAATTACCCCTAACCTTAAAATAAAAACGAAGTACGAATATATGTACCTAAGTATACATATTTTGTTAATAATGTGCTCATCTCCAAAAGTAAAATTTACATGAAACCATATAAAGAGAGTAAATAGAAATTAGAAAAACTCAACGTGTCAGGTGTCAGCTTTATTAAATCATGCAAGTAACCGTTCTGCATACTGACGTAAAGTTTAAAGATTAGGCGTAACCTGAAATGACTACATTTTTAAAGTTTATTAAAATTAGACTAGCATGTAATTCTTAAATAATCAGTCTGAATGAAAAAAGTCTATGACCCGTATTCTCACCTCTTGAAGTAGCGTTACTTCGGAAGTAGCGCTATTTCGATTTTTTTATTTTATTTTATGAATAGATAAGAACAGGTTTCATATTTTTGTAAATGAAACCTATGACATTTGAAATAAATGCTTTTTACAATTTATGGGTCGATTCTGTTCATGTCTGCAAAACTTACAGATCTGTAAATTTGTAAATAATGGACAGTATCGCAACGAATTCTGCAGTCTTATGTATAATTTTACATTAATCAACAAAAATAGATGTATTTTTGTCAGGTTTTTACAGATTTACAGATCTGTACGACTTACAGATGTGAACAGAATCGACCCATTAATTTATTTTTGTTTCTCTAATTTTTAATATTAAAGTTGACATTTGACAGTTGAAGTAGCGATTTTTCGGAAGTAGCGCTACTTTAAGAAGTAAGAATACGGGCCTATAATTTTATAATTATAATATTTTCTAGAAAATATTTGAATGTCTTACAAAGTAGTATTTTAATATGAACAAAATAAAGTTAAATAAATTAAATCCATTTTTAAATTTATTTACCGGTTTCAAGAGATTAAGGGCCAGTTGCATAAAACGTTGTTAGCTGATCATGTGTTTAACTACACATTGAAACCGTGGATACGTATCAAAAATACATTGGAAAAGAAGCCTTGTCAAAGTTAACAACGTGATTAAAGTTAACAATGCTTTATGCAACTGGGCCTAAGCCTTTGTTTACTTGTACAAAAGTAGGCTGGTAACTACGACAACAATCTATAAAATGAAAATAAAATAAAATGAAAGTATAATGCTGTCCATTAATACATACAGATAACGTTAGTGTATCTTTCTTAACTCGGTTTACTTTATTCTAAAATAATAACTATGATATATATATATATATTTGTCATATTGACATTATGTCAAAATAATTGTTCTTTTTATCAATAGCATTCTAAAAGCAGCATTAATAAAAGAACTTCAAAAAATAATATTTAATAACAATAACGTCTTCATTTTCTGAAACCGATAAATTATTGAACAAACCACGGATGTTATGAATCATAACAAGCCTTAGATGTCTTAAAATCCTCGCTCTACGAGTTCGGATTTCAAACCGACATCTGCGGCAGTTATGATACTCATAACATTCCTAGGTATGTTAATAGCTATAAATTGTATTTCGTAACGAATTGTAACATTGACCTTATAACTTTCTTAAGAGATAATTATAGATCAAGTAAGTTATAAACGCAGTTGATTAGAACTGTAGAATATTATTCTATTGACATTGTAACATGCATTTAGAATATCTATAAATGTTCTTAGTGCCTATTTTTACGACCCTAATGCCTAAATCATTTCTACGATTGATTCAACAAATTCGAAAATTATTTTATTATTTTAACGAGTAAATAGATAGACAATTTTAATGTTTGAAGAATAAAGTTTAGTCGTTGATAATGAAGAAAATGATACCTATTAAGTAACAAAGTAGAATTTTTCTATATTTTTTTTGAGAAAAGATGTTCTTTCCCAATAAGAACACGGACGACAGAGAAAACAACTAATGGAACTATTAGAAACTATTTTTATTCTTGAACGGTGAACTTTCCTAGTACGAGGTAACAAGAATAGATTATAAACCATTTAAATTAGTTATTATTACAATGTCAACGCAAATTTAAAATGGCTTTTCATTGTAAATCTATTTGTTTACCACGTTTTGGTATTAGTAATTAGTATTAAATAATCAGTTTCACGTTAACATCTTCATTTAGACGTTCATTTAACTTACGTGTTAATGTTAGATTTATCCTTGTTTTCGAAGATATATGTGAGATTCGCGAAGGTTGTGGAAAATACTACAACTAAAGTTCAATAATGGATAAATAAAAAAATAGTTTTTTACTTCCTTGTACGAAGTAAAGGAAGTATTGTAATCGCGAAAAATTTCGGTTTTGATATTTCAATGGAAATATCCATTTTGACCATCCCTGAATCCATTCTGACTAATTTCGTCGTGACGTCTGTACGTACGTACGTATCTCACATAACTTAAAAACGGTAAGCCGTAGAAAGTTGAAATTTTGTATTTAGGACTTCTATAACATCTAGTTGTGCACCTCCCTTTTTGGTCGTTACATAATTTCCAGAAATGGTACTTTATTTGAAGCCTAAAATAGATTATAATGAAAAACTATATTAAAATATAATCCAAAACGTTTCAAATTTGGTATATAAGACTTTTATATCAATTGAAATAACACAGTAGATTTTGAGTAAAACCGACTAACCGGAAGTGATGTATTACCTGAAGTTGTTGAATAAATTGGTTTTATTTTGATTTTAGAAATAAATGCTTCAAATAAGAGTTTTAGAGAATTAAATTCTGCGTCTAGCACATCAAGTATTATTAAATTAGCCCGTTGTATAAGCGAGATATGTAAATTTAAAACTTCTATACTTTTTGGTTTTTGTAATGAAGCTTGCTATGGATTAGGACAAAAAATAACAAAAAAATAAAAAAATAGATGTTAATATCAAATTACGTGTAATTTTATAATTGGGTCTATACTTCATCTTCATAATGGTCTTGTGTACAAGGAAGTCGTGTGGTGTCCACATCAGATTTTTTTTTTGAGATTTACCAAATAAGAATATTTTATTAACACTTGGATTAGAAAAAAATGTCCGTTATTCCAAGAGAAATTTACATACCTTTGAATGTAAATGACAGATTTATTCGAGAAAAAATGGAATACATTTTATACATAGTACAAAATGTATTCCAGAGCCCTGATGATGGTTTATGAGGAACCGAAACGTCGGAATGTTATATAAATAACAATTTAATAAAATTATTTTACCAAGATTGTATCTCCAACAAGTTTTTACTTCCTTGTACGAAGTAAAGGAAGTATTGTAATCGTGAAAAATATCGGTTTTCAGTTTTCAACGGAAATATCCATTTTGACCATCCCTGAATCCATTTTGACTAATTTCGTCGTGACGTCTGTACGTACGTACGTATCTCACATAACTCAAAAACGGTAAGCCGAAGAAAGTTGAAATTTTGTATTTAGGACTGCTTTAACATCTAGTTGTGCACCTCCCTGTTTGGTCATTACATAATGTCCAGAAATAGTACCTAATTTGAAGCCTATAATAGATTTTAATGAAAAACTATTTTAAAATATGATCCAAAACTTTTCAAATTTGGTATATAAGACTTTTATGTCAATTGGAATAACATAGTGGATTTTGGTTAAAACAGGCTAACCGGAAGTGATATATTACCTGAAGTTGTTAACAGTTTTTCTTGAATAAAATGGTTTCATTTTGATTTTAGAAATAAATGCTTCAAATAAGAGTTTTAGAGAATTAAATTCTGCGTCTAGCACATCAAGTATTATTAAATTAGCCCTTTGTATAAGCGAGATATGTAAATTTAAAACTTATATACTTTTTAGTTTTTTTAATAAAGCTTGCTATGGATTAGGACAAAAACAAAAAAAAATAAAAAAAATAGATGTTAATGCAAAATTACGTCAAATACGTGCAATTTTATAATTGGGTCTATACTTTATATTACGTACAAGGAAATCGTGTGGTGTCCACATCAGACTTTTTCCCCTATCATATGGTATGACTAGCGAATGAAAGTTGTTGTTTAAATTATTTTATAGATGTGCTTTCTTTTGAAACCCAAGAGAAGGATTGAATTGTACGAAATATTCAGGAATGAAATTTTTGCATGAACCCATTTAAATACTGGACTAGGAAAGCATAGGAATACAATACTATGTCTGGCTGAAATATATGGCCGACTAGGGTAAACGAATATCAAAACAGGGGTGCGTTTCAAATATTTTAAACATTTTTCGTTTATGTTGATTATGCCAAAATGTTTTGATCTTTAAACTATTTAGTTTGGCAATTCTATGAAATAAGATTATTTTTAATTTCCTCTAACAGTAATTCTGATTCGAGGGTTGCTTACACCTGTGACGAACAAACTAGAATTTGCGGTATTAAATTTTTTAAATACATCCCTGAACCCTGTTGTTAAGATCATTTTAAATGCCTTCTAGTATTGAGTACAATTCTAATATTCTGTAACGGAATACATAAGGGTCAGTTTCCTTTCAAATCAAATATAGGGAAATGTTTTCAAAAGAAACCACATCTATTAAATAATCTAAACGTCAACTTTCATTCGCTAGTCATACTGTATCAACAGACAAGAAATACCAGTAACTATTTAATGTTGCAATTGCAAAGTTTGATGCCCAAAAGATAAGTGAAATTGTATAGTTATATGCTATAGGGCGCGAGCAGACACGTGACTCGAGCGACCTTGACTTGCTAGGGATCAGCTGATTTGTGTGCGCATGTCATTTTGACAAGAACATTGTCAATTTGACAAGACCAATATTTTGACTTATTTTGATTTTGAATTGCTAAATGTTGCTATTTAACAATTTTTAGGCAGTAAAACACATGTAATTAAAAATAACAACATTTTAGCAGTTAAAAATCAAAATAAGTCAAAACATTGATCTTGTCAACATGACATTGTTCTTGTCAAAATGACATGCGCACACAAATCAGCTGATTCTAAGCACGTCAAGGTCTCTCGAGTCACGTGTCTGCTCGCGCCCTATAGGTACATATTATTTTTTTTAATAGCATTGAGATCTAAACACAATTTCTTAGTATTAATAAAAATAATAAGAAAATAAAGCAGTTACATATATGCACGACATAACTCATTGAGATTTTCTTATTACACAACGTGAGTTCTTATACTAAGTCAAGGTTGCAGTTAAACTTTTTAATCAACCTTGACCATTTTGTATAGTATAGAATAATCTTCTTGCTCAATATTCGATGAATACAGTAAACAAAAAAATACTTAGTTTTAAAACTTTTTAGTAATATTACCTATATTTATAAAAAATGAGCCGGTTTCACATTTTTTTAAAAGTATTTTAAATTAAAGTTTATGCAATATTTTTCATAGTAATGTAAAAAATAATAATTTATTGTTATTTTCGTAAATAATTAAATAAAAAAATTGGTACAAGAAAAAGTCACGGAAAACAATCCCCCACTCCTGTGACGTCGGAGCACGTACAGTACGTCATTCATTGCTAATAAGAAAACAGTTTGCGTTATTTATTTAAATAAAAGTAGGCGATAGTTTGTCACATGTTAAACTGTATGTGCTCTGACGTCACATTCTGTTTCAGATCGGTAGTTACAGCATGCGCTTTAGAATTCTATCAAATGACGCATTTGTTTTCGCTTTTCGCCACGAAACGAAAATTTGGTAGCATGTGTGTCTCAAAATATTCACCTGCAAGCGTACGACTCGAGGTGAAAGTATTAAACTTACGTCATTATTTTGTCACAATTCAATTCAAAGCCAATTTATATATTTATTATATGCAACTGTCATAATATTTTCTATTTCAATAGTATAAAACCCGAAAATTTCCAAAATAAAAAGCGAATATAGAATTCTAAAGTGCACGCTACCAAGATTCGTAAAAGTAAAACCGCATTCGCCTGTTTTCTATAATAGAATTCTAAAGTGCGTGTTTCAGATCACCTGACTTTTTTAAAATATTATACAAATTTCAATAATTAATAGTAAAATATCTAATGGATATTTCGTGATATTTTCAAATTTGAGGCTCTTTATTGTTCAATATCTTTTAAAATTTAGTACTTAAAAGTCATATGAAAATTCTTGCAACAGTCCTGCGGTAGGACTCTGTAACTCATCCGTTATTAAACGGTACCGTTATCACTATGGTTACATAGAAAATGACTTTTTATTTGACAACTGTGACGTAAATATGCCAATCATCTTATAAAAAATACGTTGCTATAGTGATAACGGTACTGCTTGATAACGGACGAGTTACAGAATCCTACCCCTAGGGTAGGATTCTGTAACTTGTCCGTTATTAAACGGTTCCGTTGTCAATATGGTTACATAAAAAATGACATTTTATTTGACAACTATGACGTAAATATGCCAATCATCTTATAAAAAATACGTTGCTATAGTGATAACGGAACCGTTTGATAACGGACAAGTTACAGAATACTACCCTCTGTTTCTAAATGTCAATTTTTTTTGTTTATCATTTTCACATTAACGCGTTTATCTGTCACTTTGTCTCACTGTATTTTATAATAGTGTGATAGCAAAATAGTTATTTATAACATATTATACCAATCTAATTACAGCAAAATCTGGTTTTTAATAGATCATTAAGATGCAAGTTTCATAAGACATGATTTTAGCACACGCGTTTTTGTTAGAAATGAGCGACTTGTCGCGAGTTTTCTAAGGAGGCATTTTGAAGAATTTCTATTTTTGCTATTTCATAAAATACATATTAAAGAACCAAAATAGAAATATTTCTTCTCAGTATCCACTGATTTAAGTGACTTAGGTAATTTATTAAATATTTGACAACTAACAGCTAACAGTTCACAATTTTTTCATTATATGATTTCGGTTATATTACGTTATATCTGAAACGCTGTATAACAACAACTATAATTCGTTAAGAAATGATTTTTTATCGAAAAACAAAAGAAGGATTTATTTAAATCTATTCGTATAAGATCTTATATATTGAAAACAAGAAAACATGACTGAGCAATGGACAATCATAAACATAATCTCTGCTAATTCTGGTTAAAAAAAAACAGACTATAGATAAGAAAGGAATAGTTAAAAACTTAAATGCAACTTGGTAAATTCCATTTACCAGGAAAACAGATAAGTACAGATTGATGGAAGTTTTTTAAATTTACTCGTAGTATTTTTGCTTGTGCAAAACAATGCTTTCTATTTCACCTTCAAAGCATACGTGCCAGAACAAGTTAATTGCACGTTTTATGATATTTGCAACATAATTAGAATATGTTCGATCAGTGAATTTAAATAAATCAATTATTTTGTAATAAACATAGTAACGATGATGTAAGAAAACAATATATGTATGAATAAACGTTTTACAGTTTGTCAATACACGATCGAAATAATCGAAACACTTAAATTCTGTAAATGACACGCTTTTATATTTTACAGTTAATGAAGAAAACATGTTTTGTAAGAAACATTAACAATATCTGCATCTTCTTCATCATTATTTTTTTTCTATTAATGTTTTACGACCGCGCAAATCTTAATGTTATATTGATTGATTTTGATGAATATGACGTAATGGAAAAGATAAAGATGAGTACTAACATCCATGCCCGAACAAGATTCGAACCCAGGTCTTTAGATTGCGAAGCGACGTGAAAACTAAATTTTTTGGACAGACCAGAATGGATTTTCGAACTAGTTAAACCAAGTAGAGGTGGACGCGGGCCGTGATTTTGTCGGGTCACGATGGGTCACGACGTGACCCGCGTGATCTTGAATATAATTTAAATTTTGCGTCCTGATCGGACGTGAGCATGAGGCACTAAAAAATTATCATGCGTGATCACGTGATTGAAATTTGATCAGGCGTGATTGAAATTTAATCGGGCATGAGTATAAATTTTCTTCTATTTTTTATTTAAAAAATTGTCAATTTCCATCTTTTACTTTACATTCTTGTTATTATTTTTATCCAAATACGTCATCAACAGTATTTTTTTGCATAAATATAGTGTTATTGTTGGACCCAAAATTGCATACACAGTTACTTCGATTTCACTAAAGTTATACAAATCTTTAAGCCCGTTTGACACGATCATAATTTTGTTAACAAATTTGTTACCAAATTTATAATGATATTTGTGATGGAATAGAACAACCTATTTATCCATAAACATTAGTTTCCAATGAAACCAATCTGTTACCTAACTTATTACCAATTTGTTTACAAATTTGATGACAACTTATGATTGTGTTAAACAGGATTAAATGTACATAGAAACAATTACGTGACACGAACGTAACCCACCGGGCGTGATCGGGCGTGAGTGCCAAAAGAAAATCGTGAGCGTGAGTGATCGTGAATCAAACATAAAAAGTCGTGCGTGATTGGTCGTGATTACATTTTTAGTTCTGTGAGCGTGCGTGGTCGTAAACAAAAAGTTACTCACGCGCCCACCTCTAAAACCAAGCATCAAAATCATTACTAGATTTGATCTTAAAATAAGAAAATTTCCAATTCCTGTCCCAAATTATTCATAATTGGTACCAAATAAAAACCAAAGTCATATCTAATTTTGCTATCAAAAATATTATTTGAGACCCAACATTTCAGCATTCTCATGCAAACTTTTTAGTTTAACGAATAAAATTCAGGCCTCAAAATTCGGCCATTTCTACTTGTTTTCTATACAGGGTAGTGACTTGGACGAGAAAGCATAGGGGTAAAATCTTAATGTGCAGTTATTTGCCCCCCTAATTATTTTAGAGCAAAATTGTAAAAATAGTGGAAAACAGGTTTGTTCCAACAAAAGTTCAGAGCCGTTCAGAACTTTACTGAGTGTGCGCAAAGCCATTTTACCGTTCCGACAAGTCGAATTTAAAATTCAGAACTTATTGCGCAGTGTTCCAAGAACGAGTGAATTGTGTTCTGAACCGATTCTAAACCGTTCTTAAAGTTCCATGATTTTACTAGAGTTTTTAATTCTGAATAAGTATGACGTGCTATTTAACCTGACTTATTTTGTTTTTGTTATTAATGAAATTAGCAATGGAAGAAGACAGCGATTTTTCCGAATTGTCACAATTTTCTAGCGAAAGTGATGGAGAATTCTTGGACGATGTTATGAAAATAAGGAAAAAGTAATGAAAATTACCTACGAATGATAGTGCCTCAATACAGTGATCTAGTTTTTTTGGAACATTTTCGAATTATGTACTAACTCGGAGTAGGCTATGAACAGAGAAACGTATTTCTAATCATTATTCAATTTAAAACTCAAGATGACAAAATTGATCTTGAAATGTAATTTTAAGGCGAAAAGACAATAAAGAAGGATACAGTACATTGACATTCGCCGTTTTCTAATTTGTTTTCATTTCTAAAATAAGATTCAACAAGAAAATCTTTGATTTCTTTAGATAACATTTTTGACAATATCTCATGTCAAATTGACATTTAATTAAATATTTTTAAATTGACATACGTTTCTTTGTTCATAGCCTATTCCGAGTTAGACATTTTTTTTAACACATTGTATATTAATCATGAACTTACCTTCCATTTCTTCAGTTTAAATATATTATACATAATCAAAAGCACAATGTTTTCTGGCAGGTGTAATTTTATAGGTTAGGATATAAAAACAAAATTCCAACACTAGTCAAGTTGGTTTTAGAACTATAAGTTCGCGCACGGATTCTAAGCAGTCCTGAATCACGTTCTGAGTGGTTATGAATTTTCTGTTGCAACAAACCTAATAATAACATTTTTGCACAAATCATTGATGTCATGGAACAAAAATTTAAATAAAAGCGCAAACATATGTCATAGATTCTTGACTTTTAAACTTATGGAGCATAATTGAAACACCTTTATTGCAGTTGATGACAACAAAGTAATAGTTTAACATTTTGTTCAATGGCATCAATGATTTTTGCAAAATGTAATTTTTTTCGACTCTTTTTACGGTTCCGAAAATTGAAAAATTATAAACAGTAGTATACTCGGATGCAATATTTTTTTTCTGTAGAAAAACCCAAATACAATTGTGCTCTAAAATAAATAGAAGAGCAAATAACTGCAGATTAAAATTTTACCATTGAAACCGCTATGCTGCGTCGTCCAAGTCACCATCCTTTATGTATGTATAAAAAGCTCAATTATTATTTTTGGTATACGTTTATCATTTATTTATTGTTTGTTATTTATGGTATTAAAACAATTTTGCTGGGACAAAACAATTTTTTGATGTTAAGTAAATATATTTGGTTATTATTGGTAACCAATACTTATATAAAATTGTCAGAAAAATATGGTGCTCAAAAATTAATTTGGTGCTCATTTAAATAACATTCTTTTATAGTTACATTATTAGAGAACTAAAATTGAAAAGAACTATTTACGTCATTATTTACATAGTAAGATAAGTCGAAAATGTATTATACGTAATTGCAAATGTTAATAATGTACCTACATTATTTTATGATAACATTCTTACATTACTTTGTCTGGAAACAAACATACAAACAGTTCTCAATAAATGAAATATAATCCATTGCATAAATTTTTATTTTTAGTAGAGAAGAACATGAAGTTCTTAACAGTAAGTTGGTTCTCTTTGCAAATGATTGTGTCCTATGTCTCAACAAAAAGAAAATTGTTTCAAATAAAAGGTAAATTTTCGCTTTTATCTTTAAAAATAGTACAAATAGCCCTTTTATGACACGGTTTCGTCCTAACAAGATTATAAAATTACACCTAAACGGATGGATCACTCACAACACGGTGCATATTATTTTCTTTTTTTTTCGCAAATTGGCAATAATTCAACGAAATGAAATGTCAAATGGATTAGGTAAGTGATGGGATCATTCCAATGAAAATAATCGAAGTATTTGATTATGAAAATGTCTCGAGATATCTCGAATGATTTTTAAATCATTCGAATGATTATTTCGCTCGAATGGTATTTAATGTGTAGACTGAATTTGTCAGGTAAACTAGTTGAGAACTCGAGTACGCTTTCAAACGTGTCTCGTAATTCGGATTCGGACTATGAGAAAGAAAACTCACGTAGATTAAAATCAAAAATAATTTAATTCCTTTGTTAAACTGCAGTATACATATTTAAATTAATAAAAACAATAAAATTAGTTACAGAAATGAGAATTACTACTAAAAATAAATATAAATATAATATTAAAGTAACAATAGGTAAATAAAAATATTTTTTTCATTTACTATACTTCATTTCACGTACGAAAATAGTGGTGAGAAGATAGGAACAGTTAGATCTTGTTTTTTGATTGGGTAGGTAATATACCGGTATTATCCAATCAAACAACCGGATGAAATTGCTCCTATCTTCTCATCACTATTTTCTTACGTGAAATAAAGTATAACACTATTACTAATAAAAAAATCTGGTGTGGCCAACACAATACCTCCCGCCATTACAGCCCTAGTCACAAAAAAGATTAAGTCAATCCATATTTTTGGATTAGTTTATATCTTAAAATATAGTCTAATCTAATCCAAGTTACTTCCTTTTTTAAACCCCTCAACAGGATTAAATCTCAATTACAGAGTGGGTTCATATTCACAGACATCCATGCCTTAGTGGGATTCGAACCCAGAGCCCCGAAGGCACTCATGACATGAGGCGTTTCTGTAACTATTGAGCCACCGGAGCTATAATAAAATGAAGATTAAATTTTAAATACCGGGATAGAATAGAATTCACTAATCCAAAAATGAGGATTAGCTTAAACATTTTTTTTAAATCCTTAATTTTTATTAATCTAAATACATACCTACATATTTACTTATGCTAAATACAATTCCTTTTCTATTGTTCTATTTACTTTTTTCTTTTTAAAACGTAACTAATATTATTTTGAAATGATTAGTTCTTTGATAGTGACATTTATCTGTCAGTTACTGCGTTTTGTTTGTTTAAAGCGTAGGCTCTGGGATTTAAATTATAGATAATTTTATAAATTTATCCATAAAATATACAGAAAAGTATTAACGCAAATCTATAGGAAATTTAATAATCTTTAATTTTTATAATAGCCTTAATCTCGAAAAAATAACATTTAAAGGTATTTTTTGAGCTTCTAGTAAAGTGCCATTTCCGGTTATCCGATTTTCACCAAAATCTAATGGGCTCTTTCCAATACAGAAAAAGTTCGAAATACACACACATACACACAGCATCATCGTGAAAATGTTAAAATTGGATTCTCTATACCTCCCTTACTAAGGATAGCGGGAGGTAAAAAACTGACATTAATTTCCTGAGATGAAGGTAAAGATGCAGACGCGCGAAAACTCGACTAAGTTTCTTCGTTTTCATGTAACTGATGTTCTCTGAACTAAATAGGACGAATTCGGAGTAAATGCTGTTTTAAATTAATAATATTTGCAAAATATTTTTTTGCAGTATACAAGAGACAGATTTATTGTCGAAATACTTCCAAACAAAATATTTCTTTGCACCAGGCCTCATTTTTTATGTATTTATACCCTAAAAATCTGTGTACAAAGCAGATTGGCACACCCACGAATGGGTAATATGCCATGATGATATATATTTTTAAGACATGCAGCAGAAGACTGTACGGGATGAGATAAGGGAATGTGAGATGCGAAGTAATCCGAATACAACCGAACTGTTATCGAATGATTTATGTTAGAAGTACATTTGGTTCGAAAAAAACTATTCATTGAATAAACGAATGAAGTTTTCATATCTCGAATACTCAAGTGATCATTCGATTATGAAATTCATTCAAATACTCGAATGATTATTCGTTTATGAAATTCAATCAAATATTAATAATTCGTACACTTGAGGTTTTTGATATAAATATAGATGAAGTATGTTATATTTTTCAACCAATATAGGGAAGACGCGCAAAATCTGCAATTATCAGCTATAACATCACGAGGATATTGATAATTACGAAATAATTTTATGACAGTTGCCGAAAGCGCGATGCTTGGTAACCGCCCGACGCCGAAGGCGGAGGGGTGTTACCTAAAAGCAACGTGCTTGAGGAAGTTGTGATAAAATTATAAGTATTTATCAATGATCGAGAGGTATTCGGTGAGAATTTTTTTTTGTAATTTTAATTAAATTTACGAAGAATTTGTATTTAGCAAAATTTTTATAATTATAAAATCACCCTAGATTTCAGTAATAGCTATGAATATGTTCAGCGTCAAGTGTATAACAATAAGATTGACATTTACACGAGAAGACAAGACACGTCCAGTTTTATTATACAAACGTTACTAGTAATAATTTTATTAATTGAATGTTATTTTCACTACCATACCGTGAAATTAAAACAATTAATTTTTAATTATCTGTCAAAAAGTGTTTGTTACTTAGCAACTTAGTGACATAAGTGATAATTGTCTTATGATAATTATCAGTGTAAGTTTGTTTTGATTGGTTACTTTCGCAGACGTGGTCAGTATACAGGGATTCAATTGGATAATTTTTTAATCAAAAAATTTTCTATCTAAGATTATGCCCGGTAGCAGAAACGTTCTTCAATGTCTTGTTCAGTTAGCGGTTCATCCCAACGAACAAATGCAATACGATTTATAACAGGCTGGGGCAAAATGTAGAGCTTAACATGACCATATATGTGGCTAGCGGAACAGCAATGATTTAAAATTCCTAAGGACACTGATTTGAATTTATTCATTTTGATGATCCACTAACTGAAGAAGGCGTTGATGAACGTTTCTGCAACCGGGCATTAAGTCTTAGATTCCAAGATGATTGTCCGTCAAAAATACGTCAGACACAAAATTTATATTACATTTTACTAGATTTTAGAAAGTAACCCTGAATGATACATTGTTTCTTAGTCCCTCATAACATGATTCGCACTGTACTAGAACATAACTACCGTGTTACCCGAGAGATTAATGTATTAAAAATTCAGTAATTCATTGTACTTTTCTCCCTCCAACATCGATTTTTTTTACAAGATTATTTTTCGATATTTTTTACAACCAATAAAATGTTCCATTTTGTGTCACACGTCTGCGTTGTAACCAAATCTTGTCATTATTATACTGAGAATAAAGCTCTAGAGATTATTCCCGGGAATAATCTCTGTAGCTTTAATTTTTGTTGACATATGTCAGATAGTAATCAACATATAAGTAAAATGAACAAAAAAGGCCAATTTTGTGCCATTTGTGATCATGAAATAAACCAAAAAATTATAGAAACCACCTCTAGAAATACCATAATTAGTAATTATATTTTTTGATTATTTATTTTGCATTGTCAAAGTGTGTTCTAGTTGTCAAAACAGACTTACGAACTGAGCCACGTAAATTAATGAAGCTAGTTAATTAGGACATTAGATTTCGTTGTTTGAAACTTGTGCATCAAAAAATATTCTAATTAAATATAATTCGAGAGTAAGATAAATTAAAAAATAATTTTCCAGATTTTTCTCAAACTTGTTGCTATTTAAGAATAGGCACCCAAGCCTTATATGCTTTCATTACTATTGCCTGGCAACAAGTTTTCGAAAAATCTGTCAAATTATTTTCAATTAATTCTCACTCTCTTGTTATATTATTACTGAGTTTTTTGTTGTATACTACTTTTTAAAAAGATTATTTCCTTTTGATGCATATTCTTCTTTTGTACGGCGACCTCGGATTTATAACATAGTCGACATTGGCAAAACTCCTTTGTAGAGGCTCAAATAATTAAAATTAAGGTGAACAACTCAGCACAAATCGCTTTACTGAAAATGACTATTGGTCGAAATTTAATTTTTATTTAATTAATAAATGTACATACCTATCGTATATCTTCAACAGATTTGACAGATCCGCTCATGTTTTTTTGATTTTTAAAATCATTCTATTGCAGATTTTTGATGCAAACTGATGTGTACACTGGCTTGCAAAAAAAACGCGTATACCTCAAAAATCAAGTAATCGAGATTTTGTTATTTTTTCGCTCTGTAAACTGAGAATGTTGTCACTGTCATCACTATTTGATCTATTATGGAGCTAGTTCTTCATCGTGTTTAATTTACCTACTGTTAAATTACAAAATATTCCAGAAAAATGAAAGAACAACCAAGTATGTATTTGAATTTCTGTTAATTTTGACATTTTAATTGACACTAGTGACATTGACAAATTAAAATTCAAGATCGACTCAATACAGCAAAAAATAGGTATACGCGATTTTTTTGCAAGCCAGTGTATGTGTTTTGCAAAATTTTGAACGGTGTTTGTAAATCTAAGGGCCAGTTGCATAAAACGTTGTTAGCTGATCATGTGTTTAACTACACATTGTAACTATGGATACGTATCAAAAATACATTGGAGAATATAATTCAATAGTCACGTGATATATTTTCCACCAATCAACATTCAGAATCTCCCTAGTTACATGTCTATCACAGCGGTGATAAAAAACAAAGAAATTATCACCTTATTTATATTCGTTACTAGAGGATTTGTTTTCTTTATTTACAACATTGACAGTTAATTTTGAATATAAAAATGTGTGGTAATCGTTTTTCATATCAACAAAGATGAAAATAATAAGACAATTGTAAAATTAACCATGTTGTAATACAATATATAAGTTAGGTTAGCAGCACACACAACGTGTCAAAAAAATTCATTATATTCTCTCATTAAATATAAGCTCGTGATATGTTTAATAATCGAAGATATTGCTCGTGAAACCGAAGCAGCAACTCGGTCTCACTCGAAAATATCATCGATGATAATCATATCACTTGTTATATAACGTATGAAAATAAGCCTTGTCAAAGTTAACAACGTGATTAATGTTAACGTTTTATGCAACTGGGCCTGAATGTTTAAACGTTTTATGTGTAGATACACAAATTTATGCTCATGAATCTAATGAAGTTATAAGTGTATACCGAAACGTCGGTTTTGTTTAAAAATAAACGATACATTTTATGACACATTTCAGGTAATTGTAAATCACAGTCGAGAAATTTACTCCTAATTTGTAAATACATTATGAAGAGTAAAAACTGCAAATTTGATCTGAAAGATTAAAGCACTTAATCATCACCATAATAACAGAGACATTTTCATACCCGTTTAACCTCGGTCTAAATGGAACAAGAAATAAAATAAATAATTATTATAATTGTAAAAATACAGCATATGCATATAATTACTAACAATAAGTCGTTTTTTCAAGGCCTAAACCATAATATAAGCGTCGTTAATTTCAAATTTTTAACGTTATTTTATATAAAATTACTGGAAAATAGACATTTCCTCATTCTGACGTCACGTCATTCATATTGTCATACAAAAGACAATGATCAATTTAATAGATTAGTCCTGTAAAATATCAAATTTGTACTTTACACCTGTCAAATAGTAACGGGTCGCGTTAGCACCATTTTCTTTCCCAGAACGCAATATTTGCAAAAAGTTTGCAGTAACCAGGATGAATATTTTTTTACCATGGCAAACTTCTCATTTAATATTGTAATCCTAATTCGTACATAAAAGTACGGTAATAGTTATTTGTATATCAAGGCCGCGAAATCACTCTTTAGCGTACCGAGAGAAAAATTGTCGCCGAGGCCGCTTGAGGTGTACATAATATTTTTTGTGCAACCGTAAAAAATATGTAATTACAAATTTTATTAATTTTCAACAGTTTCATTATAAATAGTAAGTTAGCTTTCAAGGTGGCTATGGGATTAACATTTGATAAACAAAACCATGCAATTCTCAAGTGTCAAAGTGATTGTTTACCTAATTTCGCGGCCGCTACCATGACCATTTCGCGGCCGTTGCCATAACAACGTTCGCGAAATCCAATTTCGCAGCCTGTATTGCGGCTGCGAAATGCTTATTTCGCGTCCGGTTGCACAAAAAAGTATTGAAAGATGTCCGATCAAACAAATTAACAATTGGCATATATTTATCTCCCTCACAAGAAGCGTGTATGATAAGGATGGATATAACACGGTCTTTTAAAAATACATATTGTTTCGACCAACTTTCGCTGTAACGTAAGTTTATTTATAAATCCAGATATATTACCTTGATTCATAGCCTTACAAATAACATTATTTTCTGTGTCATTATCTTATTTTTCACATATTTGGTTTTACATTTGCTAATAAACTTACCAGTTGACTTAATTTTAAATTTTGATTGCTTTTACTTTAACATATACTTTTATAATAATAATTCTTCAGTGCACCACACTGATGAGCTCCAATAAGAGCGAAACGCGTCTGCGTTGTTCTGGTTGAGTGGGCCAATCTCTGATAAATGATCAAGAGGTTGATTCAGAGACTGAAGTCTTGTGAAACGTGTCAAGTATGATTTTTAAATATATGTTTTATTCTCAATAATACTAGCGTGACCCTCGTATTATAAATATCTAGTTGATTATTAAAAATTATTCAAAGTGCCCACTAGAGTAATAAGTAAAAACAAATAAATGTTAATATGAAAGTACTTGTACATGTACAAACATGTTTTCTTCGAAGGTTAGTTCCTGGCTAATATTTCTAAACAATTCTTGATACATATTTGAAGAAATTTTCTGCTTGCTCACTGTTAAAAGCATAAATATTGTAACAGGAATTTGAAATTACAAAGTTTGACTTCTTTATATACGATTAATGAAGCGAGGATGATAATTAATTTAAGAGTAAAGACAAGTATGCCAAGAATAAACTACTTGTATTGTATAGCCTTCAACGTAATAAATGATTATTATTTTGCTGTATTGGTAAATTGTGAGATGTAAAAATAATTATACTCACTTCAGTTACAAGTAATGTATATTAAAAACAGTATAATTTATTAATATACATATAATGTTGATTTTTAAACAATATAAAATTAATTTATTGTACCGGTTTACCCATTTGTGGTTTTAGTATCAATAACTATTTTTTCTTTTAAATTTATTCAGCCGTTTACATTTTCTATGCACATGCTTACATTATTACAATGTACCTACTTTGTGTATTTGTAAAGAATAAAACAAGTTTAATTTTTAAAACTGAAATAACAATTGCGATACTTTCAAAACCGCAAGTTAATATCTTTATCATAAATAAAAAAATCTGATGTGGCCAACACATAACCTCTCGCCAGATATTTTACCTGGTTTTACGCATAAAACGAAAAATATTTTTAAATACAAATACATATATTCATGTCTCACTGCAAAATAATTCTCACATATATTTGCAAAATCTATGGGATATTTTAAAATAAGTTATGTACAATACATACATTTTCTTTATATTCAATATCCTGAAATTTTCTTTTTCTGCTTTCCTTTTATTTTTCTTTATATTCGTCATTTTTTCGCAAATTCCTTTTATATTCTTTTTTACATATATTCTTTTGCGTTGTTGACTTTTTTTTTATTTTCATAATCTTCATAATAATGTACAAATATTTTTGACAGAGGCATACAAATATTTTTGACAGTGACATTTATGTCACAATTACAAACATTTGAATTTCTTGCCTTGTAGTAGTTTGATCTGAGATTTTTTACATCAAACTATTTTATATGCCTTTCTTTATCTCTAAATCTATAAAAGATATAATAATGAATTTATATTTATCGAATAAAGAATTTAACGTTCTTTAATATAAGTATTTACATAAATTTTCGATAAATAATATTTAGATGATTTTTTTCTTGTAACTACTACTTCCGGTTGTCCAATTGTTACCAAAACTGACTGGACTCTTCCCATTATTGCTAGATTGAGGAATCCGTAGTTAAAAATGTCTTAAGTCTTATAGTATTTGAGATATCCACACACACACACACACACACACACACACACACACACACACACACACACACACACACATCCACACACATCCACACACACATACGGACATCATCGTAAAAATGTTATAATCGGATTCTAGGGACCTTAAAACGTGCTTATTCATTAAAATCTGGATATGCGATTTTTAGCATGAATACAATACCTCTCTTAGCGAGAGGTAAAAAAAAAAACAATTTACAAATATTTTTATAATGAAATGTTTCCCCAAAGGAAGTCTTGAACTTCATATTACAAGGCCAGATATCTTTAGTTGGCTCTTTCAAGAAGTTATAAATAATATGGAATCAAATTTTGCAGAAAAATAAAGTGATATAAACAAGAAAATAAATAAATATATCATCATAAGTTGTTACCCATTTCTAGAATTTACAGTCTACTTTTATTGAAAAATTTCGGAATCGATGATATGTTTATACAGATTCTCAAAGGCATCTTAAAAAGAGCACCACAGGGGTCACTTTTGGCCTGCAGATTCGCAACCGGTCACGAAATACCCCAATCAATAAAAATTACGTGAAAACTGTCCCAAAGTGATCAAAAAAAGAATTATAAATTGTGTCTATAAGTGCGGGTCCAAACTCATATTAGTTGGGTCGGTTCACATTTTTAACAAATTATAAAATCTACGCAAATGGTTAGAAAATTCAATAAAATTCTTTGGCTACTTTAAGTACAGACGTAAAACTTTAAAAAAACTGTGAATAACTGGTGAAAATAGTTTTAAGAGTCATCTTTTAGGCCAGATTTAGCTTCTACCGAGACTTTGTAATTTTGGCACAATGAAAACCAATTTCGTAAAACTCCAGTGCGTACAGTAAAACCCACCTTGCAAGACATATGGGACAATACTCATTGGTAAAATGTGTAGGACTTAGGGATCCAATGCCTAAAAGAATTAAACGTAGTATTACCAATAAAGGCGATGTAACGCAATATTAAATGGCGGAATACTTGAATAAGAAATTCAGTTTTTTTTAAGTTTATAATCTATATTTCAAACTAGTCGAAGGAAATTTGTAAAAATATCTCACCATTGGCGTAGGTTTTAGAATTTGTTTGTTGAAAATGTTAACCGGTTCAACTAATATGAGTTTGGGCTCATATGTTTTTCAAGAAGACTTTTAGTTTTTAAACAAAGAAATAAAAATGAAGCATGTTATTCGCAGGGTAAACTTTATATCTAATAAATACAAAGCTAACTCTGTAAAGACAATACTGAAAATTAAAACCCCTCATATATGTTCAATTTTTAATAATACCTACAATTATTATTTCTTAATGTATTTTTAATCTAAACCTAACTTCACTGACCCGAACCTAACACACTGATATGTTAAGGGCAAAGCCCATAATATGGTTTTTTAGCTGGCAATTTTTTTAATCATATCATCATCAAGCAAAACTAGGGTTTTTTTGTATTTTATTTCTAGTGTTTTGTAAAATACAAAAATAATTATTATAATAACAATAATACTATTTCTTCACGGTATATTACCCATTTGGGTAATGATGATAACAATTATAACTCTGAATTTTGCTTGTGTGAGTTTTGTGCGTTAGTATTGGTTAGGTTAAGGGAATTAAATATTAAAAATTTCCAAATAACAGTTAATAAAATCTAATAGTGATGTGCATTGCTAACATTGCCTGGGCAATACCAGCTCTCCACATCTTGCGCACTTTGCCCGGAACATATATAAAAATAGTCCATTTATATATTCTTTAATACGAGTACTTTTAAACATTTTAATAGTTCCTGCATAAACAAGAAATAACACGACTGCTTGATCCTATTCAAGTGGTGAATTTAAATGATTTATAGTTTTCCTTGAAAATTTTATGTTTAATTAAAATTTCTACTTCCGCGTTTTGTTTTAGGAATTTTCCATAATTCCTTGCGGGGTTAATTTCATATAGACCATTTGATTAAAAAAAAAAAAATCGAGTGAGATATCATATTTTATAAGATATACATTTTCGGCGTTTCGCAGTTATTTTTTGAAGCAAATCTAATTTATTATTTTAATATTTTTTGGCCAATAATAATTTGAAAGTATTTAATAAAATGTCATCTAAAAAAAATCATAGCTTTTCTTCTTGAATTTTACTTTAAAAACGGAAATAAATTAGAAAAAATCGGATGTGGCCAACACCAAACCTCCCGCTATTTAATTTTTATTAATTTAAATATACATACTTACATACTTATTTATTGCGGAAACTGTATTAAGATCCATTCCATATAACTATGGTTCTATTTGCTATTTTCTTTTTAAAACGTTACTGTTATTAATTTGAAATGATTAGTTCTTTGGCAGTAACATTTATCTGTTAGTTACTTACATTTGAGATATAAACTGTGTAACCAAGGAGTTTTGCTTGTTTAAAGCGTAGGTTCCGGGATTATAATTGTAGATATTTTATAAATTTATCCATAAATGTATAGAAAAAGTATTTATACAAATCTGTAAAAAAATTTAATAATCTTTAATTTTTATAATAACTCAAATCTTCAAAAAGTAACATTCGAAGGTATTTTTTGAAGAAAATCTATTTTGAGCTTCAAATAAATAGCCATTTCCGGTTATCTAATATACAGCAAAATCTAATGGTCGCTTCCCATATTAGAATAAGGTATAAATACAAGGTTTCAAAATTTTCTGAATGATAGTATTTGAGTTAGAGTAAAGGATCCACACACACATACACACAAACATCATCGTGAAAATGTTAAAATCGGATTCTAGGGACCTTAAAACGTGCTCATTTATAGAAATCTCGATATGCGATTTTTAGCACGATCACTATACCTCCCTTACCAAGGGTAGCGGGAGGTAAAAAGGCGAATGGCAATATATTTTGCTGCCTGTTATAATAAATTTCAGGAAAATTGTATGTCAAGATCAATTTTGACAACTTGATTTTTGAATTGAATAATGATCATACGTACGTTTCTCTGTTCATAGCCTACTCCGAGATAGGTTTTATTTGAACACACAGTAGCTACATATTACAATAAAATCAAAAAAATCTGGTGTGGCCATCACAATACCTCCCGCCATTTACAGCCCGAGTTACAAAAAAGATTAAATCAATTCTTATTTTTGGAATAGCGAATTTTACTCTAATTTCGACAGTTTATTTCTTAAAATATAGTTTAATCTAATCCAAGTAACTACCTTTTTTGAACCCGTTAACAGGATTAAATTCCAATTACAGAGTGAGTTTACATTCACACACATCCATGCGTTAGTGGGATTCGAGCCCATAGCCCCTAGGGCACTCATGACATGAGGCGTTGCTCTAACCATTGAGCCACCGGAACTATAATAAAATGAAGATTTTAAATACCGGGTTAGAATAGAATTCACTAATCCAAAATGAGGATTAGCTTAAACATTTTTGGGAATCGTTAATTTTTATTAATCTAAATACATACCTACATGTTTACTTATGCTGGAAACTGTATTGAATCCTTTATTGTTCTATTTACTTTTTTCTTTTTAAAACGTTACTAATATTATTTTGAAATGATTAGTTCTTTGATAGTGACATTTATCTGTCAGTTACATACATTTGAATAACTGCTTTTTGTTTGTTTAAAGCGCAAGTTCTGGGATTTAAATTATATATAATTTTATAAATTTATCCATAAAATATATAGAAAAAGTATTAATGCAAATCTATAGAAAATTTAATAATCTTTAATTTTTATTATATTAATCTCGAAAAAATAACATTTAAAGTTATTTTTCGAAGAAAAACTATTTTGAGCTTCTAGTAAAGTGCCATTTCCGGTTATCCGATTTTCACCAAAATCTAATGGGCTCTTTCCAATACAGAAAAAGTTCGAAATGCAAGATTTCAAAATTTTCTGAATGATAGTATTTGAGTTAGAGTGGAGGATCCACATACACATACACACAGACATCATCGTAAAAATGTTAAAATTAGATTCTAGGGACTTAAAACGTGGTCATTTACCAAAATCTCGATATGCGATTTTTAGCACGACCCCTATACCTCCCTTATGAAGGGTAGCGGGAGGTAAAAATTATTTGTAATTTGAATATCTGCATTTCGTATTTACCAGACAGCATAAAACACAGTCAGTGATATATTTCTCTTTTTTCAGAAATGTTGTCCACAATATACCTTCCCCTCCTCCTCTTTTTCATCCCTTTAACCTCCCAGCAATCCCTCTTCCAATCACTTATCAATGTCCTCATCGAGGGTGGCTCACATAACCAAGGCGAACCTCCAAACAGAGAATATCTACTTCCAGAGTACGATTTTATCGTTATTGGAGCTGGTACAGCAGGATGCGCGCTGGCCGCCCGCCTCACAGAAAATCCAAACTGGAAGATCCTGCTTATTGAAGCAGGAATTCAAGAGAACTATGTGATGGACTATCCCTTATTGGCGAATTATCTGCAGTTTACACCGGCTAATTGGAAGTATAAGACTATGCCAAGTGCGACTAGTTGTTTGGGGTTGGACAATAACCAGTGCAACTGGCCGAGAGGTATGTTATAACATATTTCTATATCCAAATAATGTTTGAATATGGTCCTCCACATACCTACACAAATTCCGAGAAAATATCCAAATGGCATGGTCATGACCATGAACTCATTCAATGTAGAGAAAGAATGGTCAACAGGTTAATTGTGAAATATATTTTTGTCTCATTCACTAAAAATAGTTCTTCTCTTCGAATGGGGTCTTTCACAATAGTTATGAATTAGACAATTGGTCATCAATATTAAAACAAGAAGACCTTAAAACTGTATGATGATGATATGGACTATCAAAGTTTGAAAAATCCAAATCTGTCTCTCACAAGTTTACTCAATTTCAATTTTTTACCATAAACCTTCTGTTGTCGCCTTTTTGAAATTCAGAATCCATTTTCAAATAAATGAATGCAGAAAATAACGGAAAACGAAAGTAAATAACACTAAGGCAGCAAACTCATGCCAGGGGCTATCAAAACTTTACATAGACTCGTAATATAAAATAATACTGACCCTTGGTACCATGGCGTTATATATATATATATATATATATATATATATATATATATATATATATATATATATATATATATATATATATATATATATATATATATATATATATATATATATATAGGGTGTAAATGAAACCAGGAAACGCGATTTTTCATGGAAGTTATTATATATACAAAAAAAAAAAAATACTATAGAACAAAATTGTAGGAGACCAAGAAGGACATCCCATTATGGTAGAAATTTATTTTCATCAGTGGTTTTCAACTTACAACACAAAGTTATATTTTCTTAAATGGGATGGCATATTTTTTTAGACCCATTCGATACAGTATTTTTTTCTAAATTCAACCATGTAATCATTTTATATCCTTACATAATAAAAATATTGAGATAAATTCAATCAAAATCAAAATGAATTTTATTTTTATAGTTATTTTTCAGTAGGCTATGTATGAAAAACAATTGAGTTTAAATTAAAGTAAAACAAATATTTGTTAATTACTTTATAAAGTAAAATCCGCAACAATAGGAATTATTATGCACTAAGTAATTCATATTGACAAATATCAGGTTTTGTTTTTCGTACATAGCCTACTGAAAAATATGTATAAAAATAAAATTTATTTAAATTTTAATTGAATTTTTGTTAATATTTTTATTATGTAAGGATATAAAATGATTACATAGTTGAATTTACAAAAAAATACTGTATCGAATGGGCTTAAAAAATATATGTCATCCCATTTAAGTAAATATAACTTTGTGTTGTAACTTGAGAACCACTGGTTTAGAAAAATATTTTATGCTGTAATGGGATATCCCGCTTGGTCTCCTACAACTTATCTAAGTCATAAAATATTAAAGGCTTTCTAGAACTGCAGATCAGTTCCAATTTAAATGAAGTTTCATAAATAAAAACCACATTATAAAAATACACCAACAATAATTAAAATAATAATACTAATAATAATAATATATCATCACGGTATATTACCCATTGCTGGGTGTGCCAATCTGCTTTGTACACAGATGTCGATAATGGTGATGGTCGCGAATCTGGGGAACCGGGTTCAATCCCAACCAACGTCAAATATTTCGAATATTAAATGGCACAAAATTGACCCTTGTGGTGCATCCTCCACGCCAGCAATGAGTGTCCGTGAGGTGACGCCTGGTAAACGCCTGCACGGTTCAAATATGTCATCACCAGCAATAATTACATGTAATAAATGAATATATCATCATTTATTTATAACCATGTCTGACCATACCAATATGCTTTTATTCTCATATTTTGGTAGGTATTAACGATATAACGAGATCTCAAAGCCATCGACCAGTTGTTATTTTAGCGCTATTTGAAAATCTGAAATAATTTTAATTTTAATTGAAAGCCTGTGAAGTAACGCCCTCTACGGTACGGTAACTAATATATCATCATCACATCACCAAAGTCTACACTAAGTAGATTAAAAAAGAGTAAGAAAATTTGATTATCCTGTAATATCCTTTCCGAAGTAAATGAATGTCAGGATTCACAAGCTATTATCTGGAGTAACTTATTCTACACGCGATTTTATTTACGTTCAAGGTTACACATAAATTTCAACACTTCAAACTGGTACTCCAATATATGAAATTCAAATATATTGGTATGTCGTAAACCACCAGCCCATTCACAAAATTGTAAAGTTTAAATCATGTTGTGATTTTTCCTTTTGTAGGAGATTGAATTTGCCGTTACTTCTATTGAGACATGTTTTCGATGAAATATAAATTTATTACACAAAATTATAAATTGAACAGACATGTAACAGATTTGAAATTTTCTTGTACAGGATGACACAAGGGAATCTGACTGTTTTTGAAAAGGTAAATTTTCAAAATAATGTGGATTTATTTACACTAAAATAAACGTCAACATATGCCATTTGTAATATTGTGCAAATGAAACGATGAATTTTCATCGAGACATGTTCCCAGGACATCTCAACTCACGTTTTGGCGATGTGCCGTACATTAGTCACCTGACCTATCAATTAGCGACTTTTTCCTCTGGGGTTAATTAAAAAGTCGTGTCTATACTCATAAGCTCCGTACATTGATTGAGTTAAAGGTTAAAGGAAGCCATCCGCCAAGAAACGTTTACGATTAATCAAGAGATGTTGGACTGTACGTACGAGGAATGCAAGCGGAGCAGTGAACATTGCACAATTGCCGATGGACGTAACCTCGAAGACATTATTTTTTACAATTGATTACTTACCGCAAATGGCATATTGGCATATCTTGACGTTTATTTTGGTGGAAATAAATCCACATTAGGCTGAAAATTTACCGAGTACTACCATCTCAAAAATCATCAGGTTCCAGATTGTCACCTTGTAGAATAATGTTATTTTGTTGTTAAGGACATCTAAAGCACCGGTTCCTTTATTAATAATACGACAGATATGTATAAATAAAATAAATAAATAAATATATCATCACGGATTATTACACATTGCTGGGTGTGCCAATCGATTTTGTACACAGATATCAGTAATGATGAAATATTTGCACCGTGCGGGCGCTTACCAGGTGTCACCTCACGGGCACTCATTGCTGGCGTGGAGAGTGTACCACAAGGGTCAATTTTGCGCCACTTAAAATTTGAAATATTTGGCGTCGGTCGGGATCGGACCCGGTTCCCCAGATTCGCGACCTGACACTCAGGCACGCGGCTACGAGATATGTATAAGAAATTAAATGTTGTAAACTGATGTATAAGGTATTATTAAAAAACTTATATTAACCTATGACTCTAGGTATTTAATTTACATAAATATAAAATAAATAAATATATCATCACGGCGTATTACCATTTGCCGAGTGTGCCAATCTGCTTTATACGCAGATATCGGTTATGATGATGACATATTCGTACCATGCGGGCGTTTACTCTTGATACATAAATAACTAATGGGGACTTATAATTTTGACGTCATCCGCGGCGGATCGGCGGTGGACCTCCCTCCACACAATTTAGAAAAGGACAACAAATTTTTAGAAAGAGCGAGGTGATACACCATGGCCGAGTCGATCAAATGCTCTCCCCTTCAGCACTTCTTCTCGTTGATCCCATTATTTGTTTGTTATTTAGTCAGCAAAGTTTGGTTATATTATTTTGATGTTACTATGATATAATTTTCATAGTAACTTGGATAGGCACATTGATTATTTTCCTATTCTGTAGCATAGAGTTATACCAGCATTACTATGAGTATGTTTATATCGACGTCCTTAATCAAATTTAAGTGGATTTAGAATTAGAAATCGTATTTAAGAAAACGATGTAAACGATCTGGATTGGATTAAGAATCGTATTCTAAATCGACTTTACCAACGAGATTTGTACATAAATCCGATTTAGTTTCACGATATTGGGATTTTCAAGTATCAAGAGATGGTGCTGATCGCATTAAACACTGGTACACTTTTTGTTGACGTGTGTCAACGTGGCATTTCTGTCAAGTGTATTTCTTTAGTTTTCGTATTATTTTCTCATTTATTAGTATTTTTTATTTATAATTCAAGTACGTATAATAGAGTTTTTATAGTCATATAGTTGTAGTTTCATGTAAATGTCAAATGTGTACCACTGTTTGCAGTTCTAATATTTGCCGCTAGTTAGCGTTTTCTTATTTGAAAATCCCAATAAACAGTGATTTAACAAAAAATTCAATAGTAGGTACTGAAACAATGAAAAAACGCAGAGTAATTTATTCATCTTTCATAGTTTGACAGTTAATATGTGTTAACGTGATGTCAACGATAAGTTAGCATAATTATTAGAAGAGCAATGAGAAATCCGTGGACGCAACAAGAAACATATATTTTTTTAAATTAATCCTGGAAAGAAAATAATTGACTTAGATGAAAAAACTAAGTAAATTATCAAGAGTCAAGATTAATACTAGTCAATAATGATCTACGAATTCTATGCTGCTATGCCAACAGTGACAGTAAATCCAATTAAATCTACAGTAAATTCGAATGTACTTGAACGCTTTAAATTTTTCTGGTATAAACAGTCAAGATTTAGGATTTATTTAAATCCGGTTGGATTAGAAATCCGATTAAGGACGTCAATATAAACATACTCTATGAAAGTTATGTCGTAAAGACGTTACTATTATCCAAGTGAAATTAGTAGCACGTTGCTATCTGCACATGCGCATTACAATAAATACCATAGTTTCTAAACATTTATCTAACCTGAAAATTGGAAATATGTTGAATACTTCAGAAAATATTTTGACAATTTATCATTTATAAAATGTTAAAAAATTAGACGTGAACTTGCTACAGTTACAAATTTTGTTAAAATTTTAAGGAAACTAAGGATTTGTTAATTGCATTAAATATATTTTTTAAGAGTTTAATAAAAGTGCAAGATATAATAGTTAAGATTGGAAGCTAATTATAATTCAAAATGTTTTAAAATCCTTTCATTTAAACCATTTGTTTAATTCGACGTACCTACGATTACGGAGTATCTATACAAAATACAAAACATTAATACATTAGCAATCAAGTGTTTCAGGATAATGCAGATTAAAACTACTCCACGAGATTCTTTCTAGATAATGAAAATATAAAATGTAACACTACACATCTCGTAACTATACTTTGAGACTCCTAACGTTTCAGAGTGAGAATCATATTGGATTATTTCTTTTACATGGGATTGTAGCACTATCTTTTACCTTTTCTCTATACCTTTGATCTGTTTAGTACTTGAGATTTGTTCAAATGAAATGAGAGCATGCTTATAATTCTTTTAAAGCATTCTCCCTTGAAAGGTTAAATAATAATTTGAACCAGAAGACTACACGATTTGTTTTTTATCCCTTATAAACATTTTTATCATACACAGTTTATTTCTTGTAATAAAATATCAGTAGGTTATTTTATTACATAGTTTTTTTGAAATATATTCATTTTTGTAATAAGTTACATCGTAATTACCACGTTTCATCAGTTGCTATGAATAGGAACATTTATAATAACTAGTTACTATTTTTATAAAGACTTTCGAATTACAGAGTACCAAATAGTGCAAAGTAACTACGAATGAGCATGTTTATAGCAACAGTAACTCAATTGGTTACTATTTGCGTAGTAACTCGGTTACAGAATTGGGCTGAATGAGTATATACAAAATGATGTACCGGAGGCACTATTTGGGTTTAAAGAATTAAGGACCATTCCGTCGTACAGTTGAAAAGATGGTTAAAATGCCGGGGTTTGAAGAAAAGTGGAAATAAACGTGGTCGATTACGTGATCAGGGGCGCCCATACAATGTTGTTGGGGGGGGGGGGGGGCAAAGTCAAGAATACAAAAATATAATATACTAAAAATAAGTATATTCTTAAAAATATAAAACAACATAAATATTTATGGAAAAAAATTACAATACAGTAATAGTACATTACTAACCGAGGTGGAAAGTGTTTCATTACTGTCGAGGGCGAAGATAGCTGACCAAGGCGCGAAGGTTAACAATAACTAACTTCCCAACTTTTCAGTCGGAAATGGTTATATTACCAACTGATTGTGAATAAACAACATTATCTACTTATTCTTTTTCCGAAAATGCAAATTTTAAATTCCTTGCATCTTTGGCAAATTCATTTAGAACTTCGTCTATATATTTTTCTTTATTTTCGCTTATGTAATCGCGATGGAGACTCATCATACATAAACCGTCTAGCCGATCTTCGCTAATAGTAGATCTAATCCATGTTTTCACTCTTCTTAGAGTGCTAAAAGATCTTTCCACAGTGAATGTAGTTGGAGGAAGACAAATTAAAATTTCTAAAGCTTTGGCGATTGCTGGGTAAAATGTACAATGTTGTAAAAGTTCTGTTACAGGAGTTTCTTTAGTAATAATCATTTCTTTATTTGAAACCCAATATTCGTGCCATGCTAAAGCTTCTTCAAAAAAATTGTTAATGTTATAATATGAATGAATCTCTTGAGCTAGTTTAGTAAAATTATTATAGTTTATTTGTTTTAAATTAATCGGATGCAAATTATAGAGCAAAAAGGCAACATTATTATCTTTCGAAAACTGAGAATTTAAAGAACTAATTAAGAAATCTAAGTAATTTATAAAAATTGCTTTTTTAAAATATTCTCGCACAGAATTAGCTTCGTAGTTTGCACAATTTGATTTCCACCACTAGTGACTCTCGGCATTTTTAATTCAAGATCAAAATTTTGTGCAACTTCTTCAGCGCTATTAAATAGTTTAGTAAAAATTATTTCTAAATCAGAGTTCCTATGTTTATTAAATATATCCAATAAGTGATTAATATGTTTCTGTACAGTTAGCATATCAACAGAAATACCTTGCAAAATATTTGTTACGGGTTCCAGAAGTACCGAATATTTAGAAATTATTTTAAGGGAAAAATAAAATTGCTCTCAACAGTAGCACTTAATAGTTGTTGTGCTCCTAATCTAGTAGCACGATTAACTTCAGCTATGGTATTGGTAATATTTTTATTTATAATTTGTACTGCGGATGTATCTTTTAAATTGTGTGCGCCCGAAACTTATATATGCTAACTTCATGATGAAGATTTGAACGTTAGGAAACAGAACGAAAAAAGAAAACAACAAGGCGATGTAAAGACATTAGGATGCGACATAAGTAGCCGTGGTAAAACAATTAAAAATGGTAACTTATCAAAATTCTTAAAATTAGAGAAGAGCCAGGGGGGGGGGCAAGGGCCCCCCCCCTATGGGCGCCCATGTACGTAATGTCGAAATGTAAATCTAAATCTTGCTCAATACATAACTACTTATTAAATACTATTATACTCGCTAGATGGCCACCGAATTTTCTTATTAACTCTCTAGATGGCGACCGAAAAATTTGAATTGTATAAGTCCCCATTCTATATTCCCATCTTAATTATACTATGTATTTTTAGGAAAAGTAATTGGAGGTTCCAGTGTCCTCAACTACATGATCCACACCCGAGGCAATCCAAAAGACTACAACAACTGGGAAGCTCTTGGCAACACTGGTTGGGGCTGGTCAAACGTCCTCAAATACTTCAAAAAATTGGAAAACTTCAAAATACCCGAATACACGCGCGACACTCGTAACCATAACTTCAATGGGCCTGTCGACATCACCTATGCCGGATATCGGACTGGAATCGCCACTCATATCATGCAAGGCGCCAAACAATTAGGGTTACCAATAGTGGACTACAATGGGGACTCGCAAATAGGCTTTTCATATTTGCAATTACATTTGAAAAATGGTACTAGAGCGAGTTCAAGTGTATCATATTTACATCCAATTGTGAACAGACCAAATTTACACGTTAGGAAATATACGGAAGTTGATAGAATATTAATTGACCCCCAAACGAAAAGGGCATATGCTGTTGAGTTTAGATCAAACGGCAGAGTCCAACGAGTTCGAGCCAGCAAAGAAATTATTTCATCTGCAGGAGCCATAAACAGTCCCAAATTGTTGATGTTATCAGGTATAGGCCCCAAAAAAGTCCTACAAAAAGCCAATGTTCCAATTATAGCCAATTTAAGAGTTGGGTACAATTTAATGGACCATATTACCATGGGGGGACTAACATTTTTGATAGATAAACCATACAGTATTACTACCGATAAAATTTTAGAAAACCGTACTACTTTAATAGATTATTTTATGTATCACAAAGGCCCAATGTCTTTAGCAGGTGGTTGTGAAGCATTAGCTTTTTTTGACCTAAAACGCCCCGGAGACCCAAAAGGTCATCCCGAATTAGAATTACTATTCCAAGCTGGGTCAATAGTCTCAGATCCATTATTACGAAGAAATTTCGGAATTCGAGACGACATTTACAACTCAGTTTACAAACCAATAGAAAACAGAGAAAGTTTCATGGTTTGGCCTATGTTACTATTACCAAAAAGTAAAGGACGAATAGTCTTAAAAGACAACAATCCAAAATCATATCCCCTTATTTATTCAAATTACTTATCACACCAAGACGATGTAGATATCATCGTAGATGGTGTGATGAAAACAATAGAACTTATGCAAACTCCAGCTATGAAAGCAATAGGAACAAGACTTTACACTAAACCAATTCCTGGGTGTGCACATTACCCCTTCGGAAGCAGAAAATATTGGGAATGTCAAACGAGAATGTTCACGTTTACTATTTACCACTACAGTGGGACTTGTAAGATGGGGCCTAAAAGTGATAGAACAGCAGTAGTGGACCCTAGATTAAGAGTTCATGGGATTAAAAATTTGAGAGTTGTGGATGCTTCCATAATGCCTGAAATTATAGCGGGACATACGAATACTCCAACGTACATGATTGCCGAAAAAGCGGCAGATATGATCAAACAAGATTGGGGATTCCCTATTCGTACGTGATAATAAATGTTTTAGGAATTTTAAAAAACTTACAGCTGTGTCCTTGAAATGAATGGATGGAATTGGTGCTACATACCTGCAAATAAAATATATGTATTAGAAATATTGTTAATTTTAATTTATTCATAGTATTTATTAAAGAATTGTTTAAATTGTACAGTAATTGTTATTCTAACTCTAACCCGTCATCAGATTTGGGCAAAGTATGTACTATGTACACAAATGTACT
Source organism: Harpalus rubripes (assembly GCA_963082715.1). Lineage (NCBI taxonomy): Eukaryota > Metazoa > Arthropoda > Insecta > Coleoptera > Carabidae > Harpalus > Harpalus rubripes. The sequence goes on along the minus strand of OY720461.1, from coordinate 26,014,568 downwards.
CGCATAATGGGTACAAGTATAAAAATACTACAAAATATTTTGGTCCAGTCACTAGATAAATGCAAAAATCATCTAAGTTTAATAAGGAATTAGAAAACCACTCGCCATGTTTCACAAGATTTCAGCATCTGAATCAAGCTCTCGGTCATTTTTAAGATATAGGCCGATAGATGGCTCCACATATGGTTAGTTCCCTCTGAAGCCATCTATCTTGTATGAGATAGTGTATCTCATGTTGAGCCCAGTTAGTCATTGTCTCTGCAAAGAGACGGAAGTTACACTACACTGATGAGCTATGAGCTCTAATAAGAGCGAAACGCGTCAGTGGTTACTAACTGGACTCGGCCAGCATCTGAAATAATGACCGACAGGTTGATTCAGATGTTGAAATTTTGTAAAACATGGCGAGTGTTTGTCTAACCCTTTATTAGACAATGTTTCACCTAGAGTTTGCATTGTACATTTCTAAGTTTGAAATAATATGGAATTTTCGTTTGCACATCCTTAAGGCACTTCTTTATGCACTGTCGAATGGTGATGCTCAAATATTTCATCACAGTTGGATTTCGTGTTATGATATCAAAGTTATCTGGACGCAATATTGGAAAGTTAGACCATTGAAAAGAGAATATTTTTAGCTTTCCAACAATGTATGTATGTCTTATCTATGTCCATTTATTTTAAATAGCAAAAATGCAACAATGATTTAATTTATTTGGCTAATAACAATGATTGTGACAATATACGGAAATCGAGATCCTGTGACAAGTCGAGTGCAAAGCGATAATAAATATAGTTCCAGTAACAATATTTCAACTCTGTTTATCTTTGTAATTCACACAATTATAATTTTTTCTAAAACTGTCTCTGTTTAGTCTAGGTGTCAGCGGTCTAGACTAGACATTTAAGGTGCATTCACAAATGAAAATTAGGTTTATGGTTATTGTTTAGGTTTAAGAAAGTCATTCATGAATGTAAGTTTAAATTACCTGAAAATTAGTTTTGATATGTACAAACATCTGTGTAAATGCTTCAAAAACAAGATTAAAATATCGGTAGAGCAGTACTCAACCAGACACCTGTGCGCAGTGAAACTGTCATTCGCTTGGCATTATTAGTTATATTTCAGCAATTAAGTTATGATAGTCTCCATGTTCTTCTCGTATTTGTTTAAAAAGCCGAATCCACCAAGTGGATACTAAAAAAAGATGGGGTATATATCTATATCATTTCAAACTCGTTCTCATTGGTGAAGTTTGTGACGTCAAACTAAATCATAAACCTAAAGTTTGGACCATGCAATGTTTAGCTTTATGATTTGGATTTAGAGACCCTAAATTCTGAAGTGTGAATGGAGTCATTACATAATATGCGGCCAAAGTCATTAAATCTAAAGTATAAAGTATACACCTTTTGCCAGAGTATTGCCAATTAAGTCTGTAAGTTATTGCAAGCTAACATGTACATATGATACGCTGCACCACTGAGATATCCTCTCATAAAGATGGTAACCTTTTAGCTTTAAGTCAGTTTGTTTTTGATACTCATGTAGAGGACTGTGTTTGATTCTCAGATCGAAAACATATGCGACAAAAGCATCTTTATGTTTTATTAGTTTAAAGGTTTTATTAGTTTAAATCTTTAAAAGATTAGACAGTTAATTAGTTTCAATGTAAATAATGTAAATAAAGTTTTAAAGTATGAATCCATCTTAATTTGTGTATGTTCAACCCTATCATCATATAATTATCATCATCAGATCATATTATTGATTATTGTCATCGTACGGTAAAGAATTAAGTGCACAAGCTGCAGTCACAAACAAATTTCATATTTTTTGTTTATAATAAAAAGTATACTAACTCAATATAAAAATTACAACGACAAAATCGTGGTTAATTTTCAATTATCACATTACTGTCAATTTTATTTGACTACTTACAGCTAACAGTGAACTCGGTTTGCATTCCAACCAATCAGAAGGCAGAAATCTATTCTAAAACAAAGTATAGGAACCTCAGATCCAATCAGAACTTTTATTTCGCGGCAATCCGCATCTACAGAAAATCTTTATACAAACAAATTTTTATTTAGACAGTGGAACCGGTCCCAGCAGCCGCGATTTATCAATAAACCTAAAAGTGCAAAAAGCCTGACTGATGACGGGAAATGTTTTCAAATCAAAAGCGTAAACAAAACACATAATCAACCATTAAATACAGAATAAGAACAATTTTTCAATTCTCACTTCTGAAACTAATTTTTAATTGAATTATCACTTGTAGGAAGAATTTTAAGCACTACTGCTTGGGAATGCATTTATCAATATACCTAAAAGTCCCAGCAGCCAACGTACAGCTTACTTGGTTTTTATATTTCTCTAAAAACAACAATGGCCTAACCTAACGCACAAAAAATAGGCTTAGAAAACTCGAGCCGAGTTTTGCGAGTTAGGTTAGGTTATTGTTGCTGGTTTTACAGAAATATACAAATTAAGTAAGCTGTTCGTTGTCTACCGGGACTTTACGGGAATTGATAAATCCCGATTGCCAGGACCAGATCCACTGCTTTTTATTTAATGTCGAAATTTTATATTACTCAATACTGTAGAGAATATAATTCATGAGTCACGTGACATATTTTCCGCCAATCAACATTCAGAATCTCCCTAGTTACATGTTTATCACAGCGATGATAAAAAACAAAGAAATTATCACCTTATTTATATTCGTTACTGAGGGATTTGTTTTCTTTATTTGACAAACTGGTTAAAAAATTATCCAACAGATATTGATTTGACAACTAAAAATCCATTTTTTTGTAATATATCAACATACTTGATTGGTCAACATTTTGAACCAGTTGTTAAAAAATAACCACTGAGATACAGAATAGTCCCGATTGACAGTTAATTTTAGGTATAAAAATTTGCGATAATTGTTGCGTTGATATCAACAACGATGAAAATAATAAGACAATTGTAAAATTAACCATGTTGTAATACAATATATGAAAAGTTAGGTTAGCAGCACACACAGGCTGGTAGCACGAGCGTAGTTCTAACACCCGCTTTAACTAAAATCATAAACCATGCCAACGACTTGGCACATACTTCAGGGTTATTAACAAAATCAGTGTTGTCAATGTACTGATTAATTCGAAAATGTATTGGCAACCATATTCACTAAATTTGGCTTTATTATTTTAAATTATTTATACTACAAAGAAGGCAAGACAAAAATCATATTAAACAGTTTTAAATAATGCCGCCAAATTTATTGAATATGTCTGTCAGTACATTTTCGGCTTATTCAGTACATTGGCAACACTGATTTTTTTAATAACCCTGAAATACCAAAACGTTGGCATGGTTTTAGTTAAAACCGGTGTTAAAACCACACTCGTGCTACCAGCCATCACAAAAATTCATTATATTTTCTCATTAAAAATAAGCTCGTGATATGATTAATAATCGAAGATATTGCTCGTGAAACCGAAGCAGCACATATCACTCGCCCTTCGGACTCGTGAAATCTGCAACTCGGTTTCACTCGAGAATATCATCGATGATAATCACATCACTTGTTATATTGCGTATGAAAATATGGCAATAATTGTTCAAATATAAAGGTATAGTATAATTATTTTTATGATCATGATTCATGATTATCATAGATAGTGTTTATCTCTCTAAACTCTATACCTGCACCCATTGGAAAAGCTCCGTCAAAAATAGATTCTGACGCATTTCGATGACCTCATTTTAACCACAATAATTAATAAATTAAAAATTAAATCTTATTGTGCTTTACTTGTCATAAAAATAGTCACAATGTTGTAAATTCTTAATTGAACAATCTAACAATGAACATAAATTTTAATAGTTTACAATAAACTATACATGTCAAGTAAAAACACCTAATAATAATAATACAAATACATAGTATTTAGAAAAATTATTTCATGGCCATTTCAGAATAAATCAATGAACTCAACCTAAAAACATAGAAAAATCAAGGTAAGTTACAATTTAAATTTGCAGATACTATAAAAATATTGAGAAATATTCTAATGATCTAATGGATTAGAACCTATTATACATTACTAGGAATACAGGAGAATGAAAAACAAAGTATAGGCTGAATTTATTAGATGTTAGCGTATTTGAATGTCTAATGTCCCAATGTCCGTTTGCACCGTTGCACTATATAAGTTACAGTTAAGCAAGTATCGCTTAAAAATAAGTGACACTTATCTAGGAGTTATTTAAGAATATCTTTACAAAGCGTCATTTGCTCGTATCAATCTGGGGAATTTGATTTTGTTTATTGTTTCTTTATTTACTTTTGATTCGTTTACAAATTGTCATTACATATTTATCTTCAGATTTGTTTGAATCTGGTAATCTATTATTTACAATATATTTAAAAGGCAAATATTACAATGTACTGAATTTTTGTATGTGTGCAGTCTGTGTTCCGTATTATTTTAGGAATCACAATATTTTGTGTATTTATTTCCTTTATATCTTTTTGGTTAATGTAGTATTATAAATTATTGGAATAAATAAAGTTTCGGACTGGCAGTCAATATTACAATTTATTCACGCCGACGTTTCGACTATACAATAGTCTTCTTCAGGGCTCTACAATATGTATACAGAGGAAATAGTAAATGAGAACACAATATAATTATAAAATTCTAGATTACAAAACACTAAACATGAAACTTACAGAATGGTCGAGTTGAAGGAAAAAATACACGTGTGGATAAGCGTAGATACAATCAAGTCGGACATTTAAAAAAATAAATAAATAAATAGTCAAAAAACACAGATCACAGAGTGAAAATCGTCAAATAATAAAAAATTGTCCAAGATGACTACAATAAACTAAGCTGAATATAAGAAAAAATATTTTAAAATGGTAACTGTACATGTGTGTTTTACACCAATCTAAGGACTAATTTGGAAGATTTTAGATTAATTAATTCAGGACCAATGGATGAGTGGGTGTGCGGATCCTGACGTGTGATGAAAAACCCCTAGATGGTAGATGACTTGGTGTGCTTCCGTGTAATATTTAATGTTGTGTTGATTTTATTTTTTAATTTTTATTTTTGTTTATTGTTAATGTTTATTAAATTGTTGTATATTAGGCTAAGATGTTCTATGTCGGTTTGAGAGTTAATGTTGTTTTTATCCTGTTTTATGAATAACATCTCTAAAGTTAAACGTTTATGTAGATTTGATTCCCTTGCTAAAATTTTTGTGTTTTCGAAATCAAATTCATGTTTATTACTTTTAGTGTGTTCTACTAGAGCGCATTTAATAGTTTTATTATTATTGTTTGAATTTCTTTTATGTTCATCTAGGCGTATTTTAAGGTATCTTTTAGTTTGTCCTGTATATGTTTTAATACAATTTTTACAAGGGATTTTATATATAAGATTGGATTGTAGTTCTTTCTGTGTTGTGTCTTTGATAACGCTAAATAAATTGTTTACAGTTTTCTGTTGTTTGAACGCTATATTTAAATCCAATTTTTGTTTCATCAATTTTTTAAATTTTGGCGCTAGTTCTTTTATGTATGGTAATGATATGTATTTAACTTCATTAATATTGTTCTTTATTTCGACATTAGTATTTGATGTATTCATTATTTTGTTGGTTAATTTTTTTGGGTAGTTATTAATCAGAAGTAGGTTCATTACCATGTTTTTAATTTCTTTGTGATGTTTATTGCTTGTTAATTTTAGGGCCCGGTTTTTCATGTTCATCGCTACGTTGATTTTTTGATGGATGGGATGATAAGTTTTGAAGTTTAGAAACCTCGTTGAAGCACAGGGTTTACGATACCATTTCGTGTCAATTGTGTTGTCTTCATTATGTACTAATAAAATGTCTAGAAATGGTATTTGGTTATTTTGTTCTTCTTCAAAGGTGAATTGTATGTTGGGATGGAAGCTGTTAAACTTATTCAACATATATTCTATTTGGTCTGCTGGTGCTATGGTGATGATGTCATCAACATATTTTTTTGTGAAGCTTATTTCAAAGGGTAATTGTTGTATCACAGATGTTAACACATAATCCATTACCAAATTGGCTATGATGGGAGAAAGTGGACTCCCCATACTTGTACCGGAGATTTGTTTGTAAAAGTGTCCATTGAATGAGAAGTAGCTACTATTGTACCAGAATCTAATAAGATCTAAAAACATATTTAACGGAATGTTGGTTTTTAGGCTGATAATGTTCCATTTTTCTGTAATAACCGTTTCTATTAGTTCTAATGGGATGTTTGTGAATAAAGAAACAACATCAAACGAGACTAGTATGTGATTATCTGGTATTTTAATTTTTTTGATGTCTTCAATTATGTCGTATGAATTTTTAACTAGGTATTCGTCCTGTTCAAGATGTTTTAGTATGTCTCCAAGAAATTTTGATAATTTAAATGTTGGGGAATTAATTCCTGCTACAATAGGTCTTAGTGGCAAATCATTTTTATGGTCTTTGATTAAACCATATAGTTTGGGAGGTACAGCATTTTCAGTAATTAGTTGTTTTTTCGTACTGTCATCTATAAACTTGGCAGAATGTAATTTTTTAATTATTAAATTATTTTTATTTTGTAGTTTCTTTGTAATGTCCTCTTCTATAGGTTGGTAAACGTTGTTATCATTTAATAAATTTGACATCTTTTGTTCATAATCTAGTTTTTTAATGGCGACCGTTTTCTTTGTTTTATCCGATTTTATTATTAGTGTTTCTTTATTGTTTTTTAAAAAAATTTTAGTTTTATTATAAATGTTTTTGGTTATTTGTTCATGTCTTGGTAAGTTATTCTGTTTATTTAAATAATTAGTCATTATGTTAGTGAAACCTGCTCTACAGCTATTTTTCAAGTCTGCATCTTGGGTACTACATAGCGCATATTCTACATCAGCAATAATATTGTAAATTGGAATATCCGTTTTGTCTATTGGAATACTGTGTTTAGGTCCTAATGATAGTAAATGTTGCACGTCATCTGGAAACTCCGTGTCTGTAAGATTTGTGAACCATTCTTCTTCTTTTGTTGTGTTTATTGTTGTTACTTGTTGTATTTTTAAATGTTTGATTTTATTTTGTTGTTTAATTTTTATTTTATTGTTTAATACTGTGTAGTTATGATGTAATATGTTATAGATAGATTGCAACAAAGTTTCAGAAATTTTGGTTTTTAATAAATTTAAATGATAATTGTAATCATTAACTAAGTTATTTATTTTCCAACAACTAATTTTGATTTCTATGTTGAGAATTTGTTTTTGGAATTGTTGAAATATTCTAGTTGTCTGATTTTTAAAGGGATTGTTGTCTATTAGAGATGTATGTAAACATTTGATATTATTAATGATATGATTGGGTATAATATTTTGTGTTCTACATGTGAGGAGAAAAATCCTTTGATTTTTTGCTGTTGTTAATTTGTTATTTGTAGTCAGAAGTTTTTTAAGATGATGTTTCATTTCAGCTCCGTACGTCATATATACCTGTTGTATGATGTTAACCATGAGTCTTAGTAGTGTCCAATGTGAAGAATTCAAAAAATTATGTTCGACTGTGTTGGGGATGGAATAAGTAAAGTTTCGGACTGGCAGTCAATATTACAATTTATTCACGCCGACGTTTCGACTATACAATAGTCTTCTTCAGGGCTCTACAATATGTATACAGAGGAAATAGTAAATGAGAACACAATATAATTATAAAATTCTAGATTACAAAACACTAAACATGAAACTTACAGAATGGTCGAGTTGAAGGAAAAAATACACGTGTGGATAAGCGTAGATACAATCAAGTCGGACATTTAAAAAAATAAATAAATAAATAGTCAAAAAACACAGATCACAGAGTGAAAATCGTCAAATAATAAAAAATTGTCCAAGATGACTACAATAAACTAAGCTGAATATAAGAAAAAATATTTTAAAATGGTAACTGTACATGTGTGTTTTACACCAATCTAAGGACTAATTTGGAAGATTTTAGATTAATTAATTCAGGACCAATGGATGAGTGGGTGTGCGGATCCTGACGTGTGATGAAAAACCCCTAGATGGTAGATGACTTGGTGTGCTTCCGTGTAATATTTAATGTTGTGTTGATTTTATTTTTTAATTTTTATTTTTGTTTATTGTTAATGTTTATTAAATTGTTGTATATTAGGCTAAGATGTTCTATGTCGGTTTGAGAGTTAATGTTGTTTTTATCCTGTTTTATGAATAACATCTCTAAAGTTAAACGTTTATGTAGATTTGATTCCCTTGCTAAAATTTTTGTGTTTTCGAAATCAAATTCATGTTTATTACTTTTAGTGTGTTCTACTAAACTATTAAATGCGCTCTAGTAGAACAATCAAATCAAATTCATGTTTATTACTTTTAGTGTGTTCTACTAAACTATTAAATGCGCTCTAGTAGAACACACTAAAAGTAATAAACATGAATTTGATTTCGAAAACACAAAAATTTTAGCAAGGGAATCAAATCTACATAAACGTTTAACTTTAGAGATGTTATTCATAAAACAGGATAAAAACAACATTAACTCTCAAACCGACATAGAACATCTTAGCCTAATATACAACAATTTAATAAACATTAACAATAAACAAAAATAAAAATTAAAAAATAAAATCAACACAACATTAAATATTACACGGAAGCACACCAAGTCATCTACCATCTAGGGGTTTTTCATCACACGTCAGGATCCGCACACCCACTCATCCATTGGTCCTGAATTAATTAATCTAAAATCTTCCAAATTAGTCCTTAGATTGGTGTAAAACACACATGTACAGTTACCATTTTAAAATATTTTTTCTTATATTCAGCTTAGTTTATTGTAGTCATCTTGGACAATTTTTTATTATTTGACGATTTTCACTCTGTGATCTGTGTTTTTTGACTATTTATTTATTTATTTTTTTAAATGTCCGACTTGATTGTATCTACGCTTATCCACACGTGTATTTTTTCCTTCAACTCGACCATTCTGTAAGTTTCATGTTTAGTGTTTTGTAATCTAGAATTTTATAATTATATTGTGTTCTCATTTACTATTTCCTCTGTATACATATTGTAGAGCCCTGAAGAAGACTATTGTATAGTCGAAACGTCGGCGTGAATAAATTGTAATATTGACTGCCAGTCCGAAACTTTATTTATTCCATCCCCAACACAGTCGAACATAATTTTTTGAATTCTTCACATTGGACACTACTAAGACTCATGGATAACATCATACAACAGGTATATATGACGTACGGAGCTGAAATGAAACATCATCTTAAAAAACTTCTGACTACAAATAACAAATTAACAACAGCAAAAAATCAAAGGATTTTTCTCCTCACATGTAGAACACAAAATATTATACCCAATCATATCATTAATAATATCAAATGTTTACATACATCTCTAATAGACAACAATCCCTTTAAAAATCAGACAACTAGAATATTTCAACAATTCCAAAAACAAATTCTCAACATAGAAATCAAAATTAGTTGTTGGAAAATAAATAACTTAGTTAATGATTACAATTATCATTTAAATTTATTAAAAACCAAAATTTCTGAAACTTTGTTGCAATCTATCTATAACATATTACATCATAACTACACAGTATTAAACAATAAAATAAAAATTAAACAACAAAATAAAATCAAACATTTAAAAATACAACAAGTAACAACAATAAACACAACAAAAGAAGAAGAATGGTTCACAAATCTTACAGACACGGAGTTTCCAGATGACGTGCAACATTTACTATCATTAGGACCTAAACACAGTATTCCAATAGACAAAACGGATATTCCAATTTACAATATTATTGCTGATGTAGAATATGCGCTATGTAGTACCCAAGATGCAGACTTGAAAAATAGCTGTAGAGCAGGTTTCACTAACATAATGACTAATTATTTAAATAAACAGAATAACTTACCAAGACATGAACAAATAACCAAAAACATTTATAATAAAACTAAAAATTTTTTAAAAAACAATAAAGAAACACTAATAATAAAATCGGATAAAACAAAGAAAACGGTCGCCATTAAAAAACTAGATTATGAACAAAAGATGTCAAATTTATTAAATGATAACAACGTTTACCAACCTATAGAAGAGGACATTACAAAGAAACTACAAAATAAAAATAATTTAATAATTAAAAAATTACATTCTGCCAAGTTTATAGATGACAGTACGAAAAAACAACTAATTACTGAAAATGCTGTACCTCCCAAACTATATGGTTTAATCAAAGACCATAAAAATGATTTGCCACTAAGACCTATTGTAGCAGGAATTAATTCCCCAACATTTAAATTATCAAAATTTCTTGGAGACATACTAAAACATCTTGAACAGGACGAATACCTAGTTAAAAATTCATACGACATAATTGAAGACATCAAAAAAATTAAAATACCAGATAATCACATACTAGTCTCGTTTGATGTTGTTTCTTTATTCACAAACATCCCATTAGAACTAATAGAAACGGTTATTACAGAAAAATGGAACATTATCAGCCTAAAAACCAACATTCCGTTAAATATGTTTTTAGATCTTATTAGATTCTGGTACAATAGTAGCTACTTCTCATTCAATGGACACTTTTACAAACAAATCTCCGGTACAAGTATGGGGAGTCCACTTTCTCCCATCATAGCCAATTTGGTAATGGATTATGTGTTAACATCTGTGATACAACAATTACCCTTTGAAATAAGCTTCACAAAAAAATATGTTGATGACATCATCACCATAGCACCAGCAGACCAAATAGAATATATGTTGAATAAGTTTAACAGCTTCCATCCCAACATACAATTCACCTTTGAAGAAGAACAAAATAACCAAATACCATTTCTAGACATTTTATTAGTACATAATGAAGACAACACAATTGACACGAAATGGTATCGTAAACCCTGTGCTTCAACGAGGTTTCTAAACTTCAAAACTTATCATCCCATCCATCAAAAAATCAACGTAGCGATGAACATGAAAAACCGGGCCCTAAAATTAACAAGCAATAAACATCACAAAGAAATTAAAAACATGGTAATGAACCTACTTCTGATTAATAACTACCCAAAAAAATTAACCAACAAAATAATGAATACATCAAATACTAATGTCGAAATAAAGAACAATATTAATGAAGTTAAATACATATCATTACCATACATAAAAGAACTAGCGCCAAAATTTAAAAAATTGATGAAACAAAAATTGGATTTAAATATAGCGTTCAAACAACAGAAAACTGTAAACAATTTATTTAGCGTTATCAAAGACACAACACAGAAAGAACTACAATCCAATCTTATATATAAAATCCCTTGTAAAAATTGTATTAAAACATATACAGGACAAACTAAAAGATACCTTAAAATACGCCTAGATGAACATAAAAGAAATTCAAACAATAATAATAAAACTATTAAATGCGCTCTAGTAGAACACACTAAAAGTAATAAACATGAATTTGATTTCGAAAACACAAAAATTTTAGCAAGGGAATCAAATCTACATAAACGTTTAACTTTAGAGATGTTATTCATAAAACAGGATAAAAACAACATTAACTCTCAAACCGACATAGAACATCTTAGCCTAATATACAACAATTTAATAAACATTAACAATAAACAAAAATAAAAATTAAAAAATAAAATCAACACAACATTAAATATTACACGGAAGCACACCAAGTCATCTACCATCTAGGGGTTTTTCATCACACGTCAGGATCCGCACACCCACTCATCCATTGGTCCTGAATTAATTAATCTAAAATCTTCCAAATTAGTCCTTAGATTGGTGTAAAACACACATGTACAGTTACCATTTTAAAATATTTTTTCTTATATTCAGCTTAGTTTATTGTAGTCATCTTGGACAATTTTTTATTATTTGACGATTTTCACTCTGTGATCTGTGTTTTTTGACTATTTATTTATTTATTTTTTTAAATGTCCGACTTGATTGTATCTACGCTTATCCACACGTGTATTTTTTCCTTCAACTCGACCATTCTGTAAGTTTCATGTTTAGTGTTTTGTAATCTAGAATTTTATAATTATATTGTGTTCTCATTTACTATTTCCTCTGTATACATATTGTAGAGCCCTGAAGAAGACTATTGTATAGTCGAAACGTCGGCGTGAATAAATTGTAATATTGACTGCCAGTCCGAAACTTTATTTATTCCATCCCCAACACAGTCGAACATAATTTTTTGAATTATAAATTATTGTTGCAGAGTGATACCATAGCTTCTGCAAGCCTCACAATAATTCGCTAAATAGTCGAATAATACAATCGGCAAAATCTTCCACATGTCACACTTGGATATTAACTAACAATTTCATAAAAATGCAAGCTTGTGAGAATTTAATTTATAGGAGATATCAAATACTCCAATATTTTTTCCTCTGGCGATCAACATCACATTGAAATCTTTGCTACAATCTCAAATCATCAATTGGTGAAAAATAAATTGATCTACTATTCACTCTCGTTTGTATTTGATAGTTTATTAAATTAATTTTATTCAACTCATCCTCCTCAGCAGCATTGTATTCATGTTCAATATCGTTTAAAACATTTTTCTTATGTGTTTGACATAGCACGAAATGTCACAATGGATATGTGTCACTGAATGTAGTTGAGCGGTAGATGAAGTAAGGCTTAATATAAGCGTCACTTGATAAAAATAAAGTGGAACTTAAGGTACGGCCGTAAAGGTTTTAAGTAATTTAAGTGCAACTTAACTAGTAACGGTGCAAACGGGCATAAGTAATAGCTATTAACATACCTAGGAATGTTATGTATATCATAACTGCCGTACGGATTTAAAGACATCTAAGGCTTGTTACGATTCATAACATGCGTGGTTTGTTCAATAGTTTGTCGGTTTCAGAAAATACTATACAGGCTGTCTAACAACTCGCGCCCCAGAGCGCATGAGGAAACACGAGACTGCACTCGGATGTGTAATTACGAAGAAAAAAAATATAGCTTAAAAGATATTCGAGAAAAGACGTCTTAAAATTGACCAATCAGAGACCTACACCTTTAACGTGTGTTTGCCGTAATTTTACGTTACTAGGGTTTTATACAAATCAAATCTTCTTTAAAATGTGTGGACGACTGTAGTTTTCGCAAAATGTCAGTGTCAAATTAAATTTGACAAGGTGAATAAAAAAAGGCAAATTCTTATCATGTATTCAGCCGCTGATTACTTAGAAATGATTATAATTTTCGGAGAATGTGGACGTAATGCCAGAGAGGCAGCACGTGTCTATTCGGAAATTCAAATGACAATAATATTTTCGTTTAACACATTTTACACAGCTGCTACAACACGTTGCACTGTACGATATAAATGATGATCTCGGATGACACCTTCGCTAACCTAAATTTGTTGACAGTGAAAAGTCAACTCTAAAGTGTCAAAATTACAGTAAGTCAAATAAATTTTGTAACTCACTAGTAGTATTTTTAAAACCTATCAACAAGTTTTATTTTGTAATAATATCATCACACCTCAAGATATCCTTCCGGGATTAGTGGATTAAAAAGTCTTGTAACTCCGTTATGCAAGCAGTTGCAATTTTTTTTAAAATTTGTTGGCAACCTATTGTCGTCGACAAGTGTCAGTTTCGTCTGGGGTGCGAGTTGTGAGACATCCTGTATTAATAAATACTATTTTTTTGAAATTCTCTTGTTACTGCTACTTTCAGAATGCTACGGTAACAAAACAATTTTTTTGATTGTCAATGTGACAAATATTCAAATTGTGTGCTTTATTCACCAAGTTTTTATTTTAGAATAAAGTAAACCGTATTTAGAACGATACACTAACGTTAACTGTATGTATTGATGAAGAACATTATTTTAATTTTATTTTGTAGACTGTTGGTGATGTCAATATGGTAATAATATTACCGTACAGATATAGTTATTACATAGTTACCGACCTACTTTTGTACATGTAAACAATGGATTAATATCCTGAAACCGGTAAAAGTATTTAAGTTCGCAAATGGTATAAATGCCAATAAATATTAAGCAAATTAGTGTCAAGTGAAATACATTATAGCATAGTCTAAGCACCAAGTACAATAAAATTCCAGCCCTAGATGAAATTTAAAACCAAAGTTTGAATTATTTTTCTCTAACACTACTATGGAATTCATACATTCTATAACTGAAAACTGTTACAGAATGAGGACATTCTGTCATACTGTTACGGAATAATATTCCGTAATAGGCAGTCACAGACCACTAGTTTTTCAATTCACCCATTTAAAATACATGGGAAACGCAATTGTTTTCAAAATCAAGACGGCTTTGCTTGGCGCTTTGTTTCTTTTATTTTGTCACCTCAACTGCCTTAACTGTCAAATTATAAGAGAAATGGTTACAAAATATTATTATACGCCTTGTTTTACGCGTTTTGAAACTTTTACATGGTAAGTTAAATAAAAATTATTGCTTTTATAACATAGGTACCAATAATATTTTATTATTTTTTGCAAAAATGTCAAGTGATGAGCAAAATATATTTTTTAAATAGTGTTAGAGAAAGTATAGTCTAAAACTCGTATGGAATAGTATTTCCGCCACTCGCAAAACCGTAGACCTCGCCTACGGCTCGGCTTCCAAACTTTTCGCTCGCGCGGAAATTATCTATTCCATACTAGTTATAGAATATACTATTCTCCAACACTATTTTGGAAACTGCACATTCCATAAAATAAATCATCACGGCATATTGCCCATTGCCGGGTATGCCAATCTGCTTTGTACACAGATTTCGATAATCATGACATATTTGTACCGTGCGGGCGTTTAGCAGGCGTCATCTCACGGGCACTCATAGTTGGTGTGGAGAATGTATCACAGGGGTCACTATTGTGCCATTCCACAACTAAAAATTATGTTGGAATCAATATCATTCCAACAAACCGTGTGGTATAATGGGAGAGTTTTCGAATTTTTGATTTTTTTATGTTTAAATATTTTTAAGTTTAAAGCATTTTTACTGCTATATTTTGTAAAATTTTAAAAAATACCGGAGAAAAATAATGTAAAACTTTTTCACAACATACGTGCCCTAAACGTACTTCATAGAAAGAGACAGAAGCAAAACACGGGTGCCGGTTTATTCTTACATTTGACACTTGACAATTTAATTTCTGTGTTTATCGTAATTTGTAAGTTTTACGTTTACATATTTAAAATTAAATATTTTGCTTTTTGCGATTTGACATTGAATTTGACGTTTCAATATCAAATATAGAAGTCATACGTTCATGTTTTAATTTTAAACTAGCGCTCGTAGCGGACAACTACGGTGAACCAAAGATGCCCCATATGTCATAGTATTGCGGCCGATTTAAGTAACGATAAATTTAATATCGTTTGAACAAAAAAATACGCTATATTTTATTACTTTTATTGCATTTATAGTAATATTGCATGTGCAGTATTGCAGTAATGTGGAAAAACATTACATTTCAACATGACTAAACTCCCTCATTCCGCACGCCGTTTGGCATATTTTTCTAGAAAATTAATCTCAATATGGGTACCTATTATTCGTGGGAAAATAAAAAAATATTAATGAATTATGTTCATTTCGCATTATTTTATGTTCTTTTTATATAAATCATAAATTTTAACCAAACCATTTTTGTGATTCACATATCAATGACGTCATGGTTGAATACTGTTTGAAAACATACATGAAAAAGGTTCATCGCCAAAAAACTATAGCTATAGGCTATAGCTATAGTTACGTCTCTTTCTTTTATTTTTATTTGAATACGCGTTCGACGTTTTGAAGTTTTGAACAGTTTTGGAGTTTTCTGTTAACCTTTACAGGTTTTTTGGAGATATTCAACCTCAACTTCTTCAAATATGTATAATTAGAGAAAAATAAAGAATATGGAAGAAAAGCAAAACAAACAATTTGTAGAAAATATTCAGAGTAAATGTTTGGAATTACCAAAAGCAACAATAACATAATTTAATAATTAAAAGTAGTCCCAATAGTTCAAAGTTTAGTTACATTTATCTTATTTAATTATTAATAGTTAAGCTAATCAACGTATTTTCCGTAACTATATTTATTATTATACAAAAGAATTTGTGTTAAGTGTTGTAAAATAGATGAGCACGAAGTGATGAAGAACACATAATTATATAATTTTGTCAACATTATATTTTTGATTTTGTAAATACATTTATTAGATCATGAGGAAAAGTAGGCCTTAGGTTCCATTTTTTTTTTTTTATAATGCTTAGCTTGCCGTCATAGCATTCACAATGTTTTCAAGTTTCTTTTATATTTCTCGATAAAGTGTTGGACTTTATGTAAACAATGTGTCAATAAATATTGTAACTTCTTTAATTAACATGTAAAGCACTACACTTTTATAATTTCATATGCTGATGATGGACAAATATTGTGTCCGAAACGTCCACTAAATAAATTTATATAATTATTATATTATATCATTTATAAAAAAAAAATGGAACCTAAGGCCTACTTTTCCTCATGATCTAATCATCGTCACAGTTCCCAAATTTCAAGGTAATAAATATATTAATGGCAAACAATTTAGTATTTTCTGACAAATGGTCGCATAAAAGTACCTAATACAATCTATACGAGCCCATAAACCCATAATATTTCGGCGGGTTTACATTTTCAACAAACAAATTCTATGTACACATTTCTTTTGACTAGTTGAAAATAGATTTTTTCGCCATTTATTACTGGGCTACATCGCCTATATTAGTACATAACACCAGCTTTAATTCTATTAGGCATTGTATATATATATATATATATATATATATATATTGAATCTGACATCTTTTTTAAAAAAACTGCTTGATGAATATTTTTATATTATTTTTACTTCCCGCTACCCTTGGTAAGGGAGGTAGGGATCGTGCTAAAAATCGCATATCGAAATTTTGGTAAATGACGACCTTTTAAGGTCCCTAGAATCAAATTTTAACATTTTCCTAATGATGTCTGTGTGTATGTGTGTGTGGATCCTCCACTCTAACTCAAATAACAATCATTCAGAAAATTTTAAACTTTGTATTTCGAACTTTTTCTGTAATGGAAAGAGTACATTAGATTTTGGTGTAAATCGGATAACCGGAAATGGCACTTTGCTAGAAGATCAAAATAGTTTTTCTTCGAAAAATACCTTTAAATGTTACTTTTTCGAGATTAATGTTATTATAAAAATTAACGATTATTAAATTTTCTATAGATTTGCATTAATACTTTTTCTATATATTTTATGGATAAATTTATAAAATTATCTATAATTTAAATCCCAAAGCCTACGCTTTAAACAAACAAAACGCAGTTATTCAAATGTATGTAATTGACAGATAAATGTCACTATCAAAGAACTAATCATTTCAAAGTAATATTAGTAACGTTTTAAACAGAAACAAGTAAATAGAACAATAGAAAAGGAATTCAATACAGTTTCCAGCATAAGTAAATATGTAGGTAAGTATTTAGATTAATAAAAATTAACGATTCACAAAAATGTTTAAGCTAATCCTCATTTTTGGATTAGTGAATTCTATTCTATCCCGGTATTTAAAATTTAATCTTCATTTTATTATAGTTCCGATGGCTCAATTGTTAGAGCAACGCCTCATGTCATGAGTGCCCTCGGGGCTCTGGGTTCGAATCCCACTAAGGCATGGATGTGTGTGAATGTGAACCCACTCTGTAATTGGGATTTAATCCCTGTGAGGGGTTTAAAAAAAAGGTAGTTACTTGGATTAGATTAGACTATATGTTAAGAAATAAACTGTCAAAATTAGAGTAAAATTCGCTAATCCAAAAATAAGGATTAACTTAATCTTTTTTGTGACTCGGGCTGTAAATGGTGGGAGGTATTGTGTTGGCCACACCAGATTTTTTTTCTGTTATTTAGAAGTTAAACACAAATATTCAATATTTAAAAAAAAATTAAATACAAATGTATTGAGCGTTAATGGGCTTTAACATGCCGATCGAACTATTATCACCCGACATTTGGCCCAAAGTTTTTTTTTTTTAATTTAAGTCTATATTTAAAGAAGTCAAAGTATTTTGCAGAAATTTCTGACCATTTGTGTAGGTTCTATAATTTGTTGAAAATGACATCGAAGAATAGCGTTTCTTCATAAAATTGTGATAGCAGCTATCAATTTATTAATTGTCATGCATAAGATGAATGGAGAAAGTTAAGAAATATGTGTCAACGTTACACATGTCATAAATACATCAAAATAAAATTCTTTTGTTTCGATGTGGGTTAATTTGTTATGAAAACAAAGACGAAATACAAAATATCACAACACAATTCGAAATAATAAAATCTCCTTGCGTGTATACAACCAATATTACGTGAAAGCACGATAAGAAGTATTAGGAATTTTCACATTAGTTTCAGGAAACTTTATTTAAAATATCTCACCTCATTAAAAAGTAATATTATAGGCGACAATAACATCCTATTTGTCATTATAAAACAAAATGTATAACTTGAATGTTGTTTCAATAATTGTTTTGAAATATTTTGTTTTATTAGAAGCAAGAAATATAAACAATAATAACAATGAGGTAAATAATATTTTTCATAAGTTTTTTATATTAATATATTATTTCAGGGTTTAATAATTCAGCACAATCCGAATAATATGAAGCACATAGAAATGGATCAAAATAAAAAACTGTTACATGAATTATCTCCAAATAACCCATTTTTCCAAATAGAAACGCCTGAAAGTTACATCTTTCACACAGTAGGTCATAACAATGTAAGTAATTTATACAGGATGCGAGCATAGGATTTATGGGTCGATTCTGTTCACATCTGTAAACCTTACAGATCTGTAAATTTGTAAATAATGAACAAAATCGCAACGAAAGCTGCCACTCTTATGTATAATTTTATATTAATCAACAAAAATAGATGGTTTTTTGTCAGGTTTTTACAAAATTATAGATCTGTAAGACTTACAGATGTGATCAGAATCGACCCATTAATATGGGATTTTTATTTTATGCAACTTGCGGCTCTCCCGTTGATTTTTCGGCAAAAACGTGCATAGTTGTACAGAATTAAATGTTGTACCTATACAAATGTCGTGAAAAATAATAAAATGGCTGATCTAACTCATAGAGACTGTAATGAGTGTTATTTTCGTGCCTGGCGATATTTTAAATGTATTATTCGTTTCAAAGTGAGATAAAATTTTGTGTGATGTGAAAAAAATTAAATCATTAGCAAATAAACAGTTACTTATAGTTGTTGCTATGGAGTTAATAATGACACTTTAAAACGTCAAAATTAAATAAAATATCTGTTGTGGCCAACACAATACCTCCCGCCATTTACAGCCCGAGTCACAAAAAAGATTAAGTTAATCCTATTTTTGGATTAGCGAATTTTACTCTAATTTTGACAGCTTATTTTTTAAAACATAGTCTAATCTAATCCAAGTAACTACCTTTTTTAAAACCCAATTACAGAGTGGGTTCACGCATTCACACACATCCATGCCTTAGTTGGATTAGAACCCAGAGCCCCGAGGGCACTCTTGACATGAGGCGTTGCTCTAACCATATTGAGCCACCGGAGCTATAATAAAATGAATATTAAATGTTAAATACCGGGATAGAATATAGAGTTCCTTAATCTAAAAATGAGGATTAGCTTAAACTTTTGTGTAAATCGTTAATTTTTATTAATCTAAATACATGCCTATATATTTACTTATGCTGGAAACTATATTGAATTCCTTTTCTTTAGTTCTATTTACTTTTTTGTTTTTAAAACGTTACTAATATTATTTTGACATGATTAGTTCTTTGACAGTGACATTTATCTGTCAGTTACATACATTTGAATAACTGCGTTTTATTTGTTTAAATCGTGAAAATGTTAAAATTTGATTCTATGGACTTTAAAACGTAGTCATTTACCAAAATCTCGATATGCGATTTTTTTGCACGATCCCTATACCTCCCTTACCAAGCGTAGCGGGAGGTAAAAAAATACATTTGTTTTGCTTTTTGTTTTAATTCCATCACTATTTTTGACGTGGTTTTTGACATTTTTTCATAAAATTTCTGCAATTACGAAGCATGCAAAATTAATTTTGTTTATTTATTCAAATTCAGAATTTCATAATCTACAACTTTTATTTGAAGTATTTTTTCTAAATAATTTGAGAAGCAAGGCGCAAGGAAAAACGGTTTTCCCACGTTAAATGACTATGCCTATATGTATCGAATTTTGAGCGCCACCCGGTATATGGAATTCATATGAGTGACGAGCCGCTATAACAAAAAAAAACATATTTCCGAAGTATTTAAATTAAAATCATTTTATTTCTTTATTAATATTCATTATTAAGCATCTTTATTTGCACTAGAAAATGCAAATGAAAACCCTTTCAAAGAAAATACTTTTCATTTTCAGCAGACTACTGAAAATAACATCAATCATGAAAATAAACCAAAACTAACCAATATAAATACTGAGAATGAAGATATTATTGTTCATGATGACAATCCTTTTCTACAAGATTTTTTGCGAAACAAAAACAAGCAAACAACTACAAGCAAAAATCAACTAACACGTCAAATAATTTCTAATGAACCCGTAAGTAATTTTAAATAAAAGATAAGGAAATAGAACGGATATTTTGAAACTAGTAATGTTTATTATAAAAACAGGAAGAAGTGGAAACCTCAAAAAATGATTCAGAAGATGCAGTTGTACAGAAAGACAATCCGTTTTTACAAGAATTCTTCAAGAACAATAACGAAAGGACAACTATTAGCAATGTAAAAAGAATTACTCAAGATACAGTAAGTATACAAGGTGATTGAAAAATAAGGACAAATTGCTTACTTGTATATTATTAATTTTAGATATATAGTTTAGATTACCTATATACAAACTTCTACTTCTACCGATTTCTACTTCCGGTTTCGCCGGAAGCAGTATACGCGTTGATTTTTTTAAATAGATTGGTTTCCATATTTTAATATTTTCTGAAAGTAATTTAAATTAGCTGAATTTTCATCTAAAATTAATCTAGTCATTAACATTTAAAAATTATGAAAATTTAATGCTTTATCAATTTACCATCACTTTTGTTCCTTCTTTATTTGAGAAAATATTGTGACATTTATATATAATGTATCATTTTTGTTTTTCATTATTTGAACTATCAAAGTATTAAGGAAAAAATATTTGTATTTAAATATGTTTGAAATATCCGAAATAATCAAAAACAAATCACACATCAGGTAAACGTAAACTGATAATGCATTGAAGTTCCTGCAAAGCAAAATCAATAAAAAAAATGTTTGTTGATTTTTTAAGATTGTTTAAAAATCCATATCTTTTGACATTCAAATCTTTTGATGTTATTAGCGTAAAAACCCCTAGTAATCCTATGTTTATCACACGCCCAGAAATTGTTTTGGGGGGCTCGTATTTAGAAATATGTGTCATAATAATCTCACTCGCAAAAGTGCAGTATCTAGACTACTCATACAAATAATAAGATATTCCCAGAAAATATTAAAATTACCATTCTACTCAAAAAAAAATAAACGATGATATCGCTTTTTAGGCCAGGCAGTAGGGCGTTTAAAAGAGGCTATTGTGGAAATAAATAGTGGCAAGCTCGAACAAATTTTATTCTCTTTATTGGAATCTCCCAAAAGACATACTAATTTTTCACCCTCTAGTGACCCCGGATTTTGCCGCCATCTTGGATCAAAGTTGCAAAAAATGAGTTTTTAGCTATTTTCTTAAAAACAGTGGCTCACACAAAAATACAAAATTAAAGCTATAGTAATTTTTTGTACATAAAAGGGTTCTTACATTTTTTTACATAGGATGAACTCTCAAAGAGATATGTTAAAAATAATTAACCAGAATAACAAATAATGATAGAAATTTAAATTACTGAAAAAATAAACAATATTAAGTATTTAATACTTAGTATAAAAAGTTTTACTATTTATAACACATTACATTCGTCGAGACATCGAAAGAAGTAAATTATTGACGATTTTGAATAATTTTTTTCAGTGCTTTCCTTTAAATTCATCCACAACTCCGACCCGGTTAAAGATACGATAACACAATTCAAAATCAAAAATAATTTACTTCTTTCGATGCCACAACGAATGTAAACTGTTAAAAATTGTAAAACCTAGTATACTAAGTTAAATACCTAATATTGTTTATTTTAATCCTATCATAAATTGTTATTCTGGCTAACTATTTACTAAAATATTTGAGAATAAAAAAAGTAAGAACCCTTTTATGTACAAATAATTACGAGCTTTAATTTTGTATTCTTATAAAATTATGATACAGGCCAATTTTTTCAAGAAAATTGCGAAAAACTCGTATTTTGCACCTTTGATCCAAAATGGCGACAAAATCCGAGATCGCTAGAGGGTGCAAAATTAATATCTTTTTGAAGGCCCCAATAAAGAGAATAAAATTTATCCCAGCTTGCCACCAATTATTTCCACAATAAGCCCTTTGCCAACTGACCTATTTTGGCAAAACCAGAAGTAGAATTCATGGTTTTTTCACACCAAAAAATGTAATTTTTTACTTCGCTCCTAACTTTGTAATTTAAAATTCAGGTCTAAATAAATCACCCTGCATGTTTTATGTATTTTTAATGTATTTTCAATGTTAACAAAACTAAAACAATTTTGAAATCTACATACTTAATTTTCAATTAATTGGTAATTTGTGTAATTTGCAGATAACAGAAACAGCAACTGAATCATCTACCACAAATACAAAAACCAGTACAACCACAACTACTACCATGGTACCTCTGACAACAACAAAGAAAGAAATGACAACCACAGTAACAACAAAGAGTGTACCTATACCGTCTGAAATATCGCCTACTATGCCATTGGTTTATATATCGAAACCAGCGAAAAAAGTTAAAGTACATGTTCATAATTATTATATATTTAATTAATAAAATTCATGTATAGGGCCAACCAATGAAACGATCTTATTATAAAACAATAGTAATCCTTTGAGAAATAAAATATTATCAAGTTTTGAAAATCACTGTTTGGTGTAAGCAATTTTTAAGACAATTCCATCCTTCCCATTATACAGAATGTCCCAAAACGTACCGGCAATATTTCAAAAATGAATTCTAGAACTTATTTAGAACCGAAAAGTCCACATAAACATATGTCCTAAACGTAACCGTTAATGAGTTATTGGGGTGTATTCTGTAAAAAATATGTTAATTTTAACATGCCTTTAAAAAATTATATATTAACATGACTGTTAACAATAAATTCATTTTTGGGTATTCTCTACGCGAAAATTTGACACTGCTGTTAAAATCATAAATTTTAACATGCCTGTTAAACACCAGAATGAAGTGATCAACAAGACAGAAAAAATGCACGTCTCTGCTAAAGTAATGTAGTTAGTAACCATAACACAAATAAATAAACATGATAAAAAGAGTGAACAACTGTCAGTTTATGTGTCAGTTTGAAATTTTAGAAAACTAATCTGTCATTTTGAAATTTTAGAAAAACGAATGGATATAAGCTTCGGAAAATAAATAAAAATCTGTTGCATAATCATGTCTCATTTTTAGATTCCATATTAAAAATGAATTACAGTGAAATTGTAAATTATTAGGTATGTAAAATTTTTTCTTCTTAATCCTCAGAATTAACAATCCAAAATGTTAAGTTACGTTGGTTTGACGAACAAGACAGGAATAAGCAATTTTAACTGCATTTAATACCTACATTATAATAAAGAACTATGTTTTACGATACATCTAAATCGTGCTCTCGGTATACCATTCAAAGTTCACTCTTTGTCGAATTATGTTAATTAAATATTCCTACTAGACAGACGACGGAACGGCTGACCGTAAAACAGTTGTATATTTTATTAAATAACACCTAGATATTTTTTATACTCATCCATGGTATTTTTCTTTCGTTTTCTATTTCATTTTCATTAATTAGCAATGCAACATATTCAAATGCTGTTATAATTTTATTGTATGAACAGATGTTAAAATTTTAAAGGCATCGATTTGAATGACGTTAAAATATACAGTTTTAACACCTAATTTTAACACGGGTGTTAAAATATTAACAGGATTGATAGTTCCAGAATAGAATAGTACATTAAGATACAAGTTTCATAAGACATGATTTTAGCGCACGCGTCATTCTTAGAAACGAGCGGCTTGCCGCGAGTTTTCTAAGGGGACAAGTGCGCGGAAATGTCTTATGAAACGTGTATTTTATATTATTTTTTTCTATTTTGGCCATTTTTCAAAAAATGTACGTTATTTCATGTCCAGGAATTTCAATTTCCGTAGTTTAATGTGTACTTTATGAAACTCATTTGGATGTCATAAAGAAGTACTTTATGACATCCAAATGGGTTTCATAAAGTACATATTAAAGAACCAAGATAGAAAAAATATATTTTAACAGCAAGTTTATTTTTAACATACTGTTTAAAATTAACAGTTTCCTTACAGAATACACCCCATTGTTTATTTCTTAATTTATGTGGCTAAAATTTTAGTTCAACCAATTTTACGAAATATTTTTTTTACTATATTTTTTTTATTTTATTTACAACAAATGTTGAAAATTATCTCCATTGTGTTCGATCGTAGCCACCTCCAATAACTATTAATGGTGGCTTTGGTTCGATACATAAAGCTGGATGTCGCAAAAGAGATCGCCGCGTTCTTATTATAGTTTCTTGGTTATTCCTAATAATATACCCGCTGTATTCTTTGGCGTAATTCTTCTATCGTATGCATTTCAGTTGCATAAACAATCTGTTTCATATGACCCCAAAGCCCCAAAGATAAAAATCTAATGGAGTCAAGTCCGACGAACGATGTTCAAATGTTACCAAACAAAAGACATGGCAACTAGATCAGTATTTCAGAAATCCGTTAATCTCAAATTTTAGCCACATAAATTATGAAATAACAATAACTCGTTAAAGGTTACGTTTAGAATATATGTTATTAGTATCTTTCGACTGAGATAAACGTAAAATAAAATATCCGTCTTCAAGATTTTTACATTTGCAGTGGTATGCAAGGCAAAACATCCAATAGGGGATTCCACCATTTTTTTATATATAATTTCATCAGAAAGTATAAGTAAAACTAACTATTGGTGAAAATCCGCTGAAAAATTCCTATTAGTAAGCGAGTTCTTCGTGGATGTAAAATGTTCTTGAAATGTATGATATTTTTAAATTATATTTATAAAAAAACAAATTAATATTATAACACTGTACAAGTCTACATGCTTTATAATTGCAAGTGTATCAAAATTATTAAGTTTAATGCAAGAAATTTATATTCAAATAAAAACTGTTTGAGAATTGCAGTACTGAACTGCTAGCCACGTGTCCGCTATATATTTGAATTTGACTATTTGCATTGGTAGTAGACTCCACCCCCTAACTCGGTATTCGTTATATATTTATAGGTGGTCTTTGAGTCGCCAATCAAAATTATATATATATATATATACAGGGTGATTCATCGGTCTGTCCTCTCTTTATAACTCTTTTATTTTAAGTCAGATAGAAAAACTCTTCAAATATAATTTATATGATATATTATTGTCTATCTACGTACCATATGCATTTGTATACAGGGTGCTCCGTTTAAGCGCAACAATATGTAACTTTATATTTCTTAATGGAACATCCTATATTTATTTATTTATTTTGATAGTAAATTAGATTCCCTTTAAAAAAGTGTTAAGTAATAAGGGGTTTAAAATTATAAATTAAGAAGTTATTTACGTTCATAAAAAATAGTAGTTCAGAGTGGAAAAACCCATAATATAATACAAAATTTTGATTCTTTTTTATTAATACTTATTTTAAACATTACACTAATTCCAAAGAAGCTATTAAAATTTAGTGGCAGACTAAATAATGCAAAATTATAAAAAATGCTCGAAAATTTATCCTTCAACTTCAATAGATTTTTCTATTATAAATATTATACTAACCATCTCATCTTTACTAAAATTTGTATTATTCATTTTCACATCAACATCAACAATGATAAACTAAGAGTATTTGGACAACTTGTTTGTTTAAATTCGAAACAATTGATCAAATTATCCATAGCTTACTTTGTTAATAATAACATGATAGAAACATATCATTCAACAAACAAAGGTAAATAACTTCTTAATTTATAATTTTAGACCCCTTATTACTTCATACTTTTTTAAAGGGAATATAATTTACTATCAAAATAAATAAATAAATATAGGGTGTTCCATTAAGAAATAAAAAGTTACATATTGTTGCGCTTAAATGGAGCACCCTGTATACAAATAGATATGGTATGTAGATAGATAATACTATATCATATAAATTATATTTGAAGAGTTTTTCTATTCGACTTAAAATAAAAGAGTTATAAAGAGAGGACAGACCGATGAATCACCCTGTATATATATATATATATATATATATATATATATATATATATATATATATATATATATATATATATATATATATATATATATATGGAATTCATATGAGTGACGAGCTGCTAAAACAAAAACCCTCTTATTTCCGAAGTATTTCAATTATATCATTTTATTTCTTTATTAATATTCATTATTGAGCATCTACTTTCACTATTTTTTACTAATTTCTCTTAATTTGATTGAGCTGTAATCCCCTATTCAAATAGTCGTATTGTTTGATTGTGACAGATATAAGTTTATTAATTGATATTTATTTGTTAATATTGTTCCATTGAGTTTTTTCTTCGATGGTAAGTGTATCCATCATTACTGAGAAATAAATTAATGAATTCAATAATTATTAAAACTTTATGACAGATGTCATCTGCCAAACTCAAGCAATACAACTGTTTAACATTTTGTGCTATTGCTCATGGCACTCTGTACAAATAGCAAAAATTATTACTTTTGTTTTGCCTCTCTTTCGCAAGTATGTAAACAATAATTTTGGACTTGTTAGGTGCAGTTTTTAATTCTGAACATTTTTTGTATTCACACTTATGTTCTAAAATTAATAGGACAGAATTTACAACAGTATGAAAATTCTATGATTGTATATCCTATGGTCCTCAAAAAAGTAAACACCCGGTATACTAGTGGTGGAACTTCTGTCAAAATAATTACCTAGGGTTTATTTTTGACATATTTTCTACCTAGAGGCACAATGTTTTACTTCTATCACGATTTAGTATTCCTTAACAACATAAGCATATTTCTTTCCCAGTCCAGCATTAAATTTATGATAATTACATGTCATAAAATAAGGGATCGAAAGAGATAAAACATAATTAAAATTCCAGAATATGATACAAAAAATTGTTGTTTAAAATTGAGGTATTAGTGACACAGGCGATTTTAAACAACAATTTTTTGTATCATATTCCATCTTAAAGAAAAAATCTGATGTGGCCAGCACATTACCTTCCATCAGTTCTATGTATTTTGTACAAATTTCATACAGAAAGTTCCTTGCTAAAGATTATATTTCTTGTACTTTACCTTCCGGCAGTTGCATGTATTTTATGCAAATTTCATACAGAAAATTTATAGCAAAAGATCCTATATTTCCAGTAAAATAAGACAAACACAATATGCCAATTTCACTTGACACTGACATCTTTCAATCAAAATTTTCTTAATGTAGTAGCTATTTCCATAGCTATGGCTACTTTATGAAATTTAATTTCTTTATAATTTTTTAACTATATATCCATTTAATATTAAATATAAAATGCAGCCAAATCGTATAGAGAATAAAATAGTCTTTAATATTTATAATAACATTAAATGTGAAAAAATGATATTTAACATAGTCTTTTCAAGAAATCTGTTAAAATCTTCAAATGAGGGTACTTCCCTTTGTCCAATTCTAACCAAAATCTAATCAGCTCTTCACATGGATGTAACGAAGAGAAATACGAAAGAATTATAATTTTTAGAATTGTAGTATGGAACTTATCGTAGACGAAAATGTTGTTACACACACACACACACACACACACACACACACACACGCGCACGCGCGCGCGCGTGCACACACGCAAGCACGCGCGCACGCACACACACACACACACAAACATCATCGTAAAAATAGTAAAATCTTATTCTAGGGACCCTAAAACGTGCTTATCATCAAAAACTCACTACCGAATTTTTTGATCAAAGACAATACCTTCGTTACCTAAAGGTGACGGAAGGTAAAAATAAATTGTTTTCACGAAACAATTGTAAATCTAAAGTGGAAAAAAATATATCAATGATTTAATTGTTAAAATTAATTTAATTACTAATGAATTTGAGGACCAAGACTTTCTTCAAATATACCCACATTTGAGAAATATATAAATGTTCAAGAATTCTAAATATAAAAATGCACTCATGAATAAACGAGATCTAATAAATTTGTTTTTTACATGTATTGCAAGATAGTAAACAAGAATTTTATTATTCTTAAAAATGTATCTTGAATTTAAATTTAAAAGATCATTTGAAGGATAAAATGGATGTAGGCTTGTAGGCAAATAAATAAAAGTAGAAGTAAACATATATGTAGATATAAATTAATTTTGATTATTTTTCAAAGAATTGTTCTCAGGAAAACAATGCCTATTAATTTAATTAGGGCCACTTTTACAATTGATGGATAAACTATGGTATAGCTATCAGAGGTATAACTTTATCCTAGCAACTATACCTTCGATAAACAAGACTGTCTTTTACAATGCATTTTTATCTATCAGATAGTTATACCAGGGATTACGTTAAATCACTTTAGGTTGGTATTGATACAATAAAATTGTTTTCTTGTTAGACTATTTTTCTTCAATATTGTTATTATTTCTGCCTTCTAATTTGCATTTTTCACGATGTTAGATGATATAAACGATGTGTTTGATTCTGACAGTGATGATGAAATACTTTATTGACATCTGTCAAACGTATGAATAACAGCATATTGTTTGTGTTTACGTGGTAACCATAAGAACCAGGGATAAAGTTATCCGACGTTTATACGACCGATTTCCATGGGATAAGAAATACTGGTGTTTATTCTATCTGAGGTTTATCCGAGGTTTGTAAAATACAATTTCCAATTTTATACCTGGTATAGCGTTATACGAGGTTTATCTAATGATTGTAAAATTGGCCCTTAGTAAAATATAAACAAGTAAAACGTGTAAGATCTATATTATAAAAATCTGATGACAACACATTACATATTAGCACCCGTCAATTCCATATATTAATTTTGTGCACGTAATGTATAAAACTTTTCTTAAATAAATAATTATTTTGGTTCCTCCCTAGCAGCAAATTTACAGGGTTGATAAAAATTGGAATATTTAGGTAACAATAAAAAAAATACATATAAAAATCCAAAATTTCTAGTATTACATTACTTCAAAAATTGCTATTATTTCATGAAAATTTAATATCTGATTTTATTAACCCCAAACCGTGCTAAGATCTCAATATGTATTTTTTTAGGGCAAACACACCTTCACCTAGGGTACGAGTAAGATAAAAGTAATAAAAAATTCTTCACAGCAAATTTTGGGACCTTCAATACCAAACTGCAACTAATTCTTAATAATTGTTGTTTTCAATTGGGAATACCACAGGAAAAAAATGGGAATATTCGTTAAATAAAAGATGATGCATCAAAAACAAAATTTATCGAAATCAATTATTTGTTTTTTTTATGTTCCTCTTTAGAATAATACCTATAATTCGTTTCACGTAAGAAAATAGCGTTGGTATAGATAGGGAAATAAATTTTGCCCTTTGAATGATCAGATTGCACACCAAGTTCACAAACGCGAAAAAAATATCACTTGTCAGCTGTCAATTAAATAAAATAAAAATAATAATTTCGACTTTGTAGTTTTTAATATTCAAATATGGTACATTTTTACTGATAAAAATATTTAGTATTGACAATATTTAGTTTCACGAATTTAAATTATTTATTTAATGCATGTAAAAACGGTCGACTCTCAAGCGCCATCTACTATTTTCTTCCGTGAAATGAAGTATAGTATTCATTATTATTAACTATTCTTAATAATAAAAATAATAAAAAATAATGTTGGTCCCAATAACACAAACAAACACTCAAACACAACATATACCGGGTGTCTTAGGCCGAACGACACATGGGAGATTAACAATATTAAGATGAAATTTTGTATACTCATTGGAGGATATTAATTCTACGAATTACAGTTGAAATGTGGCAATTTAAATATCTAATATTAGAAAAAATTAAGAAAATTTGTGGAATTTGCAAAATTAATGTTCGTATATCGGATAAAATGGTTAATAAGTAACAGCTTAAATAGCATAATGGTAGCGTGTGCGCTTGGCAAAAGACAAAACTCGGAGAGGCTGGGTTCGGAACCAGTCAGCAGCAAAATTTAATTTTTAATTTTTTACTTCTTATAATAATTTTTATTGTTAATATATTTTTATTTTTTTATTGCAATTTAATAACATGGATATGTAATTATAAATATTTATTGTAATTATTTAACTGTATGCTGTAATCAATGTGATTCAGATTTTAAAAAATACGTATTATTTAAGCTTTAAATAATGTTTATATTTTATTAAAAGTCAATAAAAGATTAAAAACACATTAATAATAATCTATTTTGAATAGTAAAAAATAAAAATTAAGTTTTGTTGCTGGCTGGTTCCGAACCCAGTCCTTTCGAGCTATGTTTATTACCAAGCGCACACGTTATTGTTACTTAGTTAACCATTTTATCATGTAGACGAACAATCGTGAAAATTCCATAAAATTTCCTAATTTTGTCTAACATTACATTTAAATTGACAAATTTCAACTGTAATCCGTGGAATTAATATGCTCCAATGAGTATACAAAATTTCCATCTTACACTGGGGAGATAATATTCACAATTAACTGATTTCCCATGTTAATCTCCCATATGTCGGTCGGCCTAAGACACCTGGTATAGTTGTCATCACCAAAATTCGAGGGACAGTCATAGACAGTTTAATCGTCCCTATATCAGAATGGAAAAGTTTAGCAAGGGATACACCGCAAATGGCTTTACTTTTGTATGCAAAACTGTGACAGTATTATTCAGTCGTATTTATAATGGGTAGAAGTTTTGTGAACTTGAAGGTGCATTCACAAATGAAAATTAGGTTTATGGTTTTTGTTTAGATTTAAGTAAGTCATTCATAAATGCAAGTTTAATTTAACTGTAAGTTTTGATTGTACTGACATCTATGTAAATGCTTCAAAAACAAGATTAAAATATCGGTAAAGCAATACTTAATAGATACTGTACTTGGCATTATTGGCGAAAAAACTGAACTATAGGTGGCAGGCCGAACGGTAGCAAGATGGCGGAGGAATAAGGAGAGTTCTCTCATTCCTTATTGCTGGCAATATGCATTTCAAAGTGCAAAGTATTTAATATGGAGAAAATTAACATAAAATTAGGTGATATTTTTGAATACATTGCTTCTGCACGTCCTATAAAGGAAGGCGAAGCAGTTTTTAAGGCAGGGCATGTATTGCTTTGTGGAAGAAAAGATGATGGATCAGGTACTGGGTTCTTGTTTAAAAAAACAGTCATTTGAGCGGAGATCCTCATACGATTGAAATTTTATTAAATGAGAATATAAATTACTGAACAGCAAAATTTAGTTGTAGAGCAGGATTGGGATGCAAATGCAAACATATTGTTACAGTTTTGTTGCATATAAACAGGTTAGTAAAAATCAAAACTATATTTATTGTTTTACAACAAAAGTTATCATTATTATTATTTTGCTATTAATTTATTTGTTTATGGGTTTGTGTATTACAGAGCAGAAGAAATAGAAAAATTAAGTTGTACCGGTTTGGAACAAGTAAGGGAGAAACTTGTTGATAAACAGTATAGTTTGATTATAAAATTAGAAGAATTTTGCCATCCTGTTTTAAAAAAGATAAAATAGAATCGACTAGAGATGTCAAAGCTATATGGGAAGAAAATTTCAAGATCATATTCTGTCACTTGGAATATAGTGTAAACTTAAATTTTTTGACTTGTAATTACTGCATTGTGGCACTAAGCAGTATCTATGGCATATACTGATCATTATTTAAACTTGAAAATGTAATATATACTATATATGTCTTACAAGAAATATAAATTAACCTGTTTAAAATTACATACGTTTCAAAGTATGCTATCAACGTTTCCTTATTCCTCTAGTTCATAAATCTGCCACCAGACGTCACCCACTTTGATTTTTTTCGCCAATTGGTTATATTTCAGCAATTACGTTTTGCCAGTCTCCTTGTTCTTCTCGCATTTGGTTTAAAGGTCGAATCTACCAAGTGAATACTAATAAAGATGGATGTATATTTTTAAATCGTTTTAGACTCGTTCTCATTGGTGAAGTTTGAGACGTCAAACTAAATATTAAAGCTAAAGTTTGGACCTTGCAATGTTTAGCTTTATGATTTGGATTTAGAGACACTAAATTCTAAAGTGTGAATGGAGTCATAACATAATATGCGGCCAAGGTATTTAAATCTAAAGCATAAAACATAAATCTAAACCTAATTTTCATTTGTGAATGTACCTTAAGTGATGGGCGGTTAAGATATTTGACTGTCCCTCGATTTTTGGTGACGACAACTGAAGTAAATCAGGCAAAATAGATGCGCAACAAGATATAAGCCACAAAACTGTTCTATTGGCCTGTGTGCCCCTACACACGTTCAGTCTTATTTTCAAAGGCCTGGTTTGTACAGGCCAAATATCAGGACAATAGGGGATTCCACCATTTTTTTTATAATTTCATCAAGTCTACATGCTTTATAATTGGAAGTGTATCAAAATTATTAAGTTTAATGCAAGAAATTTATATTCAAATAAAAACTGTTTGAGAATTTCAGTACTGGACTGTTAGCCACATGTCCACTATTTGAATTTGTCTACTTCCATTGGTAGTAGACTCCACCCCCTAACTCGGTATTCGTTATATCAGCGTTTCTTAACCTATGGGTTGCGACCCAAATTTGGGTCGCGTAAACTATTCAGAATTTTATAATTTTGATTATTAAATGCCAATCATATTTTTCTAAAATGCATATAAAATTTCATTAAAATTTTACTAATGTTAGCAATACAATGTTGAATTGTTACTGTTAATAACCCTACCGAGACTTTGTGTTCATTTTGTTTAAATAAAGAAAAATCAATCTTGGAAAATAAATAATTGAAAATATTATCTTTTGCTACTCCTTTGCGAATATGATTTTCCAGCACTCGTAATTACTAAAACTAAATTTTAGAAACCGCCGCGATTTGAGGAACTTTCTAAGTTTATGCAAACTCAAGGTTCACATTAATTAACATTAATTTTTGTTAGCTACTCGTATTTTTGATTTTAGATTTTAAAGAAATGCATTTTCAATCATGTTCGAAAGTAAAATTGGACAAATATGGGAAGATAATATTTATGTATGTTTCCGACATTTGACTATCAGACAATAAGTTAAAATTGTAATAAGATTCCTTTTATTTGAAATTGTTGATCTTATTTCGGTGTTATATTTATATTATTTTGTTTATAAATAGGTATGTGATATATTCGTACATATTCATTTTCTTTTATAATAAAACATTTTTATTTTTTAAATAATTTTCAATATAATGGGTCGCGATACCTATACAATAGTTAAATTTGGGTCGCGCCTTGAAAAGGTTAAGAAACGCTGCGCTATATGCTTATAGGTGGTCTTTGAGTCGCCAATCAAAGTTTTATATATATACAGGGTGTTAATTAAAAAGCGGGCCATAGGCGTTTAACATGGGAAATCAGTTTTTCCTTGCGCAAAACTTCCCATTTAATTTTAAACAAAAATGTTTCAAATAAATGTTGTAGAGAATTATATTCTGCACCAGCATCACTAAACAGATTTTATTTTGCATGTTTAGTAACCTGTAAAATCCAATTTGAAATTTTATTACTTATTTGTAGTGATAGCCATGAAATTTAAACAAAATTACAAAGAAATGCATATCGTTTGAATTGTCAGAATTTCGATTTTGCAGGATACAAAATAAAAATAAATAAAATCTAAGCAATAATTTAGATGTAGATTATAAAAACAATATAGTTTGAAGGACTTAGGATAGAATATAATTATCAGTAATTTTTATTTGAAAATCGAATTTCTGACAGTTCAAATGATATGCATTTCTTTGTAATTTTGTTTAGATTCCATGGCTATCACTACAATATTTATAGAATTTTAATTCGGACTTTACAGGTTACTAAACATGCAAAATAAAATCTGTTTAGTGATGCTGGTGTATAATTTAATTATCTACAATTTTTATTTGCAACACTTTTGTCTAAAATTAATTGGGAACTTTTGCGCAAGGAAAAACTGATTGCCCGTGTTAAACGCCTATGACCCGCTTTTTAATTAACACCCTGTATATATATATATATATATATATATATATATATATATATATATATATATATATATATATATATATATATATATATATATATATATGGATTTCATATAAATGACGAGCTGCTAAAACAAAAACCCGCTTATTTCCGCAGTATTTCAATTACATCATTCAATTTCTTTATTAATATTCATTATTAAGCATCTACTTTAATTATTTTTTACCATTTTCTCTTAATTCGATTGAGCTGTAATCCCATTCAGAAGATGGGCAGGTCAGGCTAATAATCATTCAACGGCCTAAGTTACACACACACGTTCCGGTTTAACTACGCAGGTCTGTGCAGGCAAACCGAAGAATAAGTCGGAGCGTATAGAAGTCCTTATACATATTAAAAGTAATAAAATAATAAATAAAAACACATTCATAGTTAAATTTACCAAAATAATATTTTTTTTTTTGTTAATCCAGTAAGATAATCTGTCGTCAATTCGCTGGAAGTTGAGACAGATCGTAGTTTTAAAACCGTGTATTGACAACAAAAATGACCGATGGTGGCAGCACTAAATTTACAAAATGGCCGGCGTAAGTGTTAAAATTTACATAGTGTGAGACAGGGAAATAAATAAATAGAGTTCATATATTTTTAAATGTATACTAATTTGAAGTGCAGTATTGTTTAAAGGGAAGTATGACAACCGTAAACACAACAGTTTGATTACGTCTTAGACAAGTTCATATTTTTGCCACCAGGCGATACGAGTACATTTTATTCGCCAGTACTAGACATCACAGGCTCTCAAAGCTGTTGTTGAGAGAGCATCACAGGGTTAACTTTCATACTATTTGATTTTTTTTCCACCCCAATAAATTAATAATTTGTCTTTTATTCCTATTTATAACAACAAATATATCCATATTATATAGTTGAAAAGCTAACAAAATAAGTATAAATATAAGACTACATTGAACATAGTTGCCCATTTAAAAAAAACATCCTGTTTGTGTAATATTATTTCGGAAATTATTCAATTTTCGTCCAAATTAAAGCGAGGGATTTTCCAGAAAAGTTTCCTGTTAATGGTGCCATATACATAATTCGATTCTTGCAATTCCACAAGAACCAAATTAGTGTCCCTCTGTATTTAAAAATATTTTTGAGATTTTTTAAAATAAAATAATTAAAAATTTAAAAATTTCTTTAATTGTGTCTGCTCTTACTAAGATTCCTTTTATTTGAAATTGTAATCCAATAAAATAATTGTGAAACATAAAACCAAGTATTATTAAAAATTAAAATAAAAATTTAAAAGTATAACTAACATTTTCAGAATTCGCTACTACCGGGATAAAAAGTCATAAGTCGATTTTTCCAATGACTACGTTTTGATTAAATTTGGAAGCACAACTTAACCCAACGTATAGTTTGTTTCAAGATATTTTCAAACTTACCTGTTTCGACTTACGCAGAGGGTTACTTCTTATAGTTTGTTTCAATTTGCAAACGTATCTGGCTCGACTTACGCAGCGGGTGGCTTCTTAAATGGGCTTGTTGGGTAATATGACAGGGTTGTAACAAAATATTTGAAATCCAGCACACAAAATATTTGTGTGGAATTTAATGTTTCACTTGAATTTTAAAAAATACAGAACAAAAATAAAAGCAAGTATATTAAAGTTTTATATTTTAAAAATATTTCGATACAAAATCATTTAAAATTTGTCATATTTTCATAATATGACAAAATATGAACATTTTTGCCGAAACTTAAATCACCATCACTTTCTACATCATCTTCATACCACCGTCTAACAGTAACTTCAAAATCTTTATCGATAAAATTCACTCTTCCTTTTTCATCATTTCATAAACAACTGGGTCCGATTACAAAGACCGCTCAAATTTTCGAATATTTTTCCTGTACCTTCACACACTCATTCAACAATCTCAGATACTCTGAAGGTATGATGGGAGTTACCAATGGAGAGATATATTGAATTTGTAAACCCTTTGCGGTCTGAGTGACCGGACCCGGGTGGTTAAGGGTTAATCAAAACGCAATAATGAAAAAAAAAACGACTTATTGCCTTTTGTCCCGACAAGCGAATTTTCATCGGATAAATACAAAATTCCTACAAAAACAAAACAAGTCGAGGACATATTTTTTAAATAAATGTTAGATACATGAAATAAACATGTAAATTGAACAGTTTATGCTATGAACACATTTGAAATGAGAAATTTCTATTGTTTCATGAAAATCTGTATTTTGGAAATGTTTAAAAGAACTCAATTACACCCGTTATTCCACAAAACTCATAAAATTTGACTACAGACTGTAAAAACAGTTTTTTCTCTCAATCGTTAATAAATATTATTACTTGAGATATCTTTAAAAAACATCGAAAAAAGTCCTCGTACATTTCAAAAATTTACTTGTACCTAAAATGATTCATAAAATCAAAACTCCTTTATTTAAATTAAAGACCGATACACAAAAAGACAAAATACAAAATTGTAAACATAAAAACTGTATTTACTCTTAATCACGACTAATTAAGCTATGACTAAAATATGAAATTCAGCTGTTTTAGAATCATCCATATCAACGTATTTTTAAATGGTAACTAGGATCGGCTTGAAGCAAGTGCGAATCATATTTATTTACTATTGCTAAGTAAATAATTAATGTAAACTATTATTCACGAAAGATGACTATTCAAGGTCATTTGTGAGCCGTCTGATATAATATTACTTCTTCACTTATGTTTTTGCAAAATACAAAAACATAGACTTAACTTATAAATCAAGGAATCATAATTTGATTTAAACGTCAACGTCACTGGGTAGATATTAGCACAGAGGGCAGTGTAGTAGACAATTAGGTGTCTGTTATTCTACGACATATGTCATTATTATTTATAGTGTGTTAGAAAGTAATGCCACTATTTACGTATATCTGTCACACCACATAAATTAAATAGACATAGAACAAATAATCTTTCTCTTTCTAAAACAAAATGTTTGCTAAGCTACTGCTATAAAGTGAAGTGTATTCTTTCTTCGAATAAATGACCTTGAATAGTCATCTTTCGTGAATAATAGTGTAGTTGAATAGTTTTTAATCTTTAAAATGTTAATGCAGAAATAATTTGTTATAGATTTAATTATAACAAAGAAATTCTTGTATACAAATGAAAATTTGATAAGTTATCTAATACCTCGGCGGTCATCCAACCTTAAAATCGTATGTAACATAAAATGAAAATAGCGAGAGGTATCGTGTTTGTCACAAAAGATACACACTGGCTTGCAAAAAATAAATAGATCGCGTACCTACACATACTTTTTGCTGTATTGAGTCGGTCTTGAAATTTAACTTGTCAATGTCACTAAATAGTGTCAATTAAGATGCCAAAGTTAACAGAAAACGAGAAATACATACTTGGTTGTACTTTCGTTTTTCTGGAATACGAGTATACAGGGTGGTGGTTCTCAAAATATGGATACCAACTTTTTTTATTTTAAATAGGAACATATACTTCTTATTTGCTCATTTAATAAAGTTCTTTATTCTGAAGCCAACGATATACAGTTTTTATAACCTTACATAAAATTTTTGAAAAAAAAAATATAAAGTTTTGAATTAATTCTCCCAAAATATGATATTAAGAGCGCCATGACTGAAAAAAGTGAATATTTTGTTTATTGCTACTTTTGTCAAATGAGAAATTGTCTTCTTCATATCATTTCTAATAAAAATGGATCAATAGACCTTTTCAATTTAAAGAGTTAGAAGATACCAGTGATCAAAACCATCTGATAGTCACGTGACTCGAAACTTTCCTTAATGACATCAAAACTAGACTTCTAGGAAGAAAAGTTTAGTATCTATGTTCATTGGCTTGCGAATTTATATTATAAATTTTTATTTTAGTACTTTTAATTTTCTTTAAATTGCAACTTTCATACGAATATACCCATTCATTATATTCGTTGCGTACTCCTGATCGAAAAAACGCTTCGACAATAAACTTGTTTTCGTACGTTAAATCCATTTCGAGTGATAATTTAACCTCAAAAAGATTCATTGATTGATCTATTAAAATTATTTTTGTAACTCACCAAGCATATAACGAAATACACTAATAAAAATATTGAAAAAGACTGCTGTCGATAATGTAATTATGAAACGCAAGAATTATAGACGGTAAAATGAAACAAAGAAAGTAACAGATATTTGAAAAAATATTTGACAGATTGACAGAACAATACACGCCGATGAATTACACGCAACTGCTAAGTGCTAATACTTGTTTCTGCGGAGTAAAATAATGAGAACTACTTAGGTCACGTGACTATCAGATGGTTTTGATCACTCTGTATATGCGCAATGGGAATCTGCGCATAGTAAGATCCATGGCGTTCGTTTCTGAAAAATTTAGACGTATTTTGTGAGAAAAGTCTCAGATAACTTTAAAAAACTTCTTGAAAGAAGTTACAAAATCTTTCATTGAAGCTAAAATGTGTAAGGATGCAAATTTTCATCGAGAAAACAGGTATTTTAATGACTGCAATATTTTTGACGTTTCGTTTGACAGCCCAACTGGCAGTTGTTGGCGCCATTTTACTTACTATTTGCAGCGATAGAAAGAGATAGCCGTTAAATTGAAAAGGTCTATCCACACACTACGAAAAGTTCTTTTTTTAATATACTCACTTTTTTCAGTCATGGCACTCTTATTATCATATTTTAGGGGAATTAGGTACAGTAGGACAGTGGTAATCCAGCACCATTGGGAAATTGACAATGCCGGATTATCATATATGTTGGATTATCCAGGTATTATTGTATAACTTAATAAAAATGAGAAAAATTTAAAAGTAGGTAATAATAACCTATACAGGGTGCGTCTGGGAAGACCCCCCCCCTTTACCTTTTTTATTATAAGTAATAGAAAAAATGGCTCATATAAAAGTTTTATTATTTTACATATACTATTTGATGGCAGATGTAGATATTTTTTATAAAGTCAGATTTACAAGATACGACTATCAACTTTTATTTTTCAGATGGCAACCTATAATTATTTTAATAAAATAGAAACCGCCATTTTTTTCTCTTTTCAACGTTGTATTATTTTTTATTAATGTATTTGAAAAATTTCGAGAAAAATGAGATAATTTAGAAATATTAGAAATAATTTTTAAACACGTAGGTATTATAGGTGACTATGTGAAAATAAACAAAACGTAACAAAGTAAAACAATTAAATTAATGTCAAAAAAGTATACATTTATTTGTTACTTAATTTAACTTATTTTGTAAACAAAAAAAAAACACGTTTTGAAATGCTTTTCAGAATATTTCGCGAAACATGCTGGCCGATGTTCGAACACATCACGTTCAACGCTTGAATTTTTGTATTACATGGTCGTAATTTTGAACATTTGTTTTAAGTTGTTTTTGTTACTAAATTTGTTGTTTTAGTTTGCTAAGTTGTATAGCACTGTTACGTTTTCTTTATTATCACATAGCCACCTATAATACTTGTTTAAAAATTATTTTTAATATTTCTAAATTATCTCATTTTTCTCGAAATTTTTCAAATACATTAATAAATAATAATACATCGTTGAAAAGAGAAAAAAATGGCGGTTTCTATTTTATTAAAATAATTATAGGTTGCCATTTGAAAAATAAAAGTTGATAGTCGTATCTTGTAAACCTGACTTTATAAAAAATATCTACATCTGCCATCAAATAGTATATGTAAAATAATAAAACTTTTATATGAGCCATTTTTTTCTATTACTTATAATAAAAAAGTTAAAGGGGGGGGCGTCTTCCCAGACTCACCCTGTATAGTTTATTATTTAAAAAGTACGTAATTTTAAAGTTTTTTTTTAGTAGGGATGTCAACTTGCCTCTTAGACTATGCCGAATCATCGAGTACCGGATTAATTCGGTCATATTGTATATGAGAATCAAAAGTCTAACAATCTGATAGCGCAGATGCTTAGTAGTTGAAAGAATAAAAAGTTTTTAAAAAGGTCAGTTTATATTTGATTTAACCCTCGTATATTTTTTGTTATTCTCAAAGGCCCCACGGTAAAATCTTGCACTTTGCACTTGGCCCCGCAAAAGATCAAGCCGGCCTTAATGGTAACCATGGTAATTAGTTAACTATTAACTACAACTTTAAGTAATGACTATCAGTAAAAATAATATTTACACAATGTGTATATTTTTAAATATGTAATAGTAATTGACTTCATTCATAACAGTTTGAAAAAGAAAGCAAGCAACCACAAAATGACAGTGAACTTGAACACACAGAAACAAAGCAAAAACATTTGCAAGTTCAACCAACCTATGGTATGGTCAAGGCTTCAAGGTCTCGGTCTCAACATGGCCAGGTGGTTAACGCAGTGGCAACGTACGTAAGACCTGAGTTCGAAACTCGATGAAGCCACGCCTCGCTATATAAACTTCGCGGTAGCTAATAGTGGCAGAAGAACAAGAACAAGTGAAGACGACACTAAGAAACAATATCTAGCAAAGGTAGGAAGATGTTTATTTTTATTGAGAATACAGTGTTAAAAAAGTGTAATTTTTTGTGGGAATATACATTTGGATGTAATGATATCAATCGAAATGTTTTTATCTACGAACACCATTAAATGTAGGCGTTTTAACGTTTATTTTTAGGGTTAAAATATCGTTTTATGACACACAGTGTTAAAAAGTGACAGATCGTTGTTACTTTTAACACTTTTGTGTTAAAAGTGAGTTACCTTGATAATGACGAATGGTACAACAAATCGGCATTTTTATGTATGTACAAATATTATTAGTAATACAAATTTAAATGACTATTTCACTCAT
The DNA here is from genome assembly GCA_963082715.1 of Harpalus rubripes. Lineage (NCBI taxonomy): Eukaryota > Metazoa > Arthropoda > Insecta > Coleoptera > Carabidae > Harpalus > Harpalus rubripes. The sequence continues at coordinate 25,972,974 of OY720461.1, read as the reverse complement.
AAATATATAAACCAATCCAAATTTAGGATTCTACCTAGATAACAAGTTTCACTTCCGTCACAAAAAAAATTTCGCACCCTTTAAGCCAATAAAATGTCGTATTTTTACAAGTGAGTTTTGATAAGCGAAATTTTTTTGACGTTTTAGAAATATATTGTTTACATACCTGTCAAAGTCTGTATAATTTAAGTGTTATCAGTTTTTATTAAAAACGAGTCGATTCGGACAGGAATCTATTTAAAACGTAGAAAAAGCAAATTGAAACATAATACCTCTAAACACAATAAAAATTACAAGATTTTTGTCAAGAAAAAAATTATATAAATGATTACCTGATTCTTATTTTGGAAATAGTCATCCGAATACCATTCGTGGTTAAATTTTGATCCTGGAAAAAATTTCCGATTGCTTTACTCGAGCCTGTTGCCAATTTATCTCGTGACATTGATCAAAAATCACTCGTTTGACAACTCGTGATTTTTTTGTCAATGTCACTCAATAAATTGCTAGGCAACCGGCTCTCGTAACAATCTGAAAATTTTTCCGGCAAAAATTTACCACTTACCTAGTTACCATGTTTCATTTCGACAAAACAACGTCACAGAAATTTTTTCGCACCCTTTAAGCCAATAAAATGTCGTATTATTAAAAGTAAGTGAGTTTTGATAAGTGAAAATTTTTTGACGTTTTAGAAACATATTGTTTACATACCTGTCAAAGTGCGTATATTTTCAGTGTTATCAGTTTTTATTAAAAACGAGTCGATTCGGACAGGAATCTATTTAAAACTATGAAAAAGCAAAATTAAATATAACACCTCAAAACAGAATAAAAATTAGAAGATTTTTGTCAAGAAAAAATTATATAAATGATTACCTCATTTTTTATTTTGGAAATAGTCATACGAATACCATTCGCTGTTAAATTTTATTCTGGAAAAATTTTCCAATTGTTTTACTCGAGCTTGTTGCCAATTTATCTCGTGACATTGATCAAAAATCACTCGTTTGACAATTCGTTATTTTTTTGTCAATGCCACTCAATAAATTGCTAGGCAACCAGCTCTCCTAACAATCTGAAAATTTTTCCGGCAAAAATTTACCACTTATGATACGAAAAAAACGTGTTTGTAGATAAAATATTGGATGATGTACCTACGCGTTTACCCTTCTGTGTACGCACCCGATCTCAGGGACTAACAATAGTTAAAATTTCTATTATATCTGTAAACACAAGTGTGAATTAAAAAGAATTTATTAATATATTAAAAAAACTAAAATATAATTTACAATTTATTTGTAGTTCTTTAACATTTACTGGGGCTTATTTTGTCGATAAGGCAGACTGGTCTGTGCGCTTGGTTGTCAAAATTAAGTGCGTGTTCTGTTTTCTAAATATGCAGTTAACATTTTTAGTGCCAATGGTTTGCACTATATATTTAATAAACATAATAATGAATTAATTTAGTTCTTATTCAAAACTTTACTTATCTTCCAGGCAGGGACTCGAACCGTAACGAAACCGTATCCGAAAACCGCACCGATATTTGACTTTTTATGAAACCGTAACCGAAAACCGAAACCTATATTTTATTTCTTTAAATATGGAAACCGAAAACCGATACGATAAGTAAGTTCGTTCTGTAACCGAAAACATAACCGAACCGAAATAATATCGGTACTAAAACCGTAAATTTAAAATTAGGTATTTTTTATTAACCCACATTTTTTCGTAAAAATGCTTTGCATACCTTCGAGTATATAAAAAAGTAATTTCTTATTTTTAAAAAAATTACGGCATTTTATTCCATTTTTTAGTTATTTTCAATCACCCATTTAGTTTACGTATTACTATTATTAAAATAAACTTAAGAATTAATTAATGTAAAAAACCGTTAACCGTAACTGAACCCCAAAATTTTTCGGTTCGAGTCTCTGCTTCCAGGACGGTTAAACCCATTGAAATTATACCTGTACTGTTTACCTTCTTCATTTCATATTAATATTTTGATATTAAACAATGTTTAAGTTCTTACCAGGACTGTGACGGTATCAGCCGTTACAAAAATGTAAAATAAACGCTGGGATCTTTAAATTGTAAAAATATAATTATATTTATTTGAACTAAATTATTTTGCTGCTAGTTTCATGTAATGACAAGATGTAACTATAGTTATTTATTTTCCTTTTGTCGCCAAGTAACTTCAGGAAAAAAGAATGCCAATAACCTAAGACGACGAGGAGAAGTTGATTGTAACTAACGGACCCGCAGGGCCCGCATTGCGGGCGGGTCCCCGGATCTAGAGAGGTCCCAATTTACATGATTCATAATTTTGTTACTACTGCGAAATTTTGAATTTAATCTTTTTTTGTAGCAACATACAAATTTATTTAGTCCTTTATTTTTTTAAATGTCAATTTCCAAAAATAATATTGGCTAAGAGGCCCCTTATCCGCTATGCAAAATCAAGCTCTTTATTTTCTATCACATTTCGGCCGGTAGAATTTCGATTTCTTAGAAAATATTTTCCTGCAACTGATCCAGAGTTTTCCTTTAAAATAACCCCATAAAAAGAAGTCTGGGGCTGTCAAATCAGGACACCTGGCGGCCAATGTGTATTACCAAAACGTGGGATTCAATAACGATACGAGAATGATTTTCGCAAAATTGCTACTATTTAAACTTTATGATACTGATCCATCTGGCTAATATCATATTTTGTCCAAGTTCTTTCATTTGGGATACCCCCTGTCACTTTCACAAGTGAACTGTGCCACCAATTTCATAAATACGGGCCAATCACATTTTCATAGTAAATGCCATAACATACAATGAATTTGGTGGGATGTAAAGGTGCCTACTCTTGGATTTTCAGGCCTCCCATATTGGTTAATTTGCTTCTTAACATATCAAATCAGACGAAAGTAAGCTTAGTCACAATTTCCACAAGTTCTTGTGGTATGTAGTTCCTCATGATAAACGCTACAATTAAAACGGGCCCTAAAAACTTCTTGCTGGCGGGCCCCCGAACTCTTAGTTACGCCACTGGATGTCGCTACAAGACCTTGTCAAATTTGTTGAAATTCCTTTGGACAATATAATCTTGATGGGACAGTCATTATCAATAATGCAATTAAATTTGAAGGTATCCAAGTGCCATATTTTTATACTTTATTCATTCAATAATAGTTATTTATGCTACAAGAGATGTAGGTACCATTTACTAATCGAGGACAAATTTGCGCCCGAGGGATAGCAAGGACTAGCAAATAAGTTCAAGAGTAATCAAATGTATATACCTACATCTCGTGTTGCATATAAGATTTTTTCCACTCCCGATGATTTATTTTTTACATGTTCATTTTCACTGCCAGACATGTCAAGGCTGTTAAGAAATACAGTTGAATATTGACATATTAAAAAAATCTAAGTATTCCATGGAAAATTCAAGAAGAAAAACGCTGTCATCTGTCACATTTGTCACGTCAACGGTAACTTTTGAATGGAAATATTTATGAAATGAGGGCAATTTGATAGAAATTAAATTAAAAATTATGAATTATTAGAATTAGCAAATATTTGACACAAGTTTAAAATATCTCACTGTTGGTATTTCACAGAGGGAGGTAAGTTCAGCTGTAGGGAAGTAAGGACAATCCTTACTTCCCGTCGGCTAATAGAAACAGATATCTTGACAGTAAAATAAACATACATCCCTACAAACAATGTCCTAATAGCCTACTTATGATATTGGGAGTGGGAAAAAAGTATTTTGCACAAAACAATAACTGTAACTTCTTCTTTTATCAATATCCCTATCCATTTTGTATAAACATAATCATAAACAAACGAACTCTCCAATGTACCTATATGACAAAATATTTTAGTGTTTGTACTTGTTTACCTGCAACCCTATATTCACAAATTTAGTTCCTTGTTTGACTTTAAATATTAATTTTGAAATGTTCAAATTCTGTCTCCGGTAACTATTTTCAAATAGTAACATTGTTTTTTTTATTAATTAATTAATGCGTTTGGTGCTCGAGTAATCTTAATTTAAGATACGGTAAAAAATGATTTAGTATGCGATTGTAATACAGTGTTCAAAAAGAAACCTAACTCGGAGTAGGCTATGAACAGAGAATGGTATGTCTCAATTTGAAAGTATTTAATTAAATGTCAATTTGGCACGAGATATTGTCAAAAATATTATCTAAATAAATCAAAGCTTATCTACTTCAATCTTATTTTAGAAATGAAAATAAATTAGAAAATGGCAAACGGTAATTTTCTTTATTTACAATCATTATAGTAATATGTCGATTCCTAACCTTTTAGAGGTTGGCAAATACGTCATTCCTAACTGTAATGATAATCTTTTGGGTTGGAAATAACAAAGTTCATTTCCACCCCACGGATAGAAATGTTTATGTAGAGGTTGCCTAGAAACATTGTCATGGATCTCTACAATAAAGTAGGCTAAACAATTTTTAATATATGTCAAAAATATTTATAAAATTAAAGGTTATAACTTATAAATTTATTTTGAAAATTATTGATTTAAAAAGAGGATGATTGTGAATAAAATAGTACATTAGCTCGGTGGGAGTTTCATCACAGCCTCGCGCTGTATCTCACCTCGAGGCTTCGCCTCTCGTTAATATACATAAGCCCTCGGATGTAATATACTATTTACCGGTTTCAAGACATTTATCCATTGTTTACATGTACAAAAGTAGGCTGGTAACTAAGTAATAATTGAATCTGTACGGTAATATTATTACATACTGACTTGTCAACAACGGTCTACAAAATGAAAATAAAATAAAATGAAAGTATAATGCTCTTCATTAACATATACAGATAACGTTAGTGTATCGTTGTAAATACGGTTTACTTTATTCTAAAATAATAAACATGGGGAATAAAGGTTGAAAAAAATATTCGGAACTGCAGTCAATTATTTTTTTATTTTCAACTACGCCGACGTTTCGATAGTACTACTATCTTCTTCAGGACTAGTTGAAGTCATATATAAATATTGATAAAATGGACATCACACAAAATATAATCAAATGTAAGAAATAAATATAACATTAGATTAATAAAATAATTATAAATTTGTGACTGATTATAATTATTTTATTAATCTAATGTTATATTTATTTCTTACATTTGATTATATTTTGTGTGATGTCCATTTTATCAATATTTATATATGACTTCAACTAGCCCTGAAGAAGATAGTAGTACTATCGAAACGTCGGCGTAGTTGAAAATAAAAAAATAATTGACTGCAGTTCCGAATATTTTTTTCAACCTTCATATCCCATCAGTCGACTATCAACAACCTTTTCATGGGGAATAAAGCACATAATTTGAATATTTGTCATATTGACATATGTCAAAATAATTGTTCTCTTAACCACAGCAATCTGAAAGTAGCATTAATGAGAGAATTTTAAAAAATTATATTTATTAATAATGTCTTCATTTTCTGAAACCGATGAACTATTGAACAAACCACGGATGTTATGAATCATAACAAGCCTTAGATGTCTTAAAATCTTCGCTCTACGAGCTCGAATTTCAAACTTACATCTGCGGCAGTTATGATGTGCATAACATTCCTAGGTATGTTAATAGCTGTTGCTGCCTGTTACAATGAATTCCAGGAAAATGGGCCCGTCCAAGTCATCGACTTTTTAGAAATTACATATCGCATATGAATTTTGAATATAAATAAATGAAAACGAAATAAAAGTTGCTATATATTTTGTATTTTTATACCTATAATAATGTTATTAAAGTTTTTAGCGTAAAACGATCGGTATGTTGTGACGTCAGCGTCATTACAGTCGTCCAGTTACCTTGTGTAAATGTCACTGTACAGTGGACCATGCATACTTTGCTCATAAATTCGCGATTAGCTTTATACAACACGCACATATTTAATATATCCGAATAATTTTTTTATTAAGATCAAAAGAAAATTTACTTATTAAATAAATAAAATTATAATTTATATTTTAATTATTGTAATCTTAATACTTGTCATTATTGTAATCATTTAGTAAATAGAAATGTAAATGTTGGATTACTTTTTATTATGAACTATGCTTTGATTATTGTAATCAATACTGTCATTGTTGTATTTAATTATAAATAGAAAATAGTTTAAATACTATTTTAATTATAATAATGACACTTGGTGAGTATAATAACCTGCAATATTATATTTAAAAAAGTCTTGAAGTCACATTAATTAAAGCGTATGATTAATCTGATTATGAAAACCAGCAAAAAATTATTAATTTAATTACCTATATTACCATTATTAATAGTAACGTATGTCGGTTCTCTCTACTTATGACGGAGTGACACTAACGTCACAACTTTCGCGCTAAAACTTTAATCATTATTTTTGGCGTTATTAAGCATAATTTCAAGAAAACAAAAAATACGGAATTTCTATTTTTAAATTCTTCATAACATATAAAAAATTCAAAAAAAGTTGGACGGGCCCATTACATTTCAAGATCAATTTTCTTTCCATAGCCTACTTCGAGTTTTTTTTTAACACACTGTATAATAAATATCGAGTAAACTGTCAAACCACGTAACATATCAGAAATATGTAATTAACAGTTAATTGATACAAATTTGTTAAAATAAATAACACGTTTATCTATTTTTAACGTGACTTTAAATTAGGTTATACCGAGTATTCACCGTTAAAACTCGGTCACTAAAGCCGAAAATCTAAACATTAAACATTTTGACGTAAAAATTCAGAATTTTATTTAGAATATTTTTTTGAATTGCTTTGCTGATACATAATTCTGCACCTTGATGGTAAAAGGGCTAGTGTCTATTTTGCCAATTTCTGGGAAAACATAGTTGTTTAGTTTTTAAAAATTATCTTATAATAATAATACATGAAATAATTTTTCAACGTATTAAGTAAGTAAAGCATAATTTTACATACATACATAAAATCACGCATTTCCCACTTAGTGGGTTAGCACAAACCCGAAAGAATAACAATAACATCATCCAAAAATAATCAGTCTCTCTCAACAACATTCGTACTAACCTGACATCATAGGTACAACATATATTCCTCACTCTTAACATATTAAAGTGACCGATTTTCGGTAGCGAAATACCGCAACCGGACCACAATAATAGTTACGAAACAATCATCCTTCGCCACACATTCCTGGCTAAGCACACTTCTTTCGCCTCGGCCACATTCATAATCGCATTCATACACGCTCTTCTTCTCTTCCCACTCGGAAACTTTCTCTCTTTTAGTACCTTATCAATCACATCCATCCACTTACACACTGGACGGCCACGCAATCGAACACCCTCAATTTCACCAAAATATATACGCTTTACAAGCCGTTCACTCTTCATTCTCTCCACATGACCAAACCATCTCAACTGGCTCATTCATGTTTATTAATTTATTAACAGTGTAAAATATTTGCAGATTTTTTTCCTAACATTCATTGGCGAATATAACTCAAATTCGCCATTTTTGGACATTGGCCATTTTAATACCAAGGTACAGAATTAGGGACAATATTTGGACATTTCAAAATTAATATCATAATCTGCATGGTGCGTCTTCCAATGCACCACTCGGTAAGCCTGTATATCATTTCTAAAACATTGGGCTCAGCTTGACTTTTGAAAAAAGCTTAAATCATATTTTTTGGTACCTAGGTGTCTTCGAACTTAAATATTTCAAGAATGGACAGGGTTGAATAAACTTTTGAGCATTTAAAAATTAAAACAGTTTTTTGCATTTTAAGTCAAGTTTGCAACCTGTTTTCATACTATAACAACTGTATTTTTTGTCGTAATATAAAAAGTATTGTATATATTTTGAAGAAACCGTTATTATTACCTAAAATGAAACTATTATATTCTTAGATTAAGAAGTAATTAATATCAAATTTCCAAATTTCCGAAACTAAAAATCACTTAAATTGTTTTCGTAACTGCTATATAACAAATAAATGAGAATCGCAGGTGTTTGTTTCCGAATCGTTTCAAAATTATGTGTCCCGCATAATAAAAATATAAGACACAAAAGAAATTTGATAAATAATAGACAATTATTAATATTTATTAGTTGTTCTGTTATTGCTGTCAATAATCTGTAATAAACTGAATTTATTTTAGGATAAAATGAAGGACAGCATTGTAATCTTTGCAATACTTTTCTGCTCTGTAGTACCAGGAAAAGGAATATTCATTAGATTCGTAGGTAAGTAAACAAAGATATTTATGATCAGGGACGTAACTAGGATTATTTTCTGGGTGGGCCAAATGTGGGCAAATGAAAAATCTGAGTGGGCCATAAGAACATTATTACAATAAAAATAAATTACATATCACCATAATATAGATAGCAGTATAGAAACGGTAAAATAAAATAAACAAAAATTAATAAATAATGTAATAAGGAATTATCAATTTCCTGTATTTCATATAAAATTTGTCGTAAACGCTAATTAAACATATTTTAATTTTTGTAAAGTAATTTCAGTTTTGTGTATTCATCAGAAATAGTTGGTATAATATTTATTATTAGTCCAGATATTTTTCTTATACAATTCCATATTACAAATATTAATTAGCTACATATTAATTAACATTCATCTCAATTTTGTAAGAAAGTTGTTAAATACTAGCAACATTTTTGAAAATTCTAATCAATTTCAATATAAACAAATGTAACGTGTCATGTTTTATTCAGTGTTTGCAATTATGATTGATTACTTGCTATAGAAATGTTGCTAAGAAAGAATAATTTTGCTACAGAAATCGGGCGATTTCTTGAAAAATAGTTACTTCAGTTTTTTTCTACGGACAGTAGGCTCACATACAATCTAAAATGTTTATTCTGCAATATGTACGTTTTACATCCACACAAATTGTATTACACGTACGTTCTAAAATTATTGGCCCATATACCGAGTGCACTTTTATATATTCTTATGAGAAGTATGCTCCATAAAATCGCTTTTATTATAAAAGTGCGCTCGGAATACAGGCCATTAATTCTTTTATGAAATAAACTAAATATCTTTAAATTTTTTGGGTGGGCCAGCACATCAATGAGGTGGGCCGAGGCCCACCTAGGCCTCCCCCGTAGTTACGTCCCTGTTTATGATAGAAATAAGTAAAAATTGTAAAATACTTCGCTTTATATTTTTTTATGAAGCTGCATGTGATACAACACTAAATTTTATTTAAACAAACGTTTGACAATTGAGTTCGCAAAGTAAATGAGGCCGTAAAGTAAAAGCGACCGTAATGCCGTAAAGTAAAGTAAAAAATATGTAAAACAACTGTTTATGTAATAGCTGCCTAAAAATAATAATAATTAGTAATGATGCACATAAGCGCTTAAAGAGCGCAATTACATGCATTATTTTTACCTTCCGTCACCTTTAGGGTCGAATATTTTGGAGCTGTGTTAAAAGCTATAAGAACAACCATAAGAGCGGCGATAAAAGCGAATCAAATCTGTATTTCCTTGATGTGTTTAAGGTGCGTTCGGTAAATGAGTTCTATTCACACTTTTCACTCTAAGTACACTAAGCATCGTACGGTAATTACATGGAGTGATACGCACTTAAAATGGAGCGTTCGGCAAATGCAGGATGGAGTCAAGTGGAGTGAAAAGTGTTAACTCCATAAGCCCAACCTCGAAATGCAAGGATACATGGAGTGAATACGAGGAAATTTTACGTTTTGAATGTTTAACCTCAAAATTTATCTATTTCACGAGAATATGATCACCTATTTTGTAAACTATTATTCACGAAAGATGACTATTCAAGGTCATTTGTGAGCCGTCTGATATAATATTACTTGCAGATAACTTCATTGCATTTCATATGCATAGACGTGTAACATGAAATATTTATGGAAACATTTTAACTGAAAAACTAAGAGTAATTCATTTGAAAATTATGTTTTTTCTAAATAATGCCTTTCTGAAAGATTTATGTTCTTCACTTATGTTTTTGCAAAATACAAAAACATTGACTTAACTTATAAACCAAGGAATTATAATTTGATTTAAACGTCATCGCCACTGGGTAATTATTAACACAGAGGGCAGTGTAGTAGATAATTAGGTATCTGTAATTCCACGACATATGTCATTATTATTTATAGTGTGTTAGAAAGAAATGCCACTATTTACGTATATCTGTCACACCACATAAATTTGATAGACATAGCACAAATAATCTTTCTCTTTCTAATACAAAATGTTGCTAAGCTACTGCTATAAAGTGATGCGTATTCTTTCTTCGAACAAATCACCTTGAATAGTCATCTTTCGTGAATAATAGTATATAAGTGTAATTAATAATCCTGATGAGTGTAATACCACAAATAAGAATGCAAATGAAGACTGTACTAGACATATTATTGAAGAAAGTGAAGAATTTTCTACTTTTTCTAATATCATGCTTATTCAGAATCATTAAAGAATATTTTTTTGCAAATAACTCCTGGATGATTAATTGTTTTTTAGCATTATAACAGATTGTCAAAAAGGAGGTCATTATATTTGTGCACCAAAATTATAACTCTTCTCGTTCGGTTAATCACAAATATTGGAGTGTATCTTGTTTCCTCGATACACTCCAACTCCAGCGCTACACCCACTCTACTCTAACATCGCTCCGCAAATACTCCAACTCCGTAGGATTTACCGAACGCACCTGTCAACTAAGGTGAACCGTTTCTAAAAATTAAGAAGAAGAATTATTACTATCTTCAAATACTACTAAATGGTATGGTGGAAAATTTCTGTGTAAAAAACGTTAATATGCTGCGCATCCGATTAATACCAAACGATACGAATTTGGAGAATTCCATCATTTATATAATGACTTGTTGTGTTTAAATTACTCGCCACTTCATCCCATAATTTATCAAGCACATATCTTTTGTGGCGATTTTTATTTGTTTGGTCCCACAAAGGAGATCTCACAAATACTTCGCTATAGCTATTTGTGTATTAAGAGCGCAAAATGGGACATTGTCGATTGAGAGGTTGTTGCGTGGCATTCTCTCGAAATCGACAATGTCCATTTGCGCTCGAAACAGACACAAGATTATTTCTACAGTCGCCACAATGGGGTCCTCCACCATAACAAAAAATTATTTTTACTTATCGGTATTTTCCATTCTTCTTGAGCTATTGCTTCAATCTAATCTAAGCATTTTATACTTTCGTTTTTGTAAATGAATGCCCTATTTTATTTTCACAGCAGTGCGGCATTTTGTTTGGTTATGTAACATACCGACAAAGCAGTTATGTCAGATTGACTTGTTAAGTGGGGAATGTGTAACTACAGTGTCATTAATTCCTGATTAAACGTTTCCATTAAAATGTAGCCAAGTAACATTTCTCAACATTCCATAGTTAGACATTTGAGGAGCGAGCGTTTTTCTACTTTGTCGCTCTAGAGCGGCAAAGTGACATTTTGCGTTGACAAAAGAGAGCGCAAATGGCTACTTTGTATATAGACTGTAGAAAAGTTAATTTTTCGACTTCCATCTCATGCGTCTTGCCTCGATGAGAGCGTAGAAATACAATCATTTCTTTCTAGACGTTCTTATCGCTGCTCAGCTCCTAAGCGTAGCTCTGCTCACTGCTTCAAAATAAACACTTACATCTAAACATTCATTCGCACTGCTTCGCTAGTATCGCCGCTCGTATCGTTTATCGTAGCTTCAACATAAACGTACCCTTAGGCAAATATAGAATCAATTCTAAGAAACTTTCTGTATGGAATTTGTACAAAATATAACTAAGGGAAGGTAATGTCCTGGAAATATAAAATCGCAAGAAACTGTCTGTATGGAATTTATATAAAATACATAGAACTGACGGAAGGTAATGTGCTGGCCACATCGGATTTTTTTTATCGTGAAGGACATAACTTTACCTACAAAATAATTATGCCGAAAGTATAATGAAATTACGCCGTACAAAATACAAACAAATTAAAAGAGCACAGGTATAACATAAATTTTTTTGTACTTAACCTTTATAAAAACCTATAGTTACATTTGTTATTAATTCCATAAACATGTTACAAAATTAATTCAGACGCAACTCAATACAGATGCAGATTTTTTAACATATGCATATCTTCTTTAGTCCAAGGTCAACAAAATGACATAATTTGGTTCGTTTGTAAACAAACAAATTTTGAAATATAGAAACATTAACTAAGTGGTTCTTACGAGTTAATGTTATATTATTTTCAGAGGAACAGTACCCAACGTCGTCTTCATACGACTTTATAATAGTGGGTTCGGGATCTGCAGGCTCGGTACTAGCCCGAAGACTCTCGGAGAACCCAGATTGGAAGATACTGCTTTTAGAAGTGGGAAAAAGACCTTCCATCATCAGCGACATACCTTTCTTAGCGCCATCGCTGCAGTTCACAGACTATGTTTGGAACTACAAAATGGAGAAAACTCCAGGAGTTTGTCTAGGTAAGTAATAAACTAATATACATATTGTACTTAAGTCACGATAAGAAATCTAAAAATTAGCGACCCATTCTGCCTTCGTACGGGAGAAATTTTCAATTGAATCTCCTCGTAGACAACACTAGTTGGTCGGCAGGCCGTACGTACAATTAATAAGAATTGAAAAAAAATAATAATGAAAACTATTAATTGAAACCAAAACAACAAGTATGAAACACAATACATTGAGCATAAGAAACTAGAGCAGTGATGCACGACGAGGCGAGAGTACTCTCGGATCTCGTCTCGTCTCGTTGCATTATGCGAGACGAGAACGAGAGCGAGATTACAATTTAAAATTCGAGGCGAGATCAATATAACAACTGCGAGAAGCGAGAAATCTCGCGAGAGTCTCGCAATAAAAAGCATTTGTAACTTTATAGCTTTGACTCATAAATTCAATGAAAAATGCACCGTACAGGGAGTGGAGTCAACGGTAATTCGTGCTTAGAACAGATGAATGTGAAAATTATATGAATTGACTATATTTTTTTGAGTCTATCTAGAGTCGAATGATATCGGTCGCAGAGCGAGGAAATGCAAAATAATAATAATTCATCCCAATTAAAACTACGGTTAATAAAATTCTTGTCGTCCCTAAAAAGTAAAGGATCTTATATTAAGCGTCGATAGGAGCCAACACGGAGTGAAGCGGAGTGATTGGTTGCCAGCGGGTTCTCAGTGTAGCGCTTTTTTATGAGTAAATCTTACTTAAATAGTGGCTTATAGTTAATGATAAAGTGTAGAAACTTTTAGTTACAAAAATAATTTTTTAATGTTTAATTAGTTTTACTGATGACAGAATGTTCTTATTGACATAATTAGGTGACTAGAATTTAGTGTTTCGTCTCTTTATTATAGTTATACGACTGTAAATACACGGAAGACGGAATGATTGGTGCGAACTTGTTTTGTAATTCAATTAATACGTAAATACCGAGGTAAATACGTAGTGCACAAGCGCTTATTTTTACAGCGAGACTCTCGCGCAAGAACGAGACGAGACCCAAAAAAATGTGCGAGAACGAGAGCGAGATCGAGATTGCAGATCCGAAAACGAGACGAGATCGATATTTTATATTTCTCGTCTCGTCTCGCCTCGCGTGCACCACTAAACTAGAGTTGAATACATTTTATTGAAGCTCCAAAAACAGAGTTGGGACCCCTCACAAATTAATGGACAGTTGAAAGTTTGAGAAACGCTGTCCTAACACCTAATGTAACTTAATCTAACGCACAAAACTGATTTCAGAATTAATAGTACAGCCATCTATAGTTTAATAGGCGATATAGATACTTGTGGTTGGTGGTTAGTATCTTTTAGTCTGGTTCATACACCGACAAAACTTTTCTCCCTGTCCCTATACCGGGTGCCTTAGGCCGACTGACACATGGTAGATTAACATGTGAAATCAGTTTAATTGTAAATAGTATCTCCCCAGCGTAAGATACAAGCTGAAATTTTGTATACGCATTGCAGGATATTTATTCTACGGAGTACATTTGAAATTAACCAATTTAAATGTGTAATATTAGAAAAAAATAAGAAAATTTGTAGAATTTGCAGAATTATTCTTCGTTTCTTGGATAAAATGGTTACTAAGTAACAGTAGAAAAAGCATAGTGGTAGCGTGTGCGCTTGGTAATAAATAAACCTCGGAGGGACTGGGTTCGGAACCAGCCAGAAGCAAAATTTAATTTTTAGTTTTTACTATTCAAAATAATTTTTATTATTAAAAAAAATTTAAATTTTTATTTTTCACGAGTTAACGTTACATTTCGAAATTACCTATATGAGAACCTACCCACCTTAGTGAATAATATTTTGAATTTTAAACTTTTGAAAATGTGACAAATATAAAAGTATAAGGATTTTTAGTCAGGCATTACAAATGTTACAATTGCCACCTAACTGGTGTCAATAATAACAGGACCAGTGTTAATTGTAACAAATTTTACCAGTGATGTAATAAGATAAAATAACAGATAAAAGAAGAAATTATTGAAAAAATAAACATTTATTTATTACCTCAGAAAATACAAAATTCAGATGACTCAACTAAAAGCAAACAAAATATATATTGTGCTGGTGATATGGACCATTTTGACCAATGCCTTTAGTCGCTGACGGAATTGCAGTATAGGTAAACATAAGATAGGTCTTTCTTCGTAACCAATCTCCTGTGCTCAAAAAATATGGGCCAATACATATCAGAGAGTTTCCTCATCGGAGCCATCTGAAGAGTAATCTGCAACTGTTTTTCGTTTCTTTGCTCTTCTTCTTTTATGTTTTCGATAGCAGTGGTTTTTTCTTGTAATTTTTATGATGATCAATACTGTACTTAATTATTAAACACGTTACAATCGACACCGTGGCATGTGTTACAACTGACACCGCTTAACTTATAAAGATATTATTTGCTTTTTTGTATTTATTAGGTAATAATTCGAAATGTTTCTAATGAAGAATAAAAGCAGATATCACTCACAAACTGATCCTTAACTTGTAATATTTCTGAGCAGAGCACTTATAGTGTTTTAGAAACAATCTGTGTCACTACCTGTATTTACTTTTTTGTCGATTTACAGACATTCGTCAGAAACAGACGCCGTATTTGCGTGTATGTACTTACACTAAGTACCAAAGAGCTATGACTCTTTCTGCTTCACTCTGCAAGCGCGTTTTAATCTACTTCGAAAAGATGACCCTGTTACCTACCCTTGTTACATTTGACACCTGTTACAATTGACACCGGTCTCCCCTATATATAATCTGGTTTTAATTCTCGCCAAAATAAGAGTAAATTTACAGTGGATAAGCACTTTTTATTTTTTAAAGTCCTCAAATTTGTTTCTACTTAATGTATAAAATTTCAATAATTGTTAAATTTTCGTTTTCAATTTATTAATCATATTAAAAAAATATAACAATAAAAACTAGAAAAGAATTACGGAAATACCATCACAAATAAAATGAATGTTCATATGATGAATTGTATTATTAAGACAGCGGATATGACAAACATAGAATCAATTATAATAAAATGTTTTTTTTATTAACAAAACCATGTAAAATAAACAATATACATATGGAAAT
Source organism: Harpalus rubripes (assembly GCA_963082715.1). Taxonomy (NCBI): domain Eukaryota; kingdom Metazoa; phylum Arthropoda; class Insecta; order Coleoptera; family Carabidae; genus Harpalus; species Harpalus rubripes. The sequence continues at coordinate 25,957,295 of OY720461.1, read as the reverse complement.
TAATCATAATTAATGGAAACTACAATTCTGAACCACTAGAGTGAGAAATTGAGGATTGTTTCATAGTGATTTTAATTTTTAGCATAGTCATTACATAGCAAAAAATACTAGATACATAATATCGATACTATTTTATAACTGCATATGTTATGATTACTGTAATTGTGGGAAAACAGTTTTTATATTTCTATGTTAGCAAATAACTAACTATTTACATATACTAAAGCGCTAGAATGAGACCATTACTTTATGCTATCATTATTTTATGCTAAATTTAATTTTAAGATACATTAATGACACTGCGGTTTCAAATGTATTTAGTGGGTACAGTATACTTACATTATTTTATAAATGAATATTAACAATGCCTTTTAATTAAAAAAAAAACAATATGGAAACAGTTTATGAACGAATATATGTACATATTTTCTAACTCCTAATATACGACATACACATAAGTTGAAATGCATGTTTTCAACAAAAGAAGCAACCAACTATACTTCTATGCTTTCATATATCTATTATAGTAATCAACCAGGCGCTTAAATACTTAATACAGGGAATTAATTTTAACATGCAACATATGGTCAATCACTTCCATGGTTACCCACTATTGTTAAAAAATGAGGGGCTTTCTTTTTAGGGGGAAAATGAACTGATCTTACCTCGTACTGAACTGAACTACTCTTAAAAAGAACAGTATGATTTTTAAAATACGAAGTACAAAATAAAAACATATATAGCATTATTTTTATAATATAATAATCTGCTGAACTGGCTTGTGGCTATAATCTGTTGCTTGTATGGTTTGTTTTTCACACATTAAATTCTTTTACCTTTAAGTATTTAAATATGGGTGTTCAATTTCGCCTCACGAAGATAAAAATTTGCAAGATTTTGCCGAAAAATTCAAAGAAAATTAAACAAAATGTTTAATGCAGATTTGAACAAAATATAATGATAACAAAGATTGCAGTTATCGTTTTTGATGACTTTTAAAATAAATTATCCTACTATATGATCTTGGTAGAATAAAGTTTAGAGACCATTTTTTAAAAACTTTTTTATTCACATATTTTTTATTTTTTTGTATTATTAGGCGGCTTTAAAATTGACTTTTTCTTATTAAATATTAATTGCTACATATAAAGCTATAATTGTATTTTTTTTTTAATTAAAGATACTCGACCTTTAATGAAAGTATAGGGGAAAACAAATATAGGCGCAATTTTGTTCAGTCACCTTTCAGTGGCCCCCGCATTACGGAATTTAAATAGTTTCAAGTAATATTCAACATACAGCCATATTTACAGTAATTCTGACGTGGTTTCAACCAGGTCTATCTTAGGTTCAAGGGTTTTCCTTATTCATAGTAACGGTTGACTTAGCCTTAGTTTAAACGTAGTCTAAAATTTAGACCGAGCGTCCTCCTAGTTTAAACTAGGTCTAGGTCCTGTCATTTGTAACGAATATATAATGTGCTTTAAAAAATTGCATTCGCAAGACAAAAATATTTATTAATTGTCAAATTCACAATTTTAATATTAAATGAATAAAATTGAGGATGTTCAAGATATTTGTGCTATATATGTAAATGATGTAGAAGATGAAGAAAAGATCAGATGTCAATGTTAAAGGTACCTTTATCATATCTGCAAATTTGATATAATTGAAATTTGTATTTAATTTTAGAAAATGAATGAGAGACAGAGATTCAGATGAAGATAATACTGAATTAAATAATACTATATGTAACGAATAATACGTAGACAAAATCACAATAGGCCCGGAAACGAAAACACTTCAACCTCACATGTAGTTGTCTAATATTTTTATATAAAAATTAATGTGTTAGACAAATTTGGAGTATAAATAAATGATTTTCAGTTAATTTCACACGTTTCTTGTAAATTGCAACCAGCTTCATACCCAAATAAAAGTTCTGATATATCGTCAAAACCAGCACCGCCGATAGCCTCGAGCAATTGTATTTATTAAATATTCATATTTTAATTTATAAATTTTTTTCTTCCCATTTTTCCTCATGCATACTCGTACATATGAATACACGCTTCTATAAACCTATTGTTGTATACTATATACTATCTTTATTTTAGATAATATTAATTATTAATTTTTACCTTCCGTCACCTTTAGGTAAGGAAGGTATTGTCTTTGGTCAAAAAATTCGATGATGAGTTTTTACTCAATAAGCACGTTTTAGGGTCCCTAGAATACGAATTTACTATTTTTACGATGATGTCTGTATGTGTGTGTGTGTGTGTGGATGTGTGTGTGTGTGTGTGTGTGTGTGTGTAACAAAATTTTCGTCTGCGATAACTCTAATACTACAGTTACAAAAATTATAATTTTTTCGTATACTTCTTCGTTACATCCATAGGAAGAGCTGATTAGATTTTGGTTACAATTGGTCAACCGGAAGTACCATCATTTGAAGATTTTAACAGTTTTTCTTGAAAAAACTATGTTAAATATAATTTTTTCACATTTGATGTTATTATAAATATTAAAGAATATTTTATTCTCTATACGATTTGACTGCATTTTATACTTAATCTTAAATGGACATAGAGTTAAAAAATTATAAAGAAATTAAATTTCATAAAGTAGCCATAGCTGTGGAAACAGCTACTGTATTAAGAAAATTCTGATTGAAAGATGTCAGTGTCAAGTGAAATTGACATAGTGTGTCTGTCTTATAATTTTACTGGAAATATAGGATCTTTTGCTTTCTGTATGGAATTTGTATAAAATACATACAACTGCTTTAAGGTAATGTACAAGAAATAATAATAATAATAAATCTTTTATTTCTGCAGATACATTACACTGTATATAGAAAACGTCACAAAATAATAATTCTCTGTATGAAATTTGCATAAAATACATGCAAATGCCGGAAGGTAATGTACAAGAAATAGAATATGTATTTAATTTCACAAGGAACTTTCCGTATGAAATTTGTACAAAATACATAGAACTGACGGAAGGTAATGTGCTGGCCACATCAGATTTTTTAAATGACATTTGAAAATATTCGAAAATTTATGTCTGAAGCCGTAGCCTACGTTATTAATACAAGGCCGGGAAACATCACAATATCTGTCAAACAGAAACTCTAGTTCCGAACTTGCCGTTTTGGCGCGACTTATTCTCGCTGTCATTTTTGACGTATGTTTTGTGATTTCGTTTCATAAAGTTTCAACGTAGTTTTCATTTAGCATTCGTTATTATATAATATTGTATTAATTAATAATTACTGTTGTATTAAATCATTATATTATTCACTTATATCTGTTGAAATTAAACACAATAAGGAAACAATATTGTGTATCTCAATGTTTAAATCTTCTTTCTATGCCATATAAGAATGAAACATTATATAGTTTAATTAAGAACATAGAAAGAGATTATTTGAATTACACTTTAAAAAATTTATATTCATTATGATACTTTAGTTATCATAATACCTGTTCACGACAATATCCAATATCTTATTTACTGGATGGCTTTTTAAACTCAAATGTATATCAATGGCTGGTACCTTCTCCTCCAGTGGTTTGCTGGCTAATCTTAAATCTTGTTTATAAATAAACGCAAACACAATAACTAAGTTAACGGTTAAGCACATGTTTCAACGCTGAGGGATTGACTGGCTACTAATTCGCGCGCAAACACTCTTGGTCATGTGCGTGCGCATTGACCAGCTGTTGCAGTGTGCGTTGTGGCGTTACTACATCTTCTATCCCTTCTACAGCCTTTTCCAACATATTTCTTATGTTAGTTCAACTTCTGTTATGTAAATTTAACTTATGAATAGTGTAAAAGTAATACAACAGTATATACAGAAATATTATAAATAATATAATTACATATAAATTATATATTATTTACATTTTTATTTGTTGTATTCTTTATTCATTTATATAGTTTTAAAAACCGTATAACATTGGTTATAACCACTAAATTGATAATATCAATATATTATTTTGACACTTTAACTTTGAATTTATAAGATAATGTATCGTTATTAAATAAAACTGATTTTTGGACTTCCATTATCTTTATTTAAAAACACAAATTATCAGTACACCTGATGACGGAAGCAGATATTAGCTACCGAAACGTTGTGAGAAAATTTGTGTTTTTAAATAAAGATAATGGAAGTCCAAAAATCAGTTTTATTTAATATTATTTTGACAGTCTAAAGATGACATTTGAATGACAGCCGGAATAAGTCGCGCCCTCATCAGCGGTTTTGGAACTAGTTTTTGGCCAGATTTTTAAACAAAATTTGAGTTGTTTCCCGGCCTTGTATTAATAACGTAGGCTACGCTGAAGCTTACTTCATATTCAACGCAGACTATGTCCAGACGAATACAAGGGCTAAACTCGGTCTACATAGACTAGGTTTAAACTGGGTCTAACATTTACTATGAATAGACCTAGTTTAAACCTAGTCTACTTAGACCTAATTTAAACCGGGTCTATCTCTGTTACTATGAATACGGCTGATAATGTACACTGAAAAGAAACTATATTTGCGCAAAACGCAAAAATTTTCCCAATGGCAATGATTAGTATTAATACAGAGGATTTAAAAGTCATTTGTTCAAATGATTGCTGGACGAGCTATACTCGATGTCATGCAAAAAGAGATTGATACTTATGTTGAAAAAAAAAATTAAAGTCTTAACTAGGACAATAATGATACAAATCTAAACATGTCTATTCTACAGGGATGGAAGAACTCCGTTGCCACTGGCCGCGAGGTCGAGGTTTAGGAGGCACTACCCTCATAAACTACATGATCTACACTCGGGGTCATCGAAAGGACTTCGAGCGTTGGAAAGCGGCTGGAAACCCAGGTTGGGGCTACGATGACGTGCTACCCTATTACCTAAAGTCTGAAGACGCGAATCTGGAAAAATACGATGAGGGCTACCATAGTAGAGGAGGGCCACTAAGTGTGGAAGACGCTAGGTGGAGGAGCAAAATCATAGATGGTTTTATCAAAGCTACACAAGATTTAGGTAAAAAAAAATTATGGCATAATTGAGAATTATTTGAGAATAAAATAACAGGAATGCAGAAATCGTCTATTTAAAATGTCTAAAAGCCTATGTTTCGCTTCTATTATAACCAGAGCTGTGCAAGTTATCTACACCGAGTAATTTACTTAGTTATTTACATGTAAAAAAAACTTGTAAAAAACTCAACTTAAGGCCTTATCACACTATAAGTAGTATCTATGACTTGTCTCGCATTATCCATGACTTCGGTTCATATCGCTGACTTACTCCAGTGTGATACCTGCAAGGAAGTCATGGATCCTGTGGTCAAATGAAATGGAATCGATTTCATTTCCTCTGACTATTTATCGCTGACTTCTCCACCGCGCATGCGCAACTGTCTCTGAAGTACAGGAATGTAACTTTACGGACTAAAATATAACTGCAGAAACGTCAGAAGTAGACATTTTTTTTGTTTGATGCGCATAATATTATTATGCTTGCCCACAATTGCATTATTTTTCCATCGTTTTCATTCATTTTACTTGAAATAATTTGATATGTCAAACAAATTTGAAATATGTTGTCATTAAAGAAACAATATTATAACCAACTTTAAGTAAGAAAATCTACTAAAAGTCAGAGAAAACAGTTGTTCGAAATTGCAGTGTGATAGATCGAGTTGGTCACAGAAAATAAGTCGGCGAAAAAGAGTTAGAGATATGACTATAGTGTGATAAGGCCTTTATCTGTAAGAAAAAGCTTATGTAAAAAACATAAAAAAAAACTGAAACTTACTCGTATCTGGTATAGGGCGCGAGCAGACACGTAACTCGAGCGACCTTGACGTGCTTGGAAGGAGCTGATGTGTGCGCATGTCATTTTGACAAGAACAATGTCACGTTGACAATACCAATGTTTTGATTTTGAACTGCTTTAATGTTATTATTTTATAATTTATGGGCAGTAGATCACATGAATATAAAAATACTAACATTTTAGCAGTTAAAAATCAAAATAAATCAAAACATTGGTCTTGTCAACGTGACATTGTTCTTGTCAAAATGACATGCGCACACAAATCAGCTGATTCCAAGCACGTGACTCGAGCAACCTTGAAATACTTGGAATCAGCAAATATTTGTGCGCGTGTCACTTTGACAAGAACAATGTCATTTTGACAAAACCAATGATTTGACTTCTTTTAATTTTGAACTGTTAGAAAGTAATTATTTTTAATTTGATGTGATTTATTGTCTGAAAATTGTAAAATGATAACATTTTGCAGTTGAAAATTAAAATAAATCAAAACATTGCTTTTGTCAAAGTGACATTGTTTTTGTCAAAGAGACACGCGCACACAAATCAGCTGATTAAAAGCACTTCAAGGTCGCTCGAATCACGTGTCTGCTCGCGCCCTATATAGTTAAGTTACTAACATCTAACGGCAAGCACTTATTTTTATGAGACTGTCAAAACATAAAACTAACACCGACAGTGACAGTAGACAGCAATGATAATAACAGACAGAACTACAGTGTGTTCAATAAAATTCCTAACTCGGAGTAAGCTATGAACAGAGAAACGTATGTCTGATTATTATTTTATTCAAAAGTCAAGTTGTCAAAATTGATCTTGAAATGTAATTTTAAGAAGTAAAGACAATAAAGAAGGATACAGTATATTGACATTCGTCGTTTTCTAATGTGTTTCCAGTTCTAAAATAAGATTCAAGAAGAAAAGCTTTGATATCATTAGATAATATTTTTGACAATATCTCATGTCAAATTGACATTTAATTACATATTTTGAAATTGACATACGTTTCTTTGTTCATAGCCTACTCCGAGTTAGGAATTTTTTTGAACACACTGTACATTGCGTAAGCTACGCGCAAGTGCAGTTGGAGTTTTTTACGTTTTTCACGTTTTTTACATTATTTACATAAATTACAGTTATTTACACTAATTTTGTATAAAATTACACAAATTCGTAAAAAACACAACTCTGATTATAACTATCCAGTGCGAAAGATTAGATTGTTTGCCCTGAAGAAGCTACAATAAGTAGTGTACATCGCCTTTTAGACTTTATAAACAAACGGTTGAGTGTATTCCTGCGTACTTAAATCTCCAGTCATACTCCCTTTACCATCCAAATAACATAATATGTCACAAAAGTTATCGGAAAAAATTTGAATGAACGATACTGCGGTGAAGGCCCGGCCCGCTACTACCATCTTCAGTTAAAGTGACAGTTAGTGATAACCAACGGTTATGTTGCAAAATTGTTCTTACCACCTTTAGTTATAACTAACTGGAAGTTAAAACTGTTGTTCGCATCACTTCTAACTTTTAGTTTAATTCTTAACTTAAATAAAATAAATAAATACTCGTATATCATCACGGCGTATTACCCATTCCTGAGTGTGCCAATCAGCGTTATACACAGATTTACTTTATTTATTTATACCGTGCGGGTGTTTACCAGGCGTCACCTAGCGGGCACACATTGCTGGTGTGGAAAATGCGCCACAGGTGTCAATTTTTATGCCATTTAAAATTCGTCGATCGGGATCGAACCCGGTTCTTCAGCAATGTGTAGGAGCTCCAAAATGATAATAAATAAGGAGAAGGATTTTTCAAAAGGCACGTGAAATAAACTTTGAATCTTGTCAAAGACTCATGGAGCAAGATAGAACTAAATTTAGTCGTATAGAAGAAAATGGTAAATATACATTCTTTTAACCACAGTATCGTTCATTCAATTTTTTTTCGAACTTAAGTTTAAGCACTCCTCGGGTCGGATTCCATAACTCGTAACAACTACAAATAATTGCTCTTGTTAAATATCAATTACAAATCGTAATCGGAATTCTGTAAGGCAGGGATGGCGAACCTTTAAGTATCAACGTGCCATTTTTCTAAAGAAATGTTTAATGAGGTCATAGACGGCAAATAATTTTGACTTTGTGATTATTGGGAAAATAATAATAATAATAAATACATACTATCAACTCAAAACTCTTCATTTACTACAAAAAAATAGGAACATTTTGCAATGTTTCAATTATACGCGTAATTTAAATTAAAGTAAAATTGGTGTGACTTCTGTTGTTGCAGTTTCGATGACAAATAACATATGTTAGGGTTGTAAGATGTTACTTTTAGCAGAATGCATGCTGAACTGGAGTCATCTGTCAAACGGTTTCTAACCGAGTCTTTAATGTTATTCATCTCTGAAAATAATGACTCGCAGGAATAGGTTGATGAAAATATTGTTAAAATAGCATAAGCCAGGTTCTTCAAACAATTAAATGTGTCTGGTAACGCATTCCATGTTTCCAAAATTTTGTTATTAGCATTTTCAATTATATTACTTGTCAATCTTTCTGTTTCAATTAATTCTAACTCTTTCCTTGTTTCAATAAATTTTTGAATCCATATTGAACTAGACTGGAAATCAATCAGCTGCATTTCAAATTCTTCAATTTCCAACCAATCGAATTGGGACAAATTCAGTTTATCAAATGACCCGCGCACCGCACCCGAACATTCCGTAGCGTAGGGATCACTCGCGTTCGCTCATCATATAATACCTACTTCACACTTTTTTTCGTAGTGCATCATAAAGAATTTTGTGATCAGTGACGTGCCCAAAAAATTGTGACACGTGCCATTAATGGCACGCGTGCCATTGGTCCGCCATCCCTGCTGTAAGGCAATAGCAACTGCAGATAATATTTGCTCACGTTATTTTCCAATTGATAAATAACGTACCAACTACAAATAACGATTACTGTTATAGAGTCGCAAGTTCGCTTTGTAGTTGATATTTACAATTAATACCATAATAAGTTCAAATGATAGCAACCGAAGTTATAGAATCCCACCCCTCTTCAGTAATTTCAAAAATAAAATGATCACAACTATCCCCAGGTTATCCATATGTCGACTACAACGGCAAGAACCAGATAGGCGTTAGCTATGTGCAAGCCAACACGCGTGAGGGAGTTCGTAACAGCGGTTACCGCGCCTTTATTCAACCTTCCGAGCACCGGACAAACTTGGACATCATCACCGAAGCCCGTGTGACGCGTCTTCTATTAAACCCCAGTACCAAGCATGTCTACGGTGTGGAATACGTCAAAAACAGACAATACCAGTATGCCAACTGCACCAAAGAGGTCATACTATCGGCTGGAGCTTTCAACTCGCCGCAGATTTTGATGCTCAGTGGAGTTGGACCAAAAAGGTAGTTTTATTTTTTTACCGGTTTCAGGATATTAATTCATTGTTTACGTGTACAAAAGTAGGCTGGTAACTAAGTAATAACTGTATCTGTATGGTAATATTATTACCATACTGACTTGTCAACAACGGTCTATAAATTGAAAATAAGATAAAATGAAGGTGTAATGCTCTTCATTGATACTACAGATAACGCTAGTGCAGTGTTTTTCAACCGGGGTGCCGCGGCACTTTAGGGTGCCACGGCGCCCCGGATGGAGTGTCGCAAAGTTTAGGCATTTTCTTGGAAATTTACTTAGGTGTAGTTCAAGATAACTCTTGTTAATATAATGTTCTACGCACGAATGTAAGCCTGTTTAAACACTTTTGTACTATGACAAATGTTAAAATGAAACCTCTTATTTCGGAACATGTACAAATCTTACTCAATAATATGAGTCACTACTTTCCTTCTTTGTGTTGAGGATTACGATTGTATAAGTAATCCATTCGTTTGTTTTGGGCACGTAATGAAGTAAAGATAAATCTTGAAAAGCAAGAATAACTAATTGATTTAAAGACTGATGGCAATTTAAAACTGAAATATAAGGAATTGAATATTAATGAATTTTTGATGCACATAAAACCAGAGTATCCTCAATTAGCTAAAAGAGCTCTCACAATATTATTGCAATTCTCGACTTCATATTTGTGTGAATTTGGATTTCCGGCTCTTACATCCATCAAACATAATAAAAGAGAACGTTTGCAAACGATCGAAGAAGAAATGAGAGTTTCTCTCCAATATTCTGCCCAGAATTAAAAAAATCTGATGTGGCCAGCACATTACCTTCCGTCAGTTATATGAGGTATTTACGAAAATTCTACCGGTGAACTGTTACCGGTAAACAGCTTTTTATCAGGTTATAGCTACCGGAACCGATATTTTAAGAACGCAAGTGGTAAACAGGGTAGATCTATAACATATGAAAAAAATTGAAAATTTACAACAGGGTAGAAATTTCACGTAGTTAACAAACTGAGCAGAGTCCTACTTTGAACACATTTCCAATTTTAAGCGCGCGCTTCGCTTTGTATCACTTCCTTTTTTTGAGATTAGACTCTTCATGAATCTGGTAGATACTGAACAATTTTCGAATACGGTAACTTTTTACCACTCCTGTTTTTGAACACAGTCTGTAGATGCGGTATCTACCGGTAGAATTTTCGTAAATGCGTACATATTTTCTATAAAATCCATACAGAACGTTCCTTGCAAAAGATTCTAAATTTCACATATGTATATTACCTTTTGACAATTGTATGTATTTTATACAAATTCCATACAGACAGTTTCGAGCAAAAAGGTCCTATATTTCGAGTAAAATTATATTACAAATATACAAATATACAACGAATATGTCAATTGCACTTGACACTGACATCTTTCAATCAGAATTTTCTTAATATAGTAGCTGTTTCTAGCATAGCTGGCTAATTTATGAAATTTAATTTCTTTATAATTTTATAACTCTATATCCATTTAATATGAAGTATAAAATGCAGTCAAATCGTATAGAGAATACAATGTTCTTTAATATTTATAATAACATTAAATGTGAAAAAATGATATTTAACATCGTTTTTTCAAGAAAAACTGTTAATATCTTCAAATGAGGGTACTTCCGGTTGACCAATTATAACCAAAATCTAATCAGCTCTTCATATGGATGCAACGAAGAGGAATACGAAAGAATTATAATTTTTGGAAGTGTAGTATTAGAGTTATCGTAGACGAAAATTTTGTTACACACACACACACACACACACTCACACACACACACACACATACAGACATCATCGTAAAAATAGTAAAATCGTATTCTAGGGACCTTAAAACGTGCTTATTCATTAAAAACTCACCACCGATTTTTTTTACCAAAGACAATACCTTCCTTACCTAAAGGTGACGGAAGGTAAAAATTTGTGCATCACGTCAAGATCAGATCTCGCATTAATTAAAATTGTATTATTTCGTATTTACGCATCTTTGTGTAATTTGATATATTTGATAGTAAACTAGATTTAAAAAATCTGATGTGGCCAGCACATTACCTTCCGTCAGTTCTATGTATTTTGTACAAATTTCATACGAAAAGTTCCTTGCTAAATTAAATATTCTATTTCTTGTACATTACCTTCCCGCAGTTGCATGTATTTTATGCAAATTTCATACAGAAAATTATTATTTTGTGACGTTTTCTATATACAGTGTAATGTATCTGCAGAAATAAAAGATTTATTATTATTATTATTATTATTATTATTATTATTATTATTATTATTATTATTATTATTACTATTATTATTTCTTGTACATTACCTTAAAGCAGTTGTATGTTTTTTATACAAATTCTATACAGAAAGCATAAGATCCTATATTTCCAGTAAAAATTATAAGACAAACACACTATGTCAATTTCATTTGACACTGACATCTTTCAATCAGAATTTTCTTAATATAGTAGCTGCTTCCATAGCTATGGCTACTTTATGAAATTTAATTTCTTTATAATTTTTTAACTCTATATCCATTTAATATTAAGTATAAAATGCAGTCAAATCGTATAGAGAATAAAATATTCTTTAATATTTATAATAACATCAAATGTGAAAAAAATATATTTAATATAGTTTTTTCAAGAAAAACTGTTAAAATCTTCAAATGATGGTACTTCCAGTTGACCAATTGTAACCAAAATCTAATCAGCTCTTCATATGGATGTAACGAAGAAGTACACGAAAAAATTATAATTTTTGTAACTGTAGTATAAGAGTTATCGTAGACGAAAATTTTGTTACACACACACACACACACACACACACACACACACATCCACACACACACACACACACACACACACACACACACACACACACACACACACACACACACATACAGACATCATCGTAAAAATAGTAAATTCGTATTGTAGGGACCCTAAAACGTGCTTATTCATCAAAAACTCACCACCGAATTTTTTGACCAAAGACAATACCTTCCTTACCTAAAGGTGACGGAAGGTAAAAACAATAGCGAGACTATTGTTTTATATGTAGATATTTCGACAAAATTTCGTGAAGTTAAATTTTGATTTTGAACACGTAGAAACACTTTTTTTACATTAAAATGCTACTTCAAACTGTCAATTTAAAAAAAATTCTTCCCAGGGGATGGCGTCCCCTCCCCGGACCCCACCCCAGCGTTGCGCATAATATTCGTTGTCACAAAAAAATCATCTGACCCAACTTTGTGCCATTTAAAATTCGAACTAGTTCAAAATGGGATTGAATGACCAGAACGTGAAATATATGTTGTTTTCTCAATAAATAAGGCAAGGTGGTCCACGTAATGTGTATTTATTTAACAATACGGACGTTTCGAGCTTTCAGCAAGTCCATCTCAGCTCTACATAACGATACATATTAATTGAAAGCATTATGGAAAAATTAAAGTAACAAATTTCTTACCTAAATTACAAAGGTTGTACAGTAGTTATAAAAAATATAATACAGATGAAATGTTTAAGCAACCTGGTTTACATTTGACGTTGAAAATTATGTTTTCAGCACTCAGCCAACCGAATCATTTCGGAGTTGGAGAGATACTGAAGTGTGAAACTGGTAGCGTAACCAACAAAGCACACTTAGGGAAATTATTGTTAGTGATTTTTAATTTTGTCAATGAAATTGTTAATGTGTTCACTATTATTTTTATAGTCTGTCTGATAATTGACACAGCAAGTTTTATTAAATTTTATATGTAATGTTTCTTTAAGTAATCGGTTGTCTCTAAATTTAGCATTGTCAATAACTTTAACATCTTTAAACTTACACACTACAGGTCATAAATTTACTCCTAATTTATTTAATAAAATAATTTTCAACGTAAAATGTAAACCACGTTGCTTAAACATTTCATTTGTATTATTTTTTTTATAACTATTGTACAACCTTTTTAATTTATGAAAATTTGATCGATAATCGACTGAAGAATGGATGATGGGTCCCAAGGGAAAAATGATTGGACAAGCAGTCTACTGATGAAAGTTATTTATTTCTAACCGACGTTTCGACTAAAACGTTAGTCTTCTTCAGGGCACTATAATGAAAATTACAAACATTCTTTACAAATGAGGTACAGATATAAAGACATAAAAAATATTTTGCTTATAAATAATGTACAGATACTTACAGAAATGGTCAATTACATATCATTTGTGGCAACCACCCATGAGGAACAGTTTTCGATAAAATTATCACAGAGTTGATCGTCATAAGGTATATAAACATCAATAAATAACATATAAAAAGATTAGCAGTCAATTGTAAAAAAATAAATATGAAAATTGTAAAATTTGTAGTCCAAAATGTAAAATAAAAACTTTTTTTATCAAAAATTACACGTGTGACTGACTAGTTGACTTATATGTGAATATACAAGGATAATCACGACTTAAGTAAGGAAAAGGATTAATTAACAACTATCCAATAGGGTCGTCGAACTATAAAATTATCCACACCCAACGTTTTTGGGGGCCTGGTGAGTAAGCAACAATATTTACATCTGTGTATTGTTGTACGACTATCCAAGGAAATTAATAAATAAAATAATGAACACTTCAACTGACAATGACTCACAAAAAAATAAAAATGAAACTAGATACATGTCATTACCCTATGTCAACGGCCTAGCGCCAAAATTCAAAAAATTAATAAAAGATAAATTAGATAAGGATGTAGCTTTCAAACAACAAAAAACAGTAAGGAACCTCTTTAGCAAAATGAAGGACAAAAACAATAAACTAATACAATCAAATTTAATCTATAAAATTCCATGTAAGAGTTGTGATTTAACCTACACCGGTCAGACTAAACGCTACTTAAAAATAAGACTGGATGAACACAAAAGAAATTGCAATAAAATTAAAGAAAATCCAAAGAATGATACGAAATGTGCTCTAGTAGCTCATATTCGTAACAATATGGAACATGAATTTGATTTTGAGAACACAAAGGTCTTACAAACGGAACGAAATCTACACAAACGACTCACACTAGAGATGCTACATATTAAATCCGACTATAAAAATATAAATCACCAAACCAATATAGAAAACTTGAGCACTTTACCACAACCTGATACAATATAAAATTAAAAAGAAAAAATAAGGTGTTCATACCACATTACACAGATGTAAATATTGTTGCTTACTCACCAGGCCCCCAAAAACGTTGGGTGCGGATAATTTTATAGTTCGACGACCCTATTGGATAGTTGTTAATTAATCCTTTTCCTTACTTAAGTCGTGATTATCCTTGTATATTCACATATAAGTCAACTAGTCAGTCACACGTGTAATTTTTGATAAAAAAAGTTTTTATTTTACATTTTGGACTACAAATTTTACAATTTTCATATTTATTTTTTTACAATTGACTGCTAATCTTTTTATATGTTATTTATTGATGTTTATATACCTTATGACGATCAACTCTGTGATAATTTTATCGAAAACTGTTCCTCATGGGTGGTTGCCACAAATGATATGTAATTGACCATTTCTGTAAGTATCTGTACATTATTTATAAGCAAAATATTTTTTATGTCTTTATATCTGTACCTCATTTGTAAAGAATGTTTGTAATTTTCATTATAGTGCCCTGAAGAAGACTAACGTTTTAGTCGAAACGTCGGTTAGAAATAAATAACTTTTATCAGTAGACTGCTTGTCCAATCATTTTTCCCTTGGGACCCATCACTTTTTAATTTAGGTAAGAAATGTGTTATTTAATTTTTCCATAATGCTTTCAATTAATATTTACCGTTATGTATAGCTGAGAATGGGCTTGCTGAAAGCCCGAAACGTCCATATTGTAAAGTAAATACACGTTACGTGGACCACCTTGCCTTATTTATTGAGAAAATAAAATCAAAATACATATAATTCCAGATGAAAAAATAAACTGTAGTTCTTCTTTCTAGCCACTTAGAGTCCCTTGGAATTCCAGTCGTCCAGAATCTCCCCGTTGGGAGAAACCTCCACGACCACATAACTTTTCTGGGAATGCTTTTCGTTCATGAAACAGGAGACCACGGTTTGCCCAACCCAAAGGAACTCACGTCAGTAAGAACGCTTCTGGATTGGTGGAAAACAGGACGAGGACCTCTTACCAGTATTGGAGGAGTTGAGGCCCTTGCGTATTTTAACACTAACACAAGTAGAGTCAATGCTGGTATACCTGACATGGAGTTGATTGTACTCAATGGAAGGTTTGATGAGTCTCTTATCGATATTTTAAGGTAAGGGAAAATTTATATTGAATACCAACAAAATTTGGACCATTCAATGATCTTCACTTTGTATTGGAACTCTATGTAAATAATGATAAGCGCAATGAAGCTATAATAGACCTTTTCAATTTATAGAGATAGCAGATATGCGCAATGATGATCTGCGCGTAGTTGCTGAGATCCGTGGCTTTTGTTTTTTCCGAAATTAGACGTAAAATATGAGAAAAATCTTTAACAACTTTAAAAAACTTCTCGAAAGAAGTAACAAAAGCTTTTATTGAACCTAAAATGTCTAACGATCTAACCAATTTTTTTTTTTTTGGAATGCTTTCAAACTACTTTTGGAATTAAAAACTATCAAAATAATTGCCAGTGTGTCTCAAAGCTACCACAATATCAGTGGACTCTGTATTGCGCTGGTGTTTGACGAATACGAATGAGGAACCACCTCTGTCAATGTCCTAAGCGCTCTAGAACATTGCCTGCTGTGTACTCGACTCTGTAACTTTAAATTCTACTGGATTTCAAATTCTACTAGAATTGGATAGAAAAATAAGACGTTAATGTTAATAATGAAAAGTTAAGCAAAAACGATAGAAACAAATTCTACTGACTTCGGACCAGTAGAATTTGCAATTAGTGTTGCCGCGAGACAAGATTTGTCGAGATTTTACATTATCTCGATCTCGACATTTTTTTTTTATTATTATTAAAATCAATCTTGATCTTGAGCAACAAAATTAAAATCCATCTCGATCTTGAGGTCGAGATCTCGACGATCTCGACTTTACGGCTATTGTCGTGCAAATTCGTTAAGATTCGTTCGCTCGGACGTATTGCATTTGCGCATTGGACATGTGAATGCCTATGTTTAGACCTGTGACTTGTCTGTCTGTAATATATTTCATGCGATTTCAGGTGTAACCGTGTAATTTCCATTCTTATTTAATAAACGTGTTAAGTCAAGTCATCTTTGATCTGCCCTCATACCGCATAAAATCTGCACACATCCTACAATACTAATTAATCAGTCAGAATTGCCCTGTTAAATTATTTATATGTCAGATGAGGAATGAAACTTCGTCATTTTCTTCACAAAATGTGTGTTAATAAAACTTTTTGTGAAGAATAGGACAAGTTTCATTCCTCGTCTGATAATTCCTTCACGATAACTCAGCAATTGTAATTATTATTTACATGTTGATGATATGGTCAACTAACTTCAAAGTTGTTTATGTCATACTGTCATCTCTCATTGCCAAATAAAAAAAAATATGGTTGGGATACATTGTTGTGTCCTGGGGTGTAAAAACAAATCAAATGAAAACAAAAATGTGTCTTGGCATTTATTATCTGCGGATGGTAACAGCTGACACTGTTGAGTTGAGAGATCAGCAGAGGTCATGTTAAGGTTGCTTTGTAGAAAATACAACTTATTTAAAGTTTCAAAAATTGGTAATAGATGTCTCAATCTCAATGAAAATTGTATAAATGTATTTATAATAAAACTGCCTAGTATGTACAGTACTGATGAAATGAAATAAATGATCGAAACTTGTGTATGAATAATTAATAAGTTTTTCAAAATCAAGATCTCGCCTAATCTCGTCAAGAATTGAAGTATGTAATCGCGTCTCGATCTAGTATTTGACCTTGAAATTTATTTGGATTCTGATCTCGAAAATTTACTCAAGACGAGACGAGATCAAGAAAAATCTCGTCTCGGCGGCAACACTATTTGCAATCAACTCTGAGAAAGTGTGAAGACAAATCTCAATTCTGTACGCATTTGAAATCCAGTTGACTTTAATGTTACAAATTCGAGGCCCAGATTTTGAAAGAATGGTTTAAGGCTTGGAAGAAAAGTTTGTAGACAACAGCCAATGCAACATTGCTGTTGTGCACATCTTTGTTCAATTTCCCTCTCTCTTTCTCCTTTATGCTTCACTTATTCATAAAATTGATTTCAATATATTTGTTTTCTTTCCAGGCAATCTTTGAACGTTCGTCGTGAGGTCTTCTTTGAATTGTTCAGGCGTGATTTACTTGGTAAACCCATGACAGTCATACTTCCTATGCATCTAAAGCCCCATAGTATAGGCCACTTGGAGTTAAAATCCAGCAATCCTTATCATTGGCCAAAATTATACGGAAACCATCTGAGCGATCCCGGAAATTTGGATGTGAAGGCTTTCATTGCGGCCATACGGTTCATAAAGAAGATAATGAAGTCACACCGTTTCGACCAATACAACACAAAACTTGTAAGTGATCTAATTATGAAGATCGTAGAAACAAAATGGAAAATTGGTCATTTACATAGAGAGTGGCACGGCATCTAAGTAAGAAACGGCAAAATGTAAAAGTACATACACTCACCAACACAAAAAACGAATCACCTATTTTTTTTGTTAATTAACTCGATAACTATAAGAGCTACGAAGTCGGCTAATTAGACAAAAGTTGTCCTATATTAGGATGCCATTTTAACAATGCATTGTTTATTCAGAAGAAATACACAAGTCACTAGATACAAACAAATATGTAAATTTTGCAGTTTTTTATAATTCGAGATTGAAATTTGCATTTCTTTAGAACAGTATTTTAAGCTCTTTTGGATGACGATACTAATTTTTTTATCACTATTGGATTTCAAGGTAGAGTCCATGCTTACATTTTTATGGTCAGCTTGCCAGTTGTTAATACAACTTATTTCTGTGTATATTAAGCGCAGTAGCAAGTATACTTTTTGAATTGGCGCCAAATAACTCTGCCTGTGACGTCCGAAAGATATTAGCCAATAACAGATGGTTTTGTGTTTACTTGACACAACCATTCTTTCTTCGTTTTGAGGCACTATTAAAACTATTTTTTTTTACTATTATTACTTCTATTTGGGCACACTAGCACAAAACGCATTTCTCTTTGACTCTTTACAAAATATAAAAATCAGTAATATGGATAAAACTAGCAGCGAGTACATAGTTGACAGCTGTCAAGGCTGTCACTCGTTTAAATTCTGTCGGTGGCAAATGTAAGTCACACCCTCATTGGTTAATATCTTACGAACGTCATCAGGCGAAAGGGGAAGCGGAAATTTAAACATTAGATTTTCAAAGACAATTTTCTTATGAATGACGAATATGAAAAAAATAAAAAAAATCTGATGTGGCCAGCACATTAACTTCCGTAGATTTTCAAAGACAATTTTCTTATGAATGACGAATATGAAAAAAATAAAAAAAATCTGATGTGGCCAGCACATTAACTTCCGTCAGTTCTATGTATTTTGTACAAATTTCATACAGAAAGTTCCTTGCTAAAGATTCTATTTCTTGTACATTACCTTAAGGCAGTTGTATGTATTTTATGCAAATTCCATATAGAAAATTTGTAGCAAAAGATCCTATATTTCCAGTAAAATTATAAGACAAACACGCTATGTCAATTTTCTTAATATAGTAGCTGTTTAGCTATGGCTACTTTATGAAATTTAATTTTTTTTATAATTTTTTAACTCTATATCCATTTAATATCAATTATAAAATGCAGTCAAATCATATAGGCTCGTACCACGATCACAGTTTTAACTAAAACGCTGTTTTAAGAAATGTCAAATTTCATTATTTAATAATAATAACAAGTAATACAAAATTTATCAAAATATGATTTTAAAGCAGAACATAGTTTGTATTCAAACAAATAATTTTAAAAAAATCGATCTTTAAACATAAGGGAGAAATTACATATTGAAAATTGAATTTGACATTTCTTAAAACAGTGTTTTAGTTAAAACCGTGATCGTGGTACGGGCCATAGAGAATAAAATATTCTTTAATATTTATAATAACATTAAATGTGAAAAAATAATATATAACATGGTTTTTTCAAGAAAAACTGTTAAAATCTTCAAATGATGGTACTTTCGGTTGACCAATTGTAACCAAAATCTAATCAGATCTTCATATGGATGTAACGAAGAAGAATACGAAAAAATTATAATTTTTAAAATTGTAGTAATAGAGTTATCGCATACGAAATTTTTGTTACACACACATACACACATACATACACACACATACACGTGCTTATTGATTAAAAACTCATCATCGAATTTTTTGACCAGACAATACCTTCCTTACCTAAAGGTGACGGAAGGTAAAAGCGGGTAAAATTACTGTTTACGTGCAATTTTCAAAACAGGTTTACAGATTGATTTGAAAACAGTTTCGGAGCATGCGCATTTGGCTGATGTAAGTGACAGATCCTTTTCCCTCCAAATTTTTCGTTTTGTCATTATTCCATTCAGTTTTTCTTCTTTGTACCACTAGGCACTAAAACTACACAACTGTCAGTTTATTAGTAGATTAGTAACATCAACTAACACAAGCGACGAAAACATTATGTTATGTACGCATGCGCAATATCGAAACTGAATTTTAAGTGTTTACATGAGTAGTTTTGAAACTAGCTTTCAAGTCAAACTCATGCATTTTAGTTTTGATTCGAGATAACTCAAAACCGTTTTGACACTATACATGGCGTTTTCAAAACTAAAAACGTTTTGAAAACGGTTTCAAAACTGCATGTAAACTCAGTAAATATGTTTTATTATTCCGATACATACAGTTTTAAGATTTAATTTTAATATTAATGACCAATTCTCTAATTTGATATGGCGTAGGATCCCATTTAGCTTCAACGCTTATGATCACTATATTATTCCGAAATACTATACATACAGTTTTAAGATTTAATTTTAATATAAATGACCAATTTTCTAATTTGATATGGTGTAGATCCCATTTAGCTTCAACGCTTATAAATAAAAACTAAAATAAATATATCATCACGGCATATTACCCATTGCTGGGTGTGCCAATCTGCTTTGTACGCAGATTTCGGTAATGATGATGACATATATGTACTGTGCGGGCGTTTACCAGGCGTTACCTCACGGGCACTCATTGCTGGCGTGGAGAGTGCACCATAGGGATCAATTTTGTGCCATTTAAAATTGGAAATATTTGGCGTCGGTCGGGATCGAACCCGGTTGCCCAGATTCGCGACCTGACACTCAGACACGCGGCCACGAGACCCCATTCATCGCTTATGATCATTATAAAATTTTCTTACAGATGAATGTTGCTGTTCCTGGTTGTCACACCCTTGATTACGACTCCGATGCGTACTGGGAATGCGCCGTTCGCCACATCAGCACCACTTTGCACCACCAGTTGGGGACGTGCAAAATGGGACCCAAAAAGGATAAAACATCTGTAGTGGACCACGAACTTCGAGTTCATGGCTTGAAAGGAGTTCGAGTAGCTGACACAAGTGTGATACCGTTTGCATTAAATGCGCATACAAACGCCCCATCTTACATGATTGGGGAAAAGGCAGCTGATATGATTAAAAAACAGTGGTGTAGTGCTAAATACTGTAGTACCTGAATGCATACCCTTAACACCTTGCCCCACCCCTTTAATTTTTATTTTTCAATTACAAATATGACATTTTTGGCGATTTTTCTTTAATTTGAAGTTATGAATTTTATAGAATTATACGTAATTATTCAATTAAACCCAAAGATGTTATACCATGTGTAATGATCAAGCCCTGCGCCAAAAGAATAGGTGTACAAGCTGTCCCATTTTCGATGTTTTTTTAAGGTATCTCGGGTAATATTAACGATAGCGCAAAACAATTTGCACATTCCAGAGTCAACTTTTCGAGAAAAGTTTAACAGTCACCACAGGAATTTTCGATCTTCTGTTGTATACTACAGGCAAAAATTCGTTTTTTGCTCATTTCGAAAATACTTCATATCTTATTAATTATGATAGATAGAAAAAAATTGTTTTAACAAATTTTCGACTGTTTTTTAGGTAAAATAAAATGGCGATTTTTTAATGGGAACCTATGTTAAAAATAGTCCCGTCGTTTTTTATTTTATTTTATAAGCTTTTCAATGATATATAACAAGTCTACATTCTTTTGTTTTAAACATGAATAAAAGATTAATTATTAATTTATTGGGGTGAAAAAATTATAAAGTATTAAGAAATAAATGAAAAATCAATTAAAAATTATAATTTGTTTATTTTGATACTATAATTATTAATTGTGTTCTCAAAATTATTCTTTACTAATTATTTTCGGGTTAGTTAAATTATTATTTATCGACGTTACAGTTGGCTTTGAAAAATATGGTTTAATATGCTTCTGAAGTATATAAATTGAAAAAATGAGTAAAAATGAAACAAATAATATTAGAAATAAACAATTGCTGATTTTTAATTTATTTCTTTCATTTGTTTCTTAATCATTTTCAATTTTTTCACTCTAATAAATTAATAATTTATCTTTTATACATGTTTAAAATAAAAAATGTAGACTTGTTATATATCATTGAAAAGCTTATAAAGAAGCAAAACGACATTTAAAAAATCATAAGTTTGTGTGATACATCGAGAATTAAAAAGTTTTCAAAAAATCTAATCACGCCATTTTATTCTACCTAAAAACAGTTTGTTAAAACAATTTTTCTCTAACTTTTATAATAAATAAGATATGAGATATTTTCGAAATGAGCGAAAAACGAGTTTTTGCCTGTAGCTCAGAAACAAAAGGAGATCGAAAATTCATGTGGTGACTGTTAAACTTTTGTCGAAAAGTTGACCCTGGAATGAGCAAACTGTTTTACTTTATCTTTAATACTACCCGAGATACCTTAAAAAAACATAGAAAATGAGACACCTGTACATCGATTTATTATAATTTTTCGTATAAAATTACTGAATTTAATGCCTGAATTTGTTTCTCTCAATTATGTAATGGGGTCTCATGGCCGTGTGTCTGGTCGCACGATCGACGGCAAATCTTATTACAACTTTTAATTGGGACAATAGTGACCCCTGTGATGCACTCTCCACTTCAGCAATGAGTGTCTGTGAGGTAAACATCCACACGGTACGAATAGATCACCATCATTACCGATACGTGCGTACAAAGAAATTGGCACACCCAGAAATGGGTAATATGCCATGATGAATTTTTTTGTTTATTATTTACACTTCTTCAGTTATTATTATTCCTAAACTTACTTGTGTGTTATTGGAATTAATTTATTGCTTAAATAAAACGCGTTATTATCATTAATAAATGTATAGTTGCCTTGTAAGTTAAGAAAAAGTATGGAGGCCAATTAATTTAGCGCAGGGCTTGCATGCTAACAATTCCTACCAGTACGGTTTTGGAAAAAAGTACCGGAACGACGTTCCAACCCCACTACACAAATATCAAAAGCACATGGAGATAATGTTAGATGTCTAGCTCATCCAGGGGCCTGTTTCTCAAAAAATACTAGTTCACAAGTTAATAGTTACAAGTGAAATTTTATTAGTCAAGTAAAATAGTGTTTCTGCAACATTTTCAATAGTCTAGTAGTTTTTTTTAATAAATACTAGTATTTATGCCTTGTTCCATTTAAGCCATTCTGTATTGCGGAGCATAGGGAATACTTTTGACCTCTCTGATTGGCTGAAATTAAAGACAAGAGACAAGTTTACCCAATGTAATTTCGGCTACTTCAGATTTGCGCTGTTGCCAGTGCCATCTACTGAATGGCTTAAATGAAACAGAGTATAGTTCAATATTCTTTAAATCAAGTGATTTTATTTTCTAACTGACGTTGACATTTCCAAGTGTTTCAATTTGAAATTAAATTATTTTTTAATAAAAATGTCTACACTGGATGCGAAATTAATTATTTTTGGGATGATTCGAGATGCTAAAGGTATTCTATTTGGAGCATTCTCTAAATAAATTGTCTAAAGAAGTTAAATTCAATGAATGGATAAAAATCTGTCAAACATGTCACGCTTCGGGTTGAGTAGACAAGACAAATACTAGAAATATAGCAGGGTCACATTTTGGTCAAACTTAAAAAAGTTGTATTTTTAAGGTTAATGCATGGTTTCTGTTCATATCTAGCTGAAGAATAAGTCCCAATAAATTAATTAATGTTTCTAACTTATTTGCCATGAGTAACCTCTCTTTCATATGGGGTTTCTGTGTATGGACATAATTTATTGCTTTAATTAGTTTTTGACGTTGCACTACTTCTTCATCACTAGAGTCAGAGTCACTAAACCACATTATTATATTATTTAAAAACTATAAACACTAAACTACGACGGATACTACATGAATCTGAATTAACATTAAGAAAGAACCATTGATTTACATACGAAAAAGTAAAAAACCCACCAACTGTCAAATAATACTAATAAAATTTATATTCAAAATTTATAAGACTTTTGACACTTGTAGCTTTTCTCTAGTAAATCACTAGTCTGCCAGACAACTCAAATATTTTGAGAAACAAAATACTAGTATTTTTGTCAAATACACTAGTAAATACTAGTTCCCAACTTGTAACTAGTATTTTACACTTGTATATTTCAGAAACAAAAACTAGTAAACTTCACTAGTATTACTAGTGTAAATATATAAATGCTCAGAATTAAATTCTGCATCAAATGAACCTAGATTTATTGATGTAATAGGTTCTTGTCATAAGATAAACGTAAAAAAACAGAGTACCATGCAAGACAAAATATATAGTTCAAATAGTTCTATATTGTTTGACTAGTATTACTAGTGTAGGGACTGGTAATAATAGTCCCGTATTTTTTGAGAAACAGGCCCCAGGAATCATTTGAACAAATGACTTTTAAATCCTACGAACCAACACTAATCATTGCTACTGTGAAATTTTTTGCGTTTTACGCAAATAGCCTCCTTTCAGTGAACATTACATTACATTTTGGCGTTACCAGATGCTTAGTTGCAGTAATGAGTGTTTATTGTTAAAGCAAACATAACATGGTGGATAAGAGTTTTCTGTCCAACTACGGTCCTTTTCCCTATTTGAATAATTTCAAGCAACTTTCATAGACATGTAATGTGCACTGAAAGGAGGCTATATTTGCGTGAAACGCAAAAATTTTCACAGTAGCAACGATTAGTGTTGGTACGTAGAATTTAAAAGTCATTTGTTCGAATGATTGCTGGGCGAGCTATATAAACAGTTATTTACATTAGTAGTAAAGCAACTTTTTCAGATATTTTCAAATAACGTGTTATGTTACTTTATAAATGTGTAGAATTTTATATTTTCTGTAGTTCAATTGTTCAATACATAAACAAATTGAATTAATTTACATGTATTATAAATTAGTATTATTATTTAGAATTAATCTGTTCGTCTTATTTGGTTCTATTTTCTGAACCGCATCATATCTTTATGTAATATTCTTTTATAAGAATTCAATTAAATAATAACATATCATAGTACAATATGCAAATGTATTTCGAAAATTAATATTTAATTAACGGAAAAACCTTTTTTGTTTCGCAAATAGTCATAAAAAGATATGCATGTAATATAATTACACGATAATAAAACTGTAAAAAACTCATTGTATTATTATTTATAACACTTATTATTTAACATTGGTAAGCTTATAATTACCTTTCATTATTAGTTCCGGTATGCGCAATTGTAACAATTTAGTATAGTAGAAACTACAAACCTATCATAAATTACGCTAAAAAGTTAGGAACGTTATATTAAACATCGATGGGAGATGGCAGCCAACAAAAAACATCAAATTTCAAGAGTGGTGGCTACTCTAGGATCCAAGTTTTGTTAATTTACTTGTTACTATTAATGTAATACAAACAATATAATAATATAATATATATATATTGTGGACCATAGAAAAAAATACAATCGTTAAAATTTTCATATTGCTGTAAATTCTGCCCTATTAATTTTAGAGCAAAAGTGTAAATACAAAAAATGTTTAGAATTAAAAACTGCATCTAGCAAGTCCAAATTTATTGCTTGAATGCATTTCTTTTGCGAAAGAGAGGCAAAATAAAAGTAATAATTTTTAGTTATTTAGAGAGTGCCATGTGCCAATAGCACAAAATATTTAGCAGTTGAATTGCTTGAGTTTGCAGTTGACATGTGTCATAAAGTTTTAATAATTATTGAATTTATTTATTTATCAGCAAGCATGGATACATTTACCATCGCAGAAAAAACTCAATGGAACAATATTAACAATACAATATCAATTAATCTGTCAAAGTCAAACATATAGGACTATTTTTAACTGTATTTTGTCTTGCGTGGCATTTTTTTTACGTTTATCTCATGACAAGAACCTATTACATCAATAAATTTAGGTTCATTTGATGCAGTATTTAATTCTGAACATTTTTGATATTAAAATGAAAGAAATAGAAGAAATTAATTAGTTGAAACGTTATACATATATGTTTCATTACCTTAACAAATACATCCATATTCAAACATCCAAATGTAAAATAATTTATTGTGTCAAAAACAAATCACATATAGGGCGCGTGCATGCAGACACGTGACTCGAGCAACCTTGACGTGCTTGAAATCAGCTGATTCGTGTGCGCATGCCATTTTGACAAGAATGTCACGTTGACAAGACCAATGTTTTGATTTATTTTGATTTTTAACTGCTAAAATATTATTTTTAATTTCTCATGTTTTACTGCTTAAAAATTTTCTTTAGTTTTAATAATTATTGAATTTATTTATTTATCAGCAAGCATGGATACATTTACCATCGCAGAAAAAACTCAATGGAACAATATTAACAATTCAATATCAATTAATCTGTCAAAGTCAAACAATATAGGACTATTTTTAACTGTATTTTGTCTTGCGTGGCACTTTTTTTAACGTTTATCTCATGGATAGAGCCTATTTCATCAATAAATTTAGGTTCATTTGATGCAGTATTTAATTCTGAACATTTTTGTATTTACATTTTAGCAGAATTTACAACCATATGAAAAATTTACCATTGTATTTCCTATGATTCATAAAAAAAAGTAGACACCAGGTATATATTGTGTGCGGTGAACTTTCCGTGATGAATAAGCCGGTTTTACATTTTTTTAAAAGTATTTTAAATGAAAGTTTATGCAATATTTTTCATTGTAATATAAAAATAATAATTTATTGTTATTTTTGTAAATAATTAAATAAAAAGATTGGCGCCAGAAATGGCCATGAAAAACCCCCCACTCCTGTGACGTCGGAGCACATACAATACGTCATTGATAGCCAATAGGAAAATGGTTTACGTTATTTATATAAATAAAAGTAGGCGATAGTTTGTCACATTTTAAACTGTATGTGCTCTGACGTCACATTCTGTTTCAGTTCACCAGCCGAATTCACAAAATAGGATTAGCTAAATCCAAATTTTGGTTTAGCTAAACTGTTTCTAACTCGGTATTAAGAACTTAATCTAAACCATATTCACCAAAAAAAAAGTAATAGACTTAGATTAGAGTTTGTTTAGCTTAATTTATAAACGTCAAACTTAAAATAAAAATGGCGAGTAAAGGCGAACGAAGGCCAAATTTTACAGAAAATGAAATATTTGTTTTGATTGACGAAGTTATTAATAAAACTAAATTATTATTTGATAGTTTGAAAGCTCCCACTAACTAAATATCTTAACGCCATTAAAACTTGTGTATGCACAGGCAAGGCATGCGATCTTCTAGTGGATCTCTCCAGAATTGGTCTTAATAACGAACATAAATGTTCTATCATTATTCTCGGTAATCGATAACGTCTGGCAATAAATAAATAATTAAATATTTAAAAAACATTGTGTAACCAAATTGGATATTACTGTTGAAGATGATGGTCCGGTATATCATCTAAATCCAACAGATTTAAAAAAAACTCGCGGTCGAATTATACGGTTTGGTTGATGGTATTCATCGTCACTATCATCGGTTACCATTAAATAACGCAACATTTCGTGAAATCTAGAAAATTATAGTACATTTAATTAAAGGTAAAAAATTGTATTTATATATGATATTTCTGTTAGTCTGAAGCTATTTAATAAAGATTATTATTATTACTATTATTATTACTATTATTATTATTATTATTATTATTACTATTATTATTATAACAAACCTCTATGACGATTAAAAATTAAAATTATAAATATTACACAACGTTAATCCTGCGTTTCAACAGGTTTGAATATATGGCTTAAATTTGTAAGCGAAAAGTTTTGTGAATAGGTTTAATATTTATTTACACCCAAATGATTCTGTTGCTATGGATACGTAGGGTTAAATTTTAAACTAAACCAGTTTAAGAAAGTACTACCGATAAAGGATTAAACTTTTTTGTGAATATGGTTCAGCTTAACTTGATTGTTTTAATCGGGTTTAAGTGCTAATCTTGTTTTGTGAATTCGGCTGCACAAGATTTTTTCAAAATATTACACAAATTTCAATAATTAATTGTAAAATATCTAATGGATATATCGTAATATTTTCAAATTTCAGGATCTGTAAAGAACAATTTCTTTTATAATTTAGTGCTTAGAAGTCGTATAACAATTCTTGCAACAGCCCTATAGTGTGCATTGAATTTTCCCCGCAGTGAATATTCCGCAGTTAATAGCGGGTGATCAATGTTCCTAGAACCATTGTGCTGTCGCCTTCAGTATTTGAATGACCGCTATATTATATTATTTTATTATGGCTATCGCACAAACAGTATAAAATAAAGCAAGTTCATCTAATCTCGGCATCAATCAATATGATATATAGGTAATTTCCTGTGTAACTTCCATATTAAGTAAGTGACTAAACAGACACGATATGTAACCCTGACTCAATTATTCCCATCGAACTTTCCAAAATCAAGAAGTAAGAGGAGACCTCTATCAATGCCGAAAAATACTGACGATTGACCCTTATAATGTAAAATGCAATGTAAGAATAAAAGGTGACTTTATTATTTACAATCATATTACAAAAGCTAATTATGTTAACAATATAATTCCGTGTCCTTTATGGTCCCCGACCCGGCAGTGATGAAATGTTTAATAATACTTTTAGAAATATGTAGCACTGTATATTTATCAGTTTTTAGCCCACATTATTATATTATAATACGAGGGTCACGCAAGAATTATTAAGAATAAGAAAAGAAAAAAAGAATGTTACTGTAATTCATGATTATTATTATAAATAAAATTCAATGGTTGGTATCAATATATAAGATACGACTATCAACTTTTATTTTTCAAATGGCAACCTATAATTATTTTAATAAAATAGAAACCGCCATTTTTTTCTCTTTTCAACAATGTATTATTTTTTATTAATGTATTTGAAAAATTTCGAGAAAAATGAGATAATTTAGAAATATTAGAAATAATTTTTAAACAAATATTATAGGTGGCTATGTGAAAATAAACAAAACGTAACAATGTAAAACAATTAAATTAATGTCAAAAAAGTATACATTTGTTTGTTACTTAATTTAACTTATTTTGTAAACAAAAAAAAACATTTTGAAATGTTTACGAAGAACGAATTAATTGATATGATTCTAATAATTGGTGAATCGACTGGAATCATTTTTCTCGAAAATTATCAAATACGTTAATAAAAAATAATACATCGTTGAAAAGAGAACAAAATGACGGTTTCTATTTTATTAAAATAATTATTGTAGGTTGCCATTTGAAAAAGAAAAGTTGATATATGTAAAATAAAAATCTTTTATATGAGCCATTTTTTTCTATTACTTATAATAAAAAAGTTAAAGGGGGGGGGGTTCCCAGACTCACCCTGTATATATATATATATATATATATATATATATATATATATATATATATATATATATATATATATATATATATAAAATAGCACAAAAGCCAGGTAAACGTCCTCAACGTCATAGTTATATCGTCATTACTGAAATCTGCGAATAAAAATGCAGAATCCCTGAAATGAATAATAATAATAATAATAATAATTCTTTATGGTGCTCGTATATTTATTTATTTACCTTATACTAGTATTATTATTTGCGGAGCTGACATATTAGTATACGAAAAATCAAATGACTTCGTCGAAGGCCCGTAAATTTGTGGTAGAGTTCCCGCCCGGCAACTGGGAGGTCCCGGGTTAGAGTCCTGGCGAGGTCCATTGATTTTTCAGATTTATTTCAAATTATATACTTCTAACGACAGTAGATATCCTCATTTCCTATTATTATTATTATTTATATTCAAATTTTAGAAATGCTTCACGGTTAAATAATAAAACGCACAAATTTGCAATGGGGGAGTTTAGTCATGTTGCAATGTAATAATTTTTACACATTACTGCAATACCATACATGCAATATTACTATTAATGCATTAAAAGTAATAAAATATTGCGTATTTTTTTGTTCGAACGATATTAAATTTATCGGTAGTTAAATCGCCCGCAGATGAAAGTCGCAAAAAGCAAATTATTTGATTTTAAATATGTAAACGTAAAACCTAGAAAATACATTAAACACAGAAATTAAATTGTCAAGTGTCAAATGTAAACATAAACAGGTGGCCGTGTATTGCTTCTTTCTATTTCCATGAAGCACGTTCTTAGCACGTATGTTGAGACCTAATTCGCACATAGTTGATATGTACGCCGTAATGACGGGAAGAAAATATTCCAAAGTTTATCATTTTTTATACGGTATTTTATAAAAATTTACAAAATATAAAAGTTAAAATGCTTTAGATGTAAAAATATTTTAACATAAAAAAAATCAAAAGTCCGAAAACCCCCATTTTCGTTCACAACAAGGTCATTGACGAATATAGTGAGTAATTCCAATTAATCTTATCTATCAATTCTAACAAATAATGAAAGTGTTGTCCATCGTCTTTTCTTAGAAAACTGTTTAATGTTATTGGTTCGTAGAATTTGTTTGAATACATAATTATCAAAGTGAATACATAATTTTCGTTTTAATAAATAAATTATTCAAGACTCAATTTATATATTTCCAATTCATTATTCAAATTGTAAAAGAATAAAAGGTACATGAAACTAGCAAATATAAACAATTTGTTCATATTTATATAATAATTTCATTATATCAATATGTAGTTCACAAATATATGCCTATTAAATAAAATAAAATTCTGTCAACACCTTATATCTTTAAGAAATTAAACAATAACTGTTAAACAAAGGGAAACATTACCAAGTTTGATATGTGGAGAGGGAAATGCAATTGCAATTATATGGGCGTGGTATATAGAAATGAAAGATCATATATAGTTATGTCGTAATTCAAAACAATAAATAAAGTTCCTTAAATATCTGTATCTGTATGTAAAGTCCGTTTACACGACATGATCCCCACGTCATCAATAGTAAACTTATGGTACAAATCGCCAGGGGTGGGAGGAAGTTGATGATGTCATATTGTTACCATGGTTTTATTATAAGGATTTAATTTTCTAGTTTGATATAAGGCGGAGTATGACAG
Organism: Harpalus rubripes; assembly: GCA_963082715.1. Lineage (NCBI taxonomy): Eukaryota > Metazoa > Arthropoda > Insecta > Coleoptera > Carabidae > Harpalus > Harpalus rubripes. Next base: position 25,926,245 of record OY720461.1, on the reverse strand, counting down.
GACTTTGTCATGTTCGACATTTTCAATATTTTATTTGCAATAATTTTATTGTTCGCTAATATAACATAATACCTACTGTGTGAATATTATTATTCATCAAAATTCGAAGTGACACTTACATATTTCGCAAATGAATAATTATGATGTAATGTCAAAAATGGTAAAAACTGTCAGTTGATAGTATAAACCAATTGAATAAATACGATATAAGTATGATGGATGAAACATATATCTTTTTATTGTCCAAAAGCAATATGTTGCAGTAATTGTCGGAAATATTAGAAACATCGTCTTTGCAATAGCAAAATGCACAAAATGTATAATCCCAAGAATTAACAAAATTACCAAAACACAACGAAGCACAAATTATTATCGACGCCAAAATTACCTAATCACATGAATGACAGAATGACATGAATATTCAAATATTTGAAAATGATACTCGTTACCGCGGTTACAAAACAGATTCTATTTCATTTTTTGCCGTTTGTTAGACGGAGATAGCTTATACCTCTCTGAAACACCAACGACAATGAGAGTGAATAAAGCCTCATATATGCCATGTATTTATGACAAAGATGCTAGATAAAAGTTTTGTAATTCTTGCATCAGAAATTGATGACGTGGGGATCAACTGGGAGAGATAGAGTGTATAGTATTATTCACAAAAGATGACTGTTCAAGGTCATTTATGAGCCGTCTGATATAACTCGGATATAATATTACTTGCAGATAACTTCATTGTATTTTGAACCCATAGCCGTGCAACGCGAAATATTTATGGATACATTTTTACTGAAAAAATAAATATATTTTATTTCAAAAATTTGATTCTTTTTGAATAATGCTTTTGTCAAAATTTTATTTTCTTCACCTACATTTTTGCATAAAACAAAAATATAGACTTGATGTAAACCATAAAATAATAATTTGATTTTAATGTCAACGTCAATGGTTAAAAATTAGTGCAGAGGGCAGTGTAGTAGATAATTACATGTCTGTAACTCTGCGACATACGTCACTGCTTTTTTTAGTGTGTTAGAAAGTAATGGCACCATTAACCTATATCTGTCTCACCACATAAATTAAATAGACATACGTTAAATAATTTTTCTCTTTCTAATATAAAATGTTGCTAAGCTACAGCTATAAAGTGCTACGTATTCTTTTTTCGAAAAATGACGTTGAATAGTCATCATTCGTGAATAATAGATTATTTCTTATGTTGCATTATAAAAATAAATTAAAACAAGCTTTTATTAAAATAAACTAAAAGGGAATATTGTATTGTCATCGAAACAACGTATGCGGCAGAGTTTCAAGTCGAACGAATAATGTGGAATTGGGTAAAAATTGAATTACAATACAAGTTAAATACAATGCGTTTTTTTGGGTTTTGTTTTGCTACATGACAACGCTCCAATATATCGCTCACGATAGAGAAAAATTACATTGCTACGAAGAATGTCACCACTCTGGAACACCACTCCTATTCTCCTACCCTTGCACCAGGCGATTTTTACCTGCTACCACAACTACTCGTAGAAATGAAATTGAAGGGACGTTTTGCTAATCCAACAGAGGTGATGGAAAATGTGACGAGGCACCTGAAGGCACTTTCAGAAAATGGTTTGCAGGAGAGTTTTGAACTGTTGTACGAAAAGTGGAACAAATGTGTAAATGCAGGAGCAGTGTACTTTAAGAGAAATTAATGTAAAAAGCTTGTACTTTTTAAATAAAATTTTACTGACCGATCCTGGGAACATTTAGACGCTACCTCAATATAGCAGACACTTGTAAGAAGTTTTTTCGAATATTTTTCTGAGTGTAACATCGGCATAACAAAATATACAAATGCAAAGTAATGTAAAATATTACGACATAATTACACTACCATACTACCGATCTGATTGTAATATACCTTTTCAATTTAAAGATATAGAAGATACGCGCAATGGGGATCTGCGCATAGTAAGAACACCTGAGATCTATGGCGTTTGTTTTTAAAAAATTTAGACGTAAAATGTGAGAATATCTCAGATATCTTATAGAAATAAGTTACAAAAGCTTTTATTGAACGATGCAAATTTTCACTGAGAATACAGGTATTTTAATGACTTTAATATTTTTGACGTTTCGTTTGACAGCCCGACAGTTGTTCGCGCCATTTTCTTATTTGCAGCGATAACCCTTAAATTGAAAAGGTCCATTCAAACACCCCAAAATCACGCGAATCATTTATCACACGTGATTTCTTCATGTTCATAACAACAATGTCTACTCTTTTGTTAATATCTGATAAACCTACTGTACAGTAAAACTGCATCCACATTAACGAAATATAAAGAAGCATTGCACATTTGTATACATTCGGCAACAACATTCTTCACTAGTCTAATAATTAAAGTGACGTAAAAAAATAGACAAAAAAAAACACTGAAAAAACTTTCAGAACTCATTAAATAAAACAGTACGAGTATTTGGGCTCAGGTAAATACAATACTATAAATAAAGATGTAGTCAAAACCACATGTTTACAAAATTATGGGAACATGAATCAAAATCAAAAAACCCACACGAAGATATTGCAAAAAATTATGAATAAAATCGTGGTTTCCTGTTGTCGGTTCATAATTTTTCGTTAATGGCATTTATGTTTTTTACACAACCGTTCATCCATTAAAATAATGTTGTAAACATGTAGTCTTGACTACATATTTATTTATAGTGTTGTTGTTGTAGATCAGCGTCGCGTTTAGGTAGTGGTAGGTTATGACACGGCAACAGCTGGCTAATAACTACATCTTTTCCTCCCAGTTTATCTGTCTTCTTCCACGATCCTACCATGGTGACGTCACATTATCCCTTCCCCAAATTTTTAATAATTATATTTTCGTACACTGTGAATAATATATAACCGTTAATCCATTAAAATAAGTTTGTAAACATGTAGTCTTGACTACATATTTATTTATAGTATTGTTGTTGTAGATCAGCGTCGCGATTATGTTGTGGTAGGTTATGATGACACGGCAACAGCTGGCTAATAACTACATCTTTTCCTCCCAGTTTATCTGTCTTCTTCCACGATCCTACCATGGTGACGTCACATTATCCCTTCTCCAAATTTTTAATAATTATATTTTCGTACACTGTGAATAATATATAACCGTTAATCCATTAAAATAAGTTTGTAAACATGTAGTCTTGACTACATATTTATTTATAGTATTGTTGTTGTAGATCAGCGTCGCGATTATGTTGTGGTAGGTTATGACATGGCAACAGCTGGCTAATAACTACATCTTTCCCTCCCAGTTTATCTGTCTTCTTCCACGATCCTACCATGGTGGCGTCACATTATTCCTTCCTCAAATTTTAATAATTATATTTTCGTATACTATGAATAATAATTAATCGATTTAAAAAAAAATCAAGTACTTTATTAAAACAAAATTTGGCCACGTATCCCATTGAATTATATGACAATATCGACCTATAGATGTTAAATTTTAAATTATCGGATAGAAATAGTTCTTACTTAAAAGTAATGGGATTAAGAAAGGCCGGCTACTACCATATTCTAGGAATGGAGAATGAACGAGATCAAGTATTTCATTCATCAATTCTTATCCTTCTTTTATAGCTTTTGTAAATTCCAAGAGTTCCAGAAATTTAAATAAGGTAGCTAGTTTTTATTAATTTTTAGTTATTGAAAATAAGACCATTTTTCGCATTCATTCTTTAAAACTATTTACAACCAGTGGCATTTCGTTGGTTGAAGATTTAGTGGGTCAAATATGGTAATTATTTATAGTATATACGAGTAATATCCGCATTGGTTATTGACCGTGTGTAAGCGAATATGGTGGTGGTTGTCTTCGTCTAACGTAAGCAAAGTTACAATTCGTCTGACTCTTTCTGACGCATGGGTTTGTATATGCAGCATTATAACACAACGTGAACACAAGTTTAATGTGACCCAAGCTGGACGCGTGCAATCAACGCTGACGACACGATGGATTGAGTTTATTAGAAATTATTAAATTCTGAACATTATTTTTATTTATTATTATTATATATATTATTTATATAATTATAACTATAAAATTACCCCTTTACCTTAAAATTAATTTTAATAAAACCAAATACATATTTCGAGGACTAAATTCTCATCATCAATAGTACAAGGGAAAGTTAAACAGAGTAATCTTGACTAGTCTGTTTTAACTTTCTAGCAAGCTACTTAATATACTTTTTCTACGACTATAACGACTAGAACTTTATTTATTATAATACCAAAATATTTCTATTTAAATCAATGTCGCTGCGACAATAACTTTTATTTGGATATAAGAATAATGTATAAATAATGATAATTATATACTGTCAATATTAAATAATTAATGTTTTTGAATTAATAACAAGTCAATAACTATTAACCAAATTAAAATTGCATATACCCTGGTCAATATCACAATCAAAATAAAAAAAATTGACCCACATCAATCAATGTTGGAGACTTCAATTCAGGTTCAAGAACCACCGCTTAAGAACCTGACGGCCTGTATACAGTTTCAAGGATTTCTTTAATATATGCAAGAACATTTCCTTTATAAAGGGGTTTATAAATAGATTGTGGCTATGATTAGTAATATTGTTAAGACTGATTTCATACCGTAACTATCGCATTGCTAAAGTGAGTACATTTTATAAGTGAAAATTAAAATTAGTTCCACAATTACAATTAGTGTAACACTTATATAAAATATAATACAAGTTTTTTATTTTGATTTAATTTAAAACTCTTCGCTGGAATAATTTAAACAGAGTTGTATTTAATCAAGCACCAAAGATATATTGATTGAATCTCCAAGTATTGGTTATTAGACACCTTACTTAATATTTGGGCACCAAAATTTCATCCCCAAATAATTCATAATCGGTAGCCTGTTCGTTATTTTGAGCACCAAATATTTAATTATCAAACACATTATTTGGTCATTAAAACAATCTTAGTATCCGAAAATCTGAACATTTTTCGCGAAACTCGGGCCGTTCTACTCGCTAGGTAAGTACATATATAATGATTATTTGTTATTTTTGGTGTTCATTTATTGTTTCATTTTATCAAAACATAATTTCGTTAAAACGTATTTTTAATGATTACAATTAATACGAGGCCAGTTTCAAAAGTTCGGCCAGTTACATTTTTAACAAACAATTTACCTATAAAACCTTCGCAAATGGTGAGAAATTTCTACAAATTTCTTTCGACTAGTTCAAAATATAAATTCTAAACTTACAAAAACTGAATACCTATGGTATTCAAGTATTCCGCCATATAATATTGGGTTACATCAACTTTATTAGTAATACCAGCTTTATGGGTAGATTCTGTTCTCATCTGTAAGATCCATAAGCAAATCTGTAAGGTATGTAATAACTTACGGTCAAAATTGCAATTCTGATCACACTTGTAGCTTACAGAAAATCTGTAAATTCGTAAATTCTTACGGTGAAAGAAACAGATCATTTTTAATATATTATGAATCAACAACAATGGTTAATATTTATTGGTATTTTATTAGAAGAAGATGAGAATAGATAAATTTGTATAATAAAATAGTTATTTCGGTAACTTTTAAAACAATATTAATGTATTTAAGGATAATTCCTGTGAGGTTAGCTCACGAAGTTTCATAACATATAATTTTAATGTTTTAAGGTAAAGTAATTTTTTTTATTTCAATATCGGATTTTACCTGTTATTTTTTATATTTTGCGTTCATAATGAAGTCATTACGATACGCAATTGCGTATCGTAATGACCTTCATTTCGATACGCAATTTTTTGTTTTAGACGGTTGGTACTAGATGACGTTTCTTTAACCCATTTTTACCTAATTTATTTTTAGTTAATTGACAATTCATTTTAATAATATAATGTCGAAATTATTATTATTTTTTTTTTTTATTTAGGGAAGATTCTTTACATGAAAATGTACAAATGGTTACAAATATAATAACAAATTGAGTAAGTAAATGTTATTGTAGAAGGCGCAAAATATAAAAAATAGTATAAAGAACTAATTTTATAAGACTTTCTTTCGCACTTGTCAATTAGAAAACTCGCTAACGCTCGTTTTCTAAATTTTGACGCGTGCGAAAAAAACATGTCTTATAAAACACGTTCTTTAATATACTATTTTGGTTCTATAGCTACTCTATTTCTTTTATTTTGGCATTGAATCGTATCAGAATTTTGGTGGTAATAATTCGATTGCTATAACTCAAGTCAAACTTCTTTAAATCCCATAATTATCCACTATTGCTATCTTTTAAGACAAAAATTTTGTACAACGCCAGAAGAGAAAAATATAATTATACAAGAGGGTAAGCCAAACAGTAATTGTTATTGTCATTATTTTTCTAACAAATGCTGAAACTTACTTAAGATTTTATGAAAAATAGTAATTTCTCCGATAAATGATTCGTTTCACCCTTCTTTTAATATATTAAATATTTGAAACAGTTAATTATAAATAATCATGGATTACAGATTCTAGTTAATTCCGAAATTACGAGTGTAGCCTGTAATGGCCGGTATACAGCTTTGTCTTTGATTCTGCCACATATATGGCAAACGAGTAATATTATAAGATATTTGATGCAAAATTTTAGGCTAAATGGAGAGCTAAATATACTCATTTAGTAGGTAAAAAAGGTCTAAAAATAAATTACAATAATTTTAATTAGAAGAAATGAACAATTCCCTATTTATTTATTTATTTATTTTTCATACTCATGCATTGAAATATGTTCTTTCGCGTCGCCTAAACAACGTCCGAAACATCAATTTCCCAGGTTTCCACCAGATAAGCGACCGGGAAATTTAAAAAAAACACTCTCCTATTTCCAAAGCATTTCTTAAAGAAATATATTTATAATAAAAAAGTATAGTGTGTTAAACATTTTTTCGCTTAATAATAATAAAAGAAAATGGTGGAATAATGAATGAAATTTAATTTTAAAATAATGAATTTTTTGCTTTTGGTTCACAATACTGGCAACAATTTCTGCTTGGCGGGAGTCGGCAAGGCAGAGCACTCGGGGAAGTCGGTAAATCATATCTAACAAACGTTATGTAAATTCTAACAAAACAATAAGAAATTTAGCAAGTTTATTAAGTTCAAATTTGCTATATACTACAATTGAAATACTTGGTAAGTAATAAATAGTTATTTAGATACTATGATTAACACTACATTTTATAAAAAAAAAAAACATTATATAATTGGATTTTAAACTTGACACATCACTTTGATATTAGCTACAAAACAGTGTTATGTAATAAAGTTTTAATAAATAAAATTATTTGTACACAAATTACTAATTATTAGTTTTATACTATTCCTACGAAAAATATTGTATACAAACCACGTGCATGAACATAGTTCCCGGAATCGTTCGAGCCGTTCACGCACTTGTTATGTAAATAACTTTTTATTGCGAGGAAATAAGAAATAAATAAACAACTGATTACCATGGATACATTCATGTAGGGATCGGAAAAGTACATTCCGATCCCTTATAGACACTTTTCCGAGCTAGCTCGGTAAAGAAGGATATTCCGATCTAAAAAGTGGATCAGAAAGAGCTCATTTTCTGGGCGATCGCGAAAAAAGATTATTTACCTTTATAATTTTCTTTTTTAAATTAGATATGAATAATCACAAATTTCGAAATAAATGTCAAATAATAATAGTTATGTCGACTCATTCAAATAATTTAGTAATATTGAAATATAATGTTTTATATGAAGATAGTTCCAAACGACATTTTATAGAAAACTTAAGATTTTAAGGTCTATAACTCAGCTCCTTACAGGTATCAGAACAGAATTGCCCTTTCTGTAAATTTGTAACCTTTGCATTTACAGATCAACCGTAAGTTACAAATTTACGGACCAGAAGATGACACTTTAAATGCCGGTCGATCTATTATCACCCGTCATTTGGCCCACAGTTTCTCTAAATTTTAAATCAGCATTTACAGTAGTCGAAAGAATTTTGTAAAAATTTCTCATCATTTGTTTAAGTTTTATAATTTGTTGAAAATGTAAGCCGGCCGAATTATTATATGTCTGGGGTCGTAAATATATTTCTGATAACAGCAATATTATTCTTGGTGCTCAAGTAATCTTTACGTAACCAATACTTCAAATTTGTCAGAAAAAACTGGTGCTTTCCCACTTAAAAATTTATTAAATGCGTGACCATAAAAACGTAAATGAACGGTTCTTGAGAAAAAAGTCAGAGCACTTAAAAAATGCGCCCGGTATGGTTAAATTATTTAAACAAGTTTTTTGTAAACATTATTTATTTGGTTTAATTTAATTGCAAATTAGAAACAAGTCAATGAACTTTAAATCATAAATTTTTAACAGTATGCGTTAATTATAATTCAAAAAAATTATAAGAGAAAGAACAGCAAAAAATAATGCTTTACACATTTACTAATTTTCTGATTGTCCTTCGTTGTCAAGTTCGGTCAAGTTATTGATAAAAAACAATATATGTTTAAATAGGTTATCTCCTATTTGAAATAAATTGTAAAAAGATCATGTCTGCCATTGGGATTTGAACCCAAGACATCTACTTTACCAACTAAGCTATAGACTGCTCTATTTCGATGGTTGAAGTGATCTTCCACTTTGCTTATAACTACGGTGACCATATTTTTTTTAGTATAAAAAAGGACAAATTTATAACATCAATCCCGCCCCCCCTCCTCGTAAAATTTATAATATAATATATCTAAAATTAAAGTAAATGAACATATAATTTCCCAAAAATTTGAATCAACTATACTCTATCCGTTTTAACTATAAAGCGTTGGGTGAGATAGGGCCTAAGATTCTAGCTCTTGGTTCAAACGTGAACCGAGTTTACACAGCAAAATAATTGACGCGAAATTTAAATTTATTTGACAACTGTATCAATTATTTTGATTTTTGGTATGCCGTCTGACATAAAATAAATAAAAGACAACAAAGTCAACAGTACAGGATTTATTACATATTATTAATTTCTGTTTAGTTCTGTTTGTTAATTATATTATTGTTCTTTTCGTTTATATAATTTTCATAGTGTTTTGGCGTTATATTTCATATTACATAGTTTTCTTTGTGCGCGTTTTCTTAGTTTTTCCTTAATTTTGTTATTGTTCCCTTCGTTAATATTATGGATAAAAATCCTGAACCTGACTCTGCCATTGTTTCACAACATCTAAAAGGAAATGCCCTCCGAAGCGGGCAAAAAAATGGCGTATAATTTATACTGCACATATCGTGCCACGAATCCATATTCCAAATCAAAATGTGTCCTAATTGTGGCATCAGAACTGGGCACAGGACTATGTAGTATTCGGAAAGCTATAAATGAACATGAAGAAAAAGGGTCATTCGGATCACCCCAGGAACAAAGAAATTTGTTTATAATATACATATAATGTATATATTTCAGAGAGTAAATATTTATATTTCAAAGGTGAATTATATTTTTATTTTACGTTGTTTTCTTTAAAATTTATTTGACTAATGTGGTTTTCATTTATGCATGCCCCTTTCGCCGACATGTAGAGAGAGGTATGGAGATTATAAGTACGTGTATGCATAAAAACAATGTCAATGTCAATTAGAAAGATTTTTTTAAATCCAGGAATGGCGCCAAAATTTGAATTCTTTATTTAATACATGTAAAAACGGCCGCGCTCGAAACGTCATCTAGTCTATAGTTAAAACGGATAGAGTATAATAATATCAAAACCAAAAACGTATGGGTAAATTTTGTACTAAAAGATACGTAAAAATTAAGTATTAAAAGAAATATAAACAACTTTCTCTAAAAATAATATAAGAAGAACACACAGAAAAGAAGATGAGGTTCTATTTTTCATGAAAACTTATTTGCCAATATTTTTCAAAATGTTGGTGTGTGTAGAATTAGTTAAATTAAAAAGACAAACTTAAACCTTAACCTTCGTTTTTCTCAAAATAAACATTTATGGACCTTCATATCTTTTACCATGTGCTCTTCATATTTTTTGTTTTATATATATATATATATATATATATATATATATATATATATATATATATATATATATATATATATATATATATATATATATATATATATATATATATCCTGTCATTTCTAATTAATTTCACAATCACTAAACCAGTACGCAGAGTAATCAGTGACAAGTGACCCAAGTAACGATGAATGTAAATAAACACTTCGTTTTACATTTTTGTTAAATGAGAGCGTTAGCGCAAAACTTTATAAATGGCAGAGCAGAGCAATTCTGATGACTCATATGGCCCTCTTGACGTGCTCTTGGCCAATTCATGACCACAGAAAACTACACTAACTCATGGCCAACTTCATTCAATTGAATGAAGTTGGCCATGGATGACTTACATTTCACTGCCATCTAGCGGACCACATAGACAAACTTTTAACTAATATGTTCAAAGCTAACACATTTTTTAATGTTATCTTTGATAAAACTTAAATAAAATAGTTTGAAAATAAATTATTTAAACTTTATAGGACGATATATAGAAATAAACGACAAAACTGAGTTTTTCCGAAGTAAATAAATCTAAAAGACGGTGCTTCCAAATAAAGGACTGTCCTTTAAAATAAAGGTCGTATGGTCACCGTACTGCTATGTATCTCTCAGTTGAGGATATTATTCAGCCATCGAGATAGAGCAGCCAATAGCTTAGTTGGTAAGACCGCTAATCGGGTAAAGTAGAGATCTTGGGTTCGAATCCCGATGGATAACATGATCTTTTCACAATTTATTTCAAATATACAGACTGTTAACTCATTATTAATATTAGGTTGTCTCCTGCCTGAAGGTAAACATTCGTACGATTTATCATAGAAGCATGAATGCTCCGTAGCATATTTTTGTCTATTAAAACCACGGCAGCGTTAATACCAACCAAGGCCAGGTCGATGCCTTGTGGCGCCTGAGGCAAGTTTAAAAAAAATATTAAAAAACTCATATTCTTTTTGATTAACAATAAAAGCAAGAACGAAAATTGTATTGAGCAAAAAAAATTCTCATCTATTTATTATTTTCATGTGATTCATCCCAATTTTTTTTTAAATACCATATTCAAATTAATATGGCAACGGGTGTAAGAGAAAAATTATGGCTTAATTAACATGAAATTTTAATTTATTTCAAAATATATATATATATATATATATATATATATATATATATATATATATATATATATATATATATAATAATTAAATATAAAAAGTCATTGAACATCAAGAATACAGAAAAAGGAACAAAACATTTAAAACAGTACTGCATAGTAAAAAAAACATTTATTAAATAATTATTCGCGCTGTTCCGCTGTTTTTACCACAAGCGGCTTGATAGCCTCTTTATAGTTTTGTTATATATTACTTCTATGGAAATTATGCCTAGATCATTTTGTCGTTCTTGTGGTTCTTTTTCGAAAATAATTCTTTATAATTTTCACTTTCGAAAAACTATGTTCTGCTTTTTGCTGCTGCTAGTTACCGGGAATATTAATAGTATTCTTAAAGCTATAACAACGTTTGGTAATAGCTATAATCGTACCTACATTGAAAATCATATTTACAAATAAAATTCAATTTTTCTTGTGCATTTTTTAGTACTTTTGATATAATATGACAAATATTTATTAGTTTCTCATTGAGATCAATTGCAGATATATCGGCTTCACCATCATCGTTTAACATTAACTTTAAATTGTTTAAAATTTAAATCACCCAAAGAATTAATACGAACACCGTTTAAAATTGAAAAATTCTTTTTCAATTTGTTTCTCTTGTACGTCGCTTCGTATGTTATCGCTACAAAAAGGCAAACGATGTTAGAATGCTCAGTGACAAACGAAGAATCGGTTGAAATTAAATTTAATATAATTTTATAAATGGTATTAAATTATTAAGAAGTTTTTCAGCTGTTTATTAAAAATTTATATTTTTAGTATGTCGTTTTGGCGCCTGAGGCGATTGCCTCGCCGCCTCATCTATCTATCCAACAGCGCCATCGCCACCTTATTAATTTATGTTGCATAACATTTCAGAACTAACTCAAAATGTTTTCGATTCGTCTGCTGTGGCTTGCACAGCTTTGCATCCTTCCACTTTTAGTCCAACCTCACCCCAAAGCTGTCTTAGATAGGCTCATCCAAGAATACTCCGAAGGCCTGACTGAGCTCAACAGGATAGCTAGGACACTTGAACATCACGAAGAAGATTTGGGTAAGATCACTGAATCCGAAATTGTTGAAGGTAAGTTGAGAACAGTTCGAAAAGTAGTCTGCTTTTGGAAATATGTTCACAACACCGCTGTAGAAATGCAACACGAAGGGGGTGGAAACGGCCGATGCTAACTGCTTACCGGACGATGACAACTGTAACTAATTGGTGGTCGATGACAATTGAAGACTACGACTTGGTTGGGGAGGAACCGAGGGAGGAACACCTACACTGTCACTTGGATGATTTATGAACACAAGGATATTTTAAGGGTGTGGGGTGAAGGTTATCATAGGGCATAGGGCATCCATAGTGCCCTCTGTCTCACGCACATATGCTTAAAGCCTGTTTCAGAGTTTACATAATGTAACATAACATATCATAGCATAACATTATATAACATAACGTAACATAAGGAATCAGTGAAGGTTTCATAGTTCCAAATATTATAAATATCTGCTAACTTCATGTTAAATATTTTGCTCATATATTCAGTTTGATGTTGACATTATTTATTAGTCTAAAAATCAAGAATACTATTATGACTGGACGATATTGTTGCTTTTAATAATTTAGTGCAATCTTACCGGACTGGTTCATAATTTCGGATATTGCAATCCATGCATTATTTTTTTTTAATATCCTTAAAAATCGGGTCGAGATTTATCATGTATTAAAGCATATTTCTCAACAAAAGGAATTAGTAATGCTTCATCCATCTTGATAGCAACTTAAATGTCCAACACAAACTGGAATTGACAATTCAATTGACAGCTATTCTGTTGTTTTGAAATGTGGTACACGACGTCTCACGTACGCGTCCGAACATAACCGATTAACATAACGTATCCTCAAGGAAATAAAATTTGGCCATATAGGGCGCGAGCAGACACGTGACTCAGGCGTCCTTGACGTACTTGGAATCAGCTGATTTGTGTGCGCATGTCATTTTGACAAGAACAGTGTCACTTTGACAAGACCAATGTTTTGACTTATTTTGATTTTGAACTGCTAAAATGTTATTAATGTACAATGTTCAGGCAGTAAACACATGGAATTAAAAATAATAACTTCTCAACAGTTCAAAATTAAAATAACTCAAAACATTGGTCTTGTCAAAGTGACATTATTATTGTCAAAATGACAAGCACACACAAATTAGCTGATTCCTAGCACGTCAAGGATGCTCGAGTCACGTGTCTGCTCGCGCCCTATTCTATGTTTTCTTAAGTTACGTTATGTTATGTTTCGTACGAAAACTATGAAATACTATACCGGTTTACATAAATCCATATTTTCTTTATGTTATGCTATGATATGTTATGTTACGTTATGTAAACTCTGAAGCACGCTGAACAGAATTTTTAACAAAGATAACAAGTTGAACCCAACAGAAAGAACCTTAATGCGCATATGTACCTAGCTAAGGCACTCTAGGCCTAGAACTTTTCAAATATTTATAGTATTTTATGGATGTGAAATAGTTAACAGTTTAAAAAAATGAGTACGGCAAAGTCCGGAATAAATTATTCCAGATAGCACTAAGCTTGATTGGAGACAAATCGGGGCTAAATGATGGCCAATCCAACATCGGAATATTATTTGTTGCAATCCAATTCTTACTTTTTTGAGTAGAAAGGCACGCAACAGCATACTTTTGAAAATATGTACTCCCCATAAGAAGTTTGCAGACAAGGAATGGACCGAAAAAGGGGGTCTTGAAAAATTCCTATATATATATATATATATATATATATATATATATATATATATATATATATATATATATATATATATACACATGGTGTTAATTAAAAAGCGGGCCATAGGCATTTAACATGGGAAATCAATTTTCCTTGCGTAAAAGTTCCCAATTAATTTTAGACAAAAGTGTTTCAAATAAAAGTAGTAGATAATTAAATTATACACCAGCATCACTAAACATATTTTATTTAGCATGTTTAGTAACCTGTAAAATCCAAATTGAAATTCTATAAATATTGCTCATTTGTAGTGATAGCCATGGAATTTAAACAAAATAATTACAAAGAAATGCATATCGTTTGAACTGTCAGAAATTCGATTTTCAAATAAAAATTACTGATAATTATATTTTATCCTAAGTCCTTAAAAATATTTTGTTTTTATAATCTACATCTAAATTATTGGGCGCGTTCGGCGAGCCGCAGCGGCTGTAAGACCGCTGGGTGACGTCACACAGCGGCTGTCGACAACCGCTGGATGACATCGAACGCAATGCCCGCGCATTTTCAAAAGACCAAACGTCATCATAGAACAATTGAACTCAGTTGTAAATGTAATATAAATCTATTTATTTTTCTGAAACAATATAAAGCGAATAAATACATATAATTTACGGAGTACTTAATAATAATTGTGCATGTTAATATTTGATTAAAATATGGATAGCATAATCCGGATCTAACAAAAAAAATTCTGTAAAATTTTATAAAACGATACCTCTGTGTTAGTTTACCTGTTAATAACAAATTATGAACCTCTTTATCGTTTACTGCAATTATATTGTTGTTGTAAGAATATTGTACCTCGTACTCCGCCATCTTGTACATGTACAAATGACAGTGCTAGACAAGGATAGATATACGCTGTCTAAATAAATCGTATTTAAATAGCGCTGTGAGCGCTGTCGCAGCAGCTTTGAAAATTGGCTGTGAACAGCGGGCCGCCGAACGCTTGAGAATTGAGAGCTACACAGCCGCTGGCAGCGCTGTGAGCCCGCCGAACGCGCCCATTGCTAAGATTTTTTTATTTTTATTTTGTAACCTGCAAAATCGAAATTCTGACAATTCAAACGATATGCATTTCATTGTAATTTTGTTTAAATTTCATGGTTATCACTACAAATGAGTAATATTTATAAAATTTCAAATTGGATTTTACAGGTTACTAAACATGCAAAATAAAATCTGTTTAATGATGCTGGTGTAGAATATAATTCTCTACTACATTTATTTGAAATATTTTTGTTTAAAATTAAATGGGAAGTTTTGCGCAAGAAAAAACTGAATTCCCATGTTAAACGCCTATGGTCCGCTTTTTAATTAACACCCTGTATATATATATATATATATATATATATATATATATATATATATATATATATATATATATATATATATATATATATAATCTGTAGATTTTAATTATAACTGTCAACTGATTGTTCTGAAGTTCAATTAACTTAAAGAAATTAGAAGTACGATTTAAAAAAAACTCTTGCACAATATACTTGATTGAAAAGCCTTAGAGCTATAATGTCATGCACGAATCAGCATTAAGACCTCTTATGTTGGATATCCAAATATCACTGTCACAGCAGGCAGCAATATCAGTTATAGAAAATAGAAATATGATCAAAGACCGGTATACACACATTTCCCGAGAAAAAAATTTGCCATTGAAATATTTATAATAACTAAAGGTACAGTCATGGTTACTTTCACTCTGATTATTTAGATTACGATTATTATTCAAGGTTGTAAGCAATATTTACTCAGTTAATTAGAAATGTATTTATCTAAATTAATTATACATTAACAGATGTTTTCCACACCAGTTTGAATATTTAAGTGTTGTTTATTGAAATCAATAAACGAACACTTTGCAGTAAGGAAGTTCGTACGTACGTGCAGACTTAATTATATGTTCTTTGAATTATTTTCACAACTGTTAATGGCGTAACAGCCATTAATAACCTTCTCAGAAATAATTAACAGAACTCAGCTAAACCATTCCGACACAATCACACGAAATCAATCATAAAATTTAGTACTCATTAATTACTAATTAATTACCCTGTGTTGGCTCCCATCAATGCTTAATATAAAATCCCAAACTTGTCAGGGACGGCAAGAACTACATTAACCGTAGTTTTAACTGGGATTTTTTGCACAACCCTATGTATTTAAAAAAAACACCCTTAATAAATTTGGTTTTCGGGTAATAAATTAGTAATTAATGAGTACCTACTATATTTTCTGATTAATTTCGTGTGCCAGCTTCAAATAAGTATATAAACAAGCTCTTCAGTTGAAATTTCTATTTTATAATAAAACTAATTCAAAATAAAACAAAAAAAACATCCGCACTTGTTCGGTTTTTGAATAAATTTTACTGGAAATTTTGCAATTATCCGATGAATTTTTTTTTCTTTTTTAGAACCAGAAGAATACGACTTCATCATAATCGGTGGTGGCACCTCAGGTGCTGTCCTTGCAAACCGTTTATCTGAAGTACCGGAATGGAATATACTACTACTGGAATCTGGTGGAGATGAAAGTAAAATAGGACAGATTCCTGCAGTTGCTGAAGCTGTCCAACTTTCAGCCTATAACTGGGGATACAAATCTGAGCCTCAGGCCCATTCTTGCTTAGGTATGAAATGACAACACCACTATGGTCCAGAGTGGAACAAATTCGACTTATATAAAAAACTTTCTTATTATGCACGATACAGAAATTTTATATAGGATTTTATTAGCTAACTTTGTGAGACAAAGTCAACGATGTAAAGACTTTTCAGATATTTTCATTTGCTTTCAAGTTAAGAACAAACTATACGTTTGATTTAAATACTATTGTGATATTTTTACCATTAAACCAATGGAATCCTTCATCATATAGTAATAAATCAAAACAAAGCTCATTTATATATTAAACTCTATTATAAGGATTATCAAAATTTAAAAACGTTATTAGTTTTTAAAATATTCAAGTTTTTGATGCCCTTAACCTTCTGTATCATTTTTTTTTTAATCTGGATGTAGAAAATAACGGAACAACGAACATATACCAAATAACTATTATTTAAATTTATGATACAACGCCAAATAGATACTCCGTACGTTTGTATGAAAGTGAAAGATATGTTGAATGACATAGGTTGCCAATGATAATCAAAACCACTTGTGGACTATAATATACGTAGCTTTATAATAATTATTTTATCGAGTCTCGTGGCCGCGTGCCTGGTCACGAATCTGGGGAACCGGGTTCGATCCCGACCGACGCCAAATATTTCGAATTTTAAATGGCACAAAATTGACCCGTGTAGTACACTCTCCACGCCAGCAATGAGTGCCCGTGAGGTGTCGCCTGGTAAACGCCCGCACGATGCAAATATGTCATCATCATTACCGATATCTGCGAACAAAGCAGATTGGAACACCCAGCAATGGGTAATATGCCGGGATGATATATTTATTTATTTTATTAAATTGCTTATTATCCAACACATATTTGCAATAATTGGCGACAAAATATTTTAACATATATATTTTTCTACAGTCTATATACAAAGCAGCCATTTATTTATCATTTTTATTAAAATAAAATATATTTAATTAAAAATTTTATAACAATAGATTTTTCCTTTGACAAGTTACAACTATAGTTTTCTGAAAGTGATATCTGTCACTAGTTAACGCTTCTTGACATCAATATTTGGCAGAATTAAATTAATTCTGTTTTTTTTTTAAATATATATATATATATATATATATATATATATATATATATATATATATATATATTTAACTTTCAGGGAAATTCTAAAATAAAAACCATAATTTGGCATTTGCGTATACCTTTATTTAAGTATAAAAAATAACAAAAATATATCTCTTCCATGACAAAAATAAAAAGGAACTTTGGTACCTATTTAAAATATTTACACTTTATATAACAAAATCAATCTTACTTGCTTATGACGAAAACATATCTAGAAAATTTTCATTGGAAATGTTTATTTCCCGATATACAGGGTGATTCATCGGTCTGTCCTTTCTTTATAACTCTTTTATTTTAAGTCAGATAGAAAAACTCTTTAAATATAATTTATATAATATATTATTGTCTATCTACGTACCATATGCATTTGTATACAGGGTGCTCCGTTTAAGCAACAATATGTAAATTTATATTTCTTAATGGAACATCCTATATTTATTTATTTATTTTGATAGTAAATTAGATTCCCTTTAAAAAAGTATAAAGTGATAAGGGGTCTAAAATTATAAATTAAGAAGTTATTTACGTTCATAAAAAATAGTATTTCAGAGTGGAAAAAACCATAATATAATACAAAATTTTGATCCTTTTTTATTAATACTTATTTTAAACATTACACTAATTCCCAAGAAGCTTTTAAAATTTAATGCAAAATTATAATAAATGCTCGAAAACTTCTCCTTCAACTGCAATAGATTTTTCTATTATAAATATTATATTAATCATCTCATCTTTACTAATATTTGTATTATTCATTTTCACATCAACATCAACAATGATAAACTAAGAGTATTTGGACAACTTGTTTGTTTAAATTCGAAACAATTGATCAAATTATCCATAGCTTACTTTGTTAATAATAACATGATAGAAACATATCATTCAACGAATAAAGGTAAATAACTTCTGAATTTATAATTTTAGACCCCTTATTACTTAATACTTTTTTAAAGAGAATCTAATTTACTATCAAAATAAATAAATAAATATAGGGTGCTCCATTAAGAAATATAATGTTACATATTGTTGCGCTTAAATGGAGCACCCTGTATACAAATGGATATGGTACGTAGATAGATAATACTATATCATATAAATTATATTTGAAGAGTTTTTCTATCTGACTTAAAATAAAAGAGTTATAAAGAGAGGACAGACCGATGAATCAGCCTGTATATTCATAACTGCTATGCTAGCATCTTGATTAGACCTCTTATAATTTTTGTATTTTATTTTACATTTCGGAGGGGGTCTGAACCCCCAGATCCCCCCCCCCTTAGATACGGCCTTGATTGACAGATATAAACAACTTTAGACAGTAGGCCAAGTAAAATTGCCGATATGACGTCACATAAAATTAATTAAATTTAAAAAATATATATTTCAAAAACTATGCACATTTGGAAAGTGTAACAAACGCTAATCTTCATCATTTTATTAAATCTTTCAGAAAATAATAAATTAAGAAATGTGTACCGGACCCCAATTAGATAGTTTCAAAAAAAAAAAAAATAATGGATAGCCCCATTAGTTTCTTTCATTCTAAAACACCTTCATAACTTTAATGATCGTAATATGTTTCTATAAAATTTAGAAGAATTATAATCATTTTTAAATAACACGTAAATACTATTGCAATATTTTTATCATTAAACCAATTTCATAACTGCTCATGCTAATATGAAAAATGTGCTCTTACTAAGCTTATAAAAGTCCAATCAAATCATGTGTGCTTGCGAATAAAAAAGGAACATTTTTAAGTCACGCAAATGTAGACTGGATAAAAATAATTACGCCATTGATTTTCCAGTAGTTCACAATTGTCACCAATTCTCGCCGTAATCTATTTAACGATGCGATGTATACATTACATTACATCAAATTCAATACGGCATCGTGACTTCCCGTGTTGTATCATGTGCGAGGATCATTTTAACTCGATTATTCGTAACACCTAGCGCGACTGTTTCCGGTATCGATCCTATTCAACAACCTGCGAAGCAACAGGAAGTAGCATGAAATGGAAGAGGTGACATTTCATTACATAAGGCTTGTTCCTAATACCATTTTATAAAAAAGAATGAAGCTGTAAAGTAAATATTATATGCAGGGTACAAAACCTGAACCAAGTAATATTTTGATAAACTTCAAGTGTATCAAATTTATATATTTAGGCTAATATTATATTTATTATTATACTTTCTAACATAACATCTATTGTGGCGAACACAATACCTCTCGTCAATTACATTTTATTTTTATTTTTTTGTGTCAGTTACTGAATCAATTTTTCCCACGCCTTTAAATTAAGTTTACTGACCGTATTACATGATGTTGTTCAGTATTTTAAGCAGGCAAAAAAACGATCAATTACGTCCAAGAAACTGAACGTGGAAATATTGCGCTAAATGTCCGCAACCCATACCACTTGCTCGCGTTGGTGTAAGCCTGCTTTACGAAAAATAATTTTTACAGTATATATTATTATATACCGTTTACTACCAAATAGAAGTAAATTTTCCATTTTGACACAAGGTTATTTAATTATACAAGGTGTTAAAATAGTTGTTTGTGTATTAAGAGGAATGGAACCCCTGCGTACTAGATATGAAGCGAAAATTCAAATAAATTGTTCCTGTATACTAGAACTATTAACATTATAAAAAATTCAACATTACACGAACATAATTCTGATATGAACCTGCATTTTTTTAAAAAAAGTTTTGTTGAAATCTATTAGTATTTGACTTTGATTTTATGGGGAAAACGGCATTTCTCGTTTTTCCTACAAAATCAAGGTCAAATACTAATAGATTTCAATAATACTTTTTTTTAAATGTAGGTTCATATTAGAAGTATGTTCGTCTAATGTTGAATTTTTAAAAATATTAATAGTTCTAGTACAGGAACAATTTATTTGAATTTTCGCATCATCGCAAAGGGATCGCGACGCATTGCGGAGCGCGGCAATCTTTCGAAAGCGACAATCAGCCTTATTCTTGTGCCCATTGTTAACTTATCAATATTGTTAAAAAAATAAATTCTCTTAACAAGGAGCTTAACAATTTTGTTACGGTTTGGTATTCAGGTGACCACATTGCTAAAAACAACAATTTTTATGTTTGAACAATATTGTTAGAAATAGTGACATGAAGTGTTTTAATTGTACTACCAACTGTTTTATCTCTAGTTAAATTTAGGGATATTTATTATTAGCATGTTCGACCTTTACAAATATTTTCATTATATTTTCTCTGTTTTCAAATGTGCAAATTTTGTCCCGTTCTGGTCTGTCAATATTATATTATATTATACGTGACTGATACTTCAGTAGTTGTTCTTTATGTATTGAAAATAAAATAGGATTTATTATATAAATTCATTGTTGTAATCAACAGTTGTTGCAATCAACATTTGGATTCAATTAATATTACTTTTGCGACCATTTATTATTGGACAAATGTTTTTACATATTCCTTGGCTTTTATTTTTAAAAAAATCTTATCGAATGTATAACTGGAAGACTTTTGGATCTATATCCTGATACAAAATTCATCAGTAGATATATATTTTCCCTTTTAACCGCAAACACTCACCATATTTTGCTAAATTTAATAAAAATATCTACGTAGTATAAAATACTATAATCTACAAATCTATTTACAATAATACGTAAAGAAAAAAAGTCTTCTTCGTCTTGAAAACTTTCTAACATTCTAACAGAAAAAATTAGCGTTCGACATTTCACAATTAACAATTGTTAAATACAAATCGGCTACATTTTTTCGCCGATAGAATAGAGATTGACAATGTGTTGTTTCGTTAACATCATTGTTAGGCACCAGAATACTATTTTCAAGAAACATTGTTAAGTTAACAATATTGCTTAATTAACAATTGTTAAAAATTTAACAATGGTTACGAAAATAAGGCCGAATGACACTACGCTCGTAATACACACAAAAACTAACAAGCACGTAGTAACGAATATATTTTTAAGCTCAGGAATTAATATTAAAACTTGTCAAAAGTGTATAATTTATCTAATATTGTAAATAATTTTTTTTTAAATAAGTTTTTATTTTGCGAGCGAGCTAAAGAGTTCATTTTCTCGCGTCTCCCATAGCAACGCGCGGAAAAGAACTTTGCTGGGCGCTCCTCAAAAAACAAGAACTTTATGATGACAAATGAGAGCATAAATTTGTATTTTTCATAGCAAAAAATAATTTTTAAATGTTTAAAGGGCACATAATATGATTAAAAGAAGTAGAAGGCTTAATATACACAACATGGGTCCGAAAATGAATCGTTACAGAATTACAGCCATTTGCAAGTGCACCTCATCAATCCCTGATAGATTTATGATATGAATTATCGGTCTGAGTAATGAAATTTTTATCAGATCCTAGGTAAACAATCAACGAACACGCTTGCGTAGGGGGCAAAAAATCGGGGTTCGATTCTCCCAATAAATAAATAAAATAATAATATCATCACGACATATTACCCATTGCTGGGTGTGCCAATCTGCTTTGTAAGCAGATATCGGTAATGATGTTGACATATTTGTACCGTGCGGGCGTTTAACAGGCGTCAACTCCCGGGCACCCATTGCTGGCGTGGAGAGTGCACCACAGGGGTCATTAGATAAATTAATAATGTTGAAGTGTTGGAACCCACTATTCCCTTGTTGGAGGTCACGGTGTATTATCTATAGGTGAGTGCACGACGTATTCCAATGCATTACGAAAAATGGCAAACTAACTGGGCTAGTTCATACAGTTTGCCGCTAGATGTCAGGTTTTGTTACGACCCGGTTTTTACACAAAATATTTAAAATATTAAATTATTCATATATAACGCATAATATTCTATATTTTCAATCATTACCTTTTATCTTTTGTCAGTTCTATGTATGTATTTTGTACAAATTCCATACAAAAACGTTTCTATAATTCCAGTAAAATTATAAAACAACATATTATGTCAAATGCACTTGACATTGACACCTTTCAATCAGAAATTTATTTTAGTACCTGTTTCTGTGATTATAGTGTAGCTGGCTCCCGCAAATTGCACCTTTTGGCACCTTAAAAAGACTATATTTCTCTTTATTTGATCCATACCCTGTTGTGCATCTTGTAGCAAAACATTTTTTGTCAAATGGTAACGGGTCGCGTTAGCGCCATTTTGTTTCCCAGTTACTTAGCCATGTCAACGCATCTCGTGCTCTCACCTATAGATACTACACCGTGTTGGAGGTGTAGCTAAACAATTAATTAATTAATTAATAAAATGAAATTAAAAATTATAAAAGAAACACAAAAATTTGGAATCTCTTCCTCTTATATTTTCACATTTTGGTGAACATATTTCTTTAATTTCAGGAATGGTGAACCACCAATGCCGAGCCACCAGCGGCAGAGGCCTAGGAGGCTCTTCTTCCATCGACCCCATGCTGTACACTCGCGGAAACTCCCTAGACTACGACAGATGGTCCGACGAAGAGCTCAAATCGTGGTGTTACGACCATGTTCTTCCTTACTTCAAAAAATCAGAAGACGTTACTTTGGAACACTTCGACAATAAATACCACAGTAAAGGTGGGCCTCTTACCGTGGAGGACGTCCCCTATCGTACTCCCTTAGCTGACACGTTTTTACAAGCCGCTCAACATATCGGAGCTCATGTTGTCGATTTTAATGGAAAGGAACAACTTGGTGTAGGATTAACTCAAGCTATGACAAATCATGGAAAAAGAATGTCTACTGCTAGTGCGTTTTTGAAACCCGCTAGTGACAGGAAGAATTTAGTTATAAATCCAAATAGTCATGTGACTAATATAATAATTGGTGAACATACACATGAAGCTAAAGGGGTTAAATACATACATGAAGGTAAACTTCGCGTAGCTAAAGCTAAAAAGGAAATCATATTAGCTGCAGGTGTATTTAATTCGCCTCAAATTTTAATGTTATCCGGTATCGGCCCCAAAAAACAATTAGAAGAACATGATATTCCAGTCAGAGTTGAGCTTGAAGGAGTCGGACAAAACTTACAAGACCACAACGTATTTTTGGGCTTAAACTTTTTAATAAATGAAACCGAAGCTTTGCATCGTCCTCCATTAGGAGAAAACTTGAAACTGTGGTTGAGTGAAGGTAAAGGACCTTTAGCATCAACTCAAAACGTTGAAGCTTTAGCTTACATCAAAACCAAAGCTTCTAAAGATGAACAAAATGTACCAGATGTTGAATTACAATTCAATGCCAGACCTTTTGATAAAGAAATTGGCGAGATTGTAAAACGGTCTCACAATTTAGATGAAAAAACATATCAACACATTTGGGAACCACTTCACGGACACTTCCTAATTTCAATATACCCTATTGTACTTCATCCAAAATCCAGAGGGGAAGTTCAACTCAAATCCAAAAACCCATTCCATTGGCCGAAAATCATAATCAACCATTTCTCCGATCCAGACGATCATGATATAGAAACCATGCTCCAAGGTATCCACAACGCACTGGAACTGGCCAAGACAGAACCATTCCAACACTGGAACATCAAACTAGCAGAGGTAACAATCCCAGGTTGCCAAGGGCACGAACATGGTAGTAAAGATTATTGGGAATGCGCGGTTAGGAGGTTGTCTGTAGCTCAGTCCCACGGAGGGACATGTAAAATGGGACTGAAGAATGACAAGACGGCTGTGGTGGATCAACATCTGAAAGTATACGGGGTTAAGGGATTGAGAGTAGCTGATAATTCGGTTATACCGAATGCTTTGTCGGCTCATTCGACTGCGCCTACTATTATGATAGGAGAAAAAGCGGCTGATTTGATTAAGGAATCTTGGAAATAATAAAGATATTATTCTGATATTTTTAATGCGTAGATTTACATATATCTAATAATACATTTTTGTATGTAGTATTATACTATTTATCCTTATATTTATTAATAAATATTTTTCACTTTATAATAATTGTTTGTATAAAAGTTGTAGACTTCTTTACCGACCCCATTTAAAAATACAGAAAGGCCTTAACATATTTGAACGTACAGAGCGAAGAATTTAAAAAATCTAAATGGAACGGTACTTCGTGTGATTACTAAGTTTAAAAATCAATTCAAAATATAAATACAGGCTGCCAATTGTAAAAGTTCCCGCCTGAAAATTTATGAATAAGCAATCAATGACTACGTTTACACGGATGAGAAAAATTTACTTTGCCTTGACTTTCAAAAGGCGACTTATGAAAAGTCAATTTAATGATGCGTTTACACATAAGGTCAAGTCTACTTCACTTTCCGTTTGTTACTTGTCATTCACTCAACTTTGACTTTGACAGCAAAGTAAAGTTTGGTTATAAAACGTGTGACGTAAGTTACCTAATTAACTATTATCATATAATCATAATTAAGAATAAATTATTTATAGAAAAAATGAATAGTAAACTACAGTTACTAAATTTAAGCGCGATATTTTTAAATAATATAACTATGTAGCAACAATATGGGATGCGAAGTAGATTAAAAAATAATTGCATAAAATATTTTAAAATTCGAGAATATTTTAAATTCAGATATAAAACACAAAATTGTGTAATTAAATATCCAATTATTAGGAATTTGTGGATGAAAACTAGATGTCACTGTTAGTAAAGTAAAGTATATTCGTTCGTTGGTTCACACGACTTTTTAAAAGTTACTTATATGAGTCAAGTCTATTTTATTTTGGACTTGACTTTAGGAAGAAAAGTAATAGGCGAGAGTGTTTACACAACGTGAAAAGTCGCCTTTAGAAAGTCGAAGTCAAGTCAAAGTACTTTTTTGCTATAAGTGTAAACATAGTCCATGATACATTTCATAAGTGACTTGGTTTTTAAAATTTTATTTTGCTCTTAAACCTACTGGCTAGTAGCACGAGAGTGGTTCTAACACCCGTGTTAACTAAAACCATGCCAACAACTTGGTACATACTTCAGGATAATTAACAACATCAGTGTTGCCAATATACTGATTAACTCGAAAATGTATTGACAACCATATTCAATAAATTTGGCTTCATTATTTTAAATTGTTTATACTAGAAAGAAGGCAAGACAAAAATAATATTAAACAGTTTTAAATAATGCCGTCAAATTTATTGAGTATTGTCAGTACATTTTCAGCTTATTCAGTATATTGGCCACACTGATTTTGTTAATAACTCTGAAGTATGTGCCAAGTCGTTGGTGTGGTTTTAGTTAAAACCGGTGTTAGACCCACTCTCGTGCTACTAGCCACTGTGATTATTCGATTTAAGTACTAATATTCACCAAGTGGCTTATGAAATGTATTCTGTTTTGCCTATTATTAAAATTTCAGGCAGAAACATAAAATGGGCACCCTATATAAGCTGATCAATTTTATAAAGTTTTTTTTAAATTATCTACAGAAATTAAAAATCACACATTCTTGCATGACATTATAATTACGAGGATGAAATGAAATGTTCGCGGCCCAACATAAAGAAGGCAGCACTAGAAACAACTATTTTTTTGTGAGGTTATGTGAACTGACATTGGTGTCTACATAATTTCATCTGCTATTTTGTATCAGATTCATAACAAAACAGCAAGTCGGACAACGACTACGTACGAACATGTTTCTAGACTGGGTCACATCTCACAGAAATTTTTGATATTTCTCAGAATGTTTTGACCGGGTTCATGACCACAGCTTCTGCTATTTCTTGAGCCTTAATTCGCCCATCTGCCATGACTATACCGTGTGTCTGTCTTAAAGGTGTACATAGGAGATTAACATGGGATATCAGTTTTTTGCAATTTCCTACTTGCCTAATTATTTTAAGCATAAATGCGCCAAATAAATGTTTTAGAGCATAAAATTCTGCATCTAAATCAATAAACAGAATTACCTTTCCATGCATTGTAACGACAGAAATTAAATATGAAAATATCGAAAATTAAGTTGAAAATATCGACAGCCATGGAATTGAACAAAAAATAAATAAATGCTTGACGTTTTATCTGTCACACCGTAAGTTAACTTATTTGACGATTCTGACAATTTGATTTTGTCTCGTTTTGTCTGAAATAATTAAAAAATGAACATTTATACGAATGAAGAGCTAAATTCGTGACAAAATTTGAAAAGACTGCCAATGTGTCTTCAAAAAATATACGTGAAACGCGTAATCAGAATATAGGACGAGCAGAACATGCGTTACTCTAAGAGAGACTGTTAGGAATGATAAGTGTAGACCCCTTCTGTAGTACTAAGGTAGATGTATTGGAAATGAGTTGAGATTAAATATCAGCATCATACATAATTTTGGTATGCAATGTTGAATTTTTGATATATTCATATTATTTAAACAAAACTGTATACGCCAACCCATCAACTACTCGCCCGACATCTGGCGGTCATTTTCGTAAAGAAACCGCTGACAGATTGACAACCGGTGCATGCTGAGTTGTATGAAAATGCGTTAAATTAAAAGTACAACTGCGTTAAAATGAGTGTTACCGCGAAAAGACAAAGTGAAGGACGAGTCTGTCGTGTTCCCGGCTGCCCTAGCACGTAATATTGCAACCAAGAACTGAAATTTTACAGTTTTTTGAATCGTGATTCGGAAAACTGAGCGAAAATAACTTTGAATTGCACGTGTTCAGAAAGAATCGTAAGTATTAGTGTATTTTATTTTGAAAAATATAACAAAATTGTTATTAACCCCTGGTAAACACACTTTTTAGCGTCTTTGTCTCAAACATAAACTACACTCTAGTGTCTCTCTCGTTGGTGCAAATTTGCACTAGTAGCCGCCTCGGTGGCCGAGTGAGTTGAGGCAGCGTGCTTCTGCAGCGCTCGAAGCGACCATCACCACTCGGTTCTTGGGGTCGTGGGTTCGATTTCCACCAGGGGCTTGGATGTGTGTGACTGTCCTATCATCTCATCTACATCAACGCAACGCAAAAATATTACAAAGATGTAAGGTAAAAACTGACTCACCCTTATCAATATCAATTGTAATACTACATAATAAGTTAAATACAATAAAGAAATTATTATTAAATTTGCACTAGTATGCCTACCAGGGGTTAATTGAAAAAATTATATAACAATCTCGAAATAAAATCATATTTTTTTTTTAAGAAATGATTCCAGCAAAGTATACTTCAATCTGTATTGCACATTTTGTTGGAGGAGAAAAATCCAATGACCCTCATAATGAAAACTACAATTTTTTCATGAAGACCGGAAACAGAAACAAATAATGTTAATAATGGTAAAATGTTTATTTATTTTTCTGTCCTTTTAAATATACCGTTAATTAATCATTCATAAACTGTTTTAGACTTGGATGAGGCTAAATTACCGTCAACACCATGACACCATTCATAGGAAAGGAAACTTGTGAAATATCTGTTCGAACTGATGATATTGCATTTGAAGAGATCCATGACGCTACGTATATAAATAATATAAATGTATATTTACTTATTAAATTATTTAAGCAATAAAAAATTATTTGGTCACATTTCATTCTACAGCGAAAAAGAAAGTTTTTTACATTCATTTAAACTTTTCTTTCGAAAAATACTAATGTATACCGGTCTAAACCAAATTTGATTATAATAATCGACATTGCACAACGGGATTATATTAGTTTTTATCACAAAAGACACTATTTTGCATTCATAATAAAACGCGATCAATCCGTTCTGTTTAAACCTATCAGCGCTTTGTTGTCGCGGGTGGCCGCTAGAGCGGCGCTCGCAACGCACCGGCTGATGTTGGGTTGGCGTATTTTCTTAACTTTATTTATTAATTGGAGTAACGATGATCGACTGGGAAAATGATGCAGGAAAAAAAGAAAGAAGAACATATTATCTTAACTGCATTTCCGAGAAGTTTTCTTCTTTTTTTTCCTGCTTTATTTATTAATTTTATATTTCTATTATTGCCATAATTAACGATACTTGTTCAAATAAAATTGTCAGAAACGTCAAATAAGTTAGCTTACGTTGTGACAGATCACGTGACAGATAAAACGTCAAGTATTTATTTATTTTTTGTTCAATTCCATGGCTGTCGATATTTTTAGCGTAACGTACGACATTTTCATTATTTAATTTCTGTCGTTATAAAGCATGTAAAGGTAAATCTGTTAATTGTTTTAGATGTAGAATTTTATACTCTAAAACTTTTATTTGACGCATTTTTGCTTAAAATGATTAGGCGAGCAGGAAATTGTAAAAAACTGATTTCTCATGTTAATCCTATGTACACCTTTAAAATAGACACACGGTATAGTGATTCAAATTGATGTTTTCTGCACTGGAACATCTTTAATGTATCCCTCGTACGTTTGAACTTAGCTGTCTACTTTTTTCATTGCGTGTATGAAGGACAAGATGTTTCCATATATTTATTTACCATGTCTTCATGAATTTGCGTCGGTGTTTGTAGATATTTAACGTAAATGTGAAAATATAAAACTAAAATCCAGAACAATAAATTTTCATTATTTTAGCGATATTTAGTTGTAATTTAATGCAATAATTTGTGTCAGGGCCAGCACGAGGAGTGTTCGAATAGCTCCCCGCTCACGGCGCCAAGCATTTAGGGGCGCCTTTGCGTCGGGACGCAAAAAACATATATAGTTGCTTTTACAAAAATTTCTTATAATTGTGGACACCACACGACTTCTTTGTACGCAAGACCTACATGAAATATTGACCCAATTATAAAATTGCACGTATTTGACGTAATTCGACATTAACATTATTTTTTTATTAATTTGTATTTTTTTGGTCCTAATCCATAGCAAGCTTTATTACAAAACTAAAAAGTATATAATTTTTAAATTTATACAGGGTGGGGCAGAAAAACCTATCCGATTTCAAAACGTTATAAAATTAAAACCACTCAACTTGTCAAAAAAATTTTTTATTAACATATCGCAAATTTTATGCCATTTTTAAATTTAAGTTTTGAAAAGCACATCACTCAAATGTCGTCCTTGGGAGCGGATACACTGATTTAGGCGCTCGCGGTAGCTTTCCATGACTTTCACCGTCATTTCCACAGGAATTTCTTCAATTGCCCGAGCAATTTCCCTTCGTAAAGCAAGAAGGGTCCTTGGTCGATGCTGGTAAACCTTCGATTTGAGGTAACCCCAAAGGAAGAAGTCACATGGAGTGAGATCCGGTGAGCGCGGCGGCCAGCCAAGATCACCTCTCAGGGAAATGAGGCGACCGGGAAACAGTTCCCTGAGAATGTCCATTGATCGTCGCGATGTGTGGGCGGTTGCACCATCCTGTTGAAACCACACATTTTCCACGCCATTTTCTTCCATTTTGGGTCTAAGAAAATTTTCCAGCATGAAACAATAGCGCTCGCTGTTGACCGTTACGGTTTGCCCATTTTCTTCAAAAAAGTAAGGCCCCCAGACGCCTAGGCGGGAAAGAGCACACCACACAGTCACTTTTGGGCTATGGAGGGGTTCCTGATGGATTTCTCGAGGATTTTCGTCACTCCAATATCGAAAATTCTGCCTGTTAACGGCACCACAAAGGTGAAAATGGGCTTCGTCCGTGAAGAGCACAACATCGTCGTTTGGGAGTTCTCGGAGATCGCGACACAGGTTCGTACGGGTTTCAAAATCCCTTTCACTTAATTCCTGTGCAACAACCATTTTGTAGGGATGCATTTTGAGGTCCCGGTGCAAAATGCGCCGAATACTGCGGTTGGAAATCGCCAAAGCGAGCGAATGTTTTCGCGCCGAACGACGCGGGGAACGTTCAATCGCGGCTCTCACATTGGCCACGTTTTCAGGTCCTGTTGCTGTCCTGGGACGTCCAGGCGACTTCTTTTTCAATGCTGAACTCGTCTGTCTAAAATTTGACACCCACACTTTAATCGTAGCGTGATGTGGAACAGGATCATGACGCCCGAGTCCGAAATGAATTCGAAAAGCACGTTGTGTAGCAATTATCGAACCGCCGCATTCGATAAACCGCTCAATAACAAAAGCACGATGTTCACCAGACCAAGGCATGTTGACTACTGACAAATGGCATAAAACCGGCTTTCTAACGGTTTTTACCCCACTACTCTACCTGCTCCCTCTTCTGGGAAAAAGGGATTTGAAATCGGATAGGTTTTTCTGCCCCACCCTGTATATCTAGCTTATACAAAGGGCTAATTTAGTAATGTTGGTTCTGCTAGACCCAGAATATAATTCTCTAAAACTATTATTTGAGCATTTATTTCTAAAATCAAAATAAAATCATTTTATTCAAGAAAAAAGAAAAACTGTTAACAACTTTAGGTAATATATCACTTCCGGTTAGCCTATTTTAACTATAATCTACTATGTTATTACCATTAACATAAAAGTCTTATATACCAAATTTGACAAGTTTTGGATTATATTTTAAAATAGTTTTTCATTAAAATCTATTATAGGATTCAAGTAAAGTACCAGTTCTGGAAATTATATAATGACCAAAAAAGGAGGTGCACACCTAGATGTCAGTAGTCCTAAGTACAAAATTTCAACTTTCTACGGCTTAGTGTTTTTGAGTTTTGCGAGATACGTACGTACATACGTACGTACGTACAAACGTACACACGTCACGACGAAATTAGTCAAAATAGATTCAGGGATGGTCAAAATGGATATTTCCGTTGAAATCTGAAATTTTTCGCGATTACAATACTTCCTTTGCTATGTACAAGGAAGTAAAAAAATTCGCCCAGTTATTAATAATATCAATAATATTAGTACATGGTATAGTCGTTGTATAGTAATCTATTTTAAAAAGAGTTGCCCTAAATCAAGAATGTCGTACACGGCGCCGATTGAAATATATTATCGTCGTTCCTTTTTTTAAAAAATTTAAATAATCCTTAAAATGATTCTATCATTATAAGCATTTACGACAGTTTTTGATAAAATTTAAGTATTTTAAATGGAAACCATTTTTTTTGGGGATGTCAGTCCACAAGAAACCAAAATGTCGATGAAAAAGAAAAAATAAATTTATTTAATCCCTGGACCGACATCCCCAAAAAAATTGTATTCCATTTAAATCTACATTTACGGTTGAAAAAAATACATCCTAAGTTTAAGTATTTTATTTTTCATGAGTTTTCCCATATATGTATGCAAGTACATTTAAAACTACTTACGAAAATATATATTTTATGACACATAAAGTTTCTAGTTTTACAGTAATAATGTTTTTAAGTTTATATAAAATTTCGAATGACGTCACAGTTTTGCGGTCTAGTGTTGTCATTGTGTTTTGCAACCAAACGTATAGTCTTCAAAACGTCTGGGGTATTTAATGCCTTATACCATTTTTCCCTTACATCTTGAGCCATAAGAATACGAACAAAAAATTTACTTTTACTTCTCAACGAGTTATTCTCGTAGGACAACACAGAACATTATTGTACAACCATTGTAAATCAAACATAAATTGTATTTATTTATAATTTTTATTTAGCATATTTCGTTATTTGTAATTACTTTTTTTAAAAAAAAAAAACTTGTTGCAAGGATGTTGACGTTACTTTCAAAATATTGGTTATATAAGGATATGTTAGAAAAAAGTGACAGATCTGTTCATGTACAGTAAAAGCACGAGTACGGGTGTGCCTCACTATCGTGTATTTGTGTACAAAGCTGTGACGTTACAAAACCAAACTCAGAATCTTTATAAAGAAAATCATGAATGAGAAGTATAATAATATTAAATATTTTTTATGGATCTATGCATAATATTAGGTAATTTTTTCATTTATGGAAGAAAAATCAACATTTTTTCTTTTTGGTATGACCCCATTTTTAAAAAGGTTTACCAGCCGTGAGCTGAGATATTTGAAACCAAAATATAGTGAAAATACATTGCCAATATAGGAATAGTGCCTCACAATAAGGGAGGTTTTTTTTATAGTATCACCCATAATAAACGACAGATTTGTAAAAAAAAACTACGTAACGACAGTTCAGGTGACAGTTTATACATGAGTTTATTCTCTTCGAAAGACGGAAAATCTGTGATTTTCGATTATATTTTTACATTTTTTAAAAGAATTACACATGTATTTTTCTTAAATACCTATACTTATTATTTTTTTCATTATTATAACACATTTACAACAATTTAACTAAACTATTAAAAATTTGAGACTGTCATGTTAGAACCACCTTAACATCTATATTTAACAATTTTAATATTTTTCAATAAATAATTTGCATTTCAAGTGGTTTGCCTTTTAATAATAAAGTTTTGAATTAAAGTCTTGTACACATATTCTAGAGACAAAATCTATTAGTTTTGACAGACAGTAAACATTAAAGGGCATCCTACATCATAAGCAAAGCATAATAAATTTATTACTTGATAGCTTGCTACCAAGGGAGAAGTGACACACTTGGGCACATTAAGCAGATTCATCGAAAATGGGGCATGTTAACATAGTTAGGATACCAATCAATAAAAACATTTCAAGTGACGACAGAATGACGTCACAAAGCATGTGCTAGTGTGCGAGAAAATTCAATGTGTGGATAAATAGCCAACCGACTAATAAGCACAAATTTTAACATGGATAATTATTGATTTTATAATATATAGAATAAATATAGAACATGGTAATTTATTTATTTTTTAGAGCAAAATTAATAGTCGCCACAGGAATTTTTTATCGTCATTTGTTGTTGAGTTGTTTTTGTGTTTCATCATCATTACCAATATCTGCGTAGAAAGCAGACTGGCACACCCAGCAATGGGTAATATGCCGTGATGATATATTTATTTATTTAATGCTTATTTACAATAATGGAATCTTGATTACAATAATAAAAAATGTTAATCAATATTACAAGACACTACTATTACAACTCGATGGGATAAAATAATTTTTAGCGCTATCTATACTTTACATTGACAGTGATTTAGTACAATAATTAGAATACAGATCACTATATTTATGTAAATATGTATATCTATTGTTATCTGTTTGAAATTAAAACTTTTATCTAATTATAATAAATATGATATATTTACACTTGTGTTATATTTGTTATTTGTTGTAAATTAGTATTAGTTTTTAGGTAAACATTTATTTTAACTTCTGACGGACTAACTCCAACTCTAACATAAGTACGTCGCTTATATAGTTGCTCTAATATTTCTGGAATACTCTAGCATCATCTCGAACGACATAACATGCGCGGGTAATGACGCTTATCTCCCCCTTGTTTACATAACTGCCCTCACGTCGCTACCTCTGCACGCCGCATCTATGTTATCGATCGCCTACCTAGGCTCCTCCTATTTCTCTAGAAACGCTTCTATCAAAGGCTCGTACGCACTGACTGGTGGCTCGCGGACCAAATATCTTAGGTACCCTCTCACGTTACAATATTAAATCACTATATTCAGAATCTTGATAAACACACTGTATATTATGAAAGATAAAGTTTTCGCTATAGCTACTAGATAAATCATTCAATATCAGTGTTACACTATTTTTAATCATAGAAATTATCCACAATAACGGATTGTTCTGCTCCATATTGTGTAAATCATTTAAGAAATGGGTATAATTATTACATGTAAATATTTTAATATGTTTTATTACTTATGCAATACATACATTTTTCTGTAACCTAAAAAATCTTAACGAAACTATTTTTTCTTGTTTTATTATTTTAAATAAGTATAATAGGGCAAATATGGAAGCTCGTATGGAAGTTATTGATATTATGAAAAATAGTTACTACATAAAATTATAAGATATGCACTTTTATTTCATAATTTACTGCGTTAATTTTGACACCAACATGGCGGATGAGTCAGCTACGCATTATCTAGTAGCTGTAGTTTTCGCAGTGACGTCATTGGAATATTGTATTAAAAGAAAAAAGGTCATGACGTCATTCAAAACAACAAACTTTTTGTATGAATGCGCAAGAAAGAAAGAGAAACATGATAAATTATACGAGTATCTGTTAAAACAAGACAAAATATGTTTTCGATGATGTCACTGACACTGTTAATTTGGAATACTGTATGTATGTGCATGTGTGTAGGAGTATATGTATTTGTCATATCTCATTGCAAAATACGTCACATGGGCGTTTCATTAACCATCCACTATCATTAATAATTGGTTCGTCCGCTTGTTGTACTCGAAAATAACCCGTGCATTGCGTTCTGAATCAGGTCATGATTATAGCAGCATTTCGTGAAGAACCAATGAATAGTAATACGAAATACATAGTGTGTTAAGTGACCGGTTGTGGTTCTGGCGGCTCATGTTTGAAACCGACCGACGTCAACTTAGAAAATATTTTTTTGTAATAGCACAAAAGTGTAAAATAATTATGAATTGCGGTATTTCAGCTCCAATTTCTTTTTCAAACGAAAATCTTATACAGGGTGTTAAAAAAAGTGTTCGGAATTTTTAAGGGCGTATAGTACCTATAGATCAAAATAAGTGAATAAAGCCTAATATGGGTCAGCAAACTAACCGTTTCAAAGATAAGAGCTATTTTCAGAAATGTACTATCTAAGAAAATGAGAAAACAGTGTGTGGTATCAAATTTACGTTTTTCATTTAAGCCATTTTACAATAGGTGTTCTACATGTCCCCCTTTCATCTCAACACATGATTCATATCTTCTTATAAACGAATTTCTCACCTTTTCAAAAATTCCCGGTTTTACTCGAATTATCTCACAGGCATGTTCTATTCGCTCTTGTAAGTGAGTTACATTATTATTTGGAGAAGAATAAACTAAACTCTTTAAATATCCCTCGAGCAAAGAAGTTCAAAGGCGTTAAAACAGGAGACCTGGGAGGCGATGCCACTGTGCAATTTGTTTAAGTATTGGGGATTTGTTTTTACTGTTAATCACAGCAAACTAGATTGCATAATTATCTGCAACTCGGTTTCACTCGAGAATATCATCGATGATAATATCACTTGTTATATATATCGATTGATCGATCTTGAACGATCTTTATTTGTAAAAATCGGATTGATCTTTTATTTTAAAAAGATCGATCAATCGAAAAAATTTGATTTATCGGAAAGATCGATTAATTGAAAAATCGATTTTTTTTCAAAAAGACCGCTCAATTAAAAACAATTATATGAATTCCGGAAAATCGATCTTTATAATGATGTCGATCTTCTAGATTCTGAAAAATCTTTTTTTTAATATTTATTCCAAGATGGATGAAAAAATCTCTTGATTTCACCAGCATTTGGTGTTTCATGCGCGTTACGTGTATTTTTTCGTAATTTGATGTGCGTATGCGTAGTAGAAATTTACGAGTTTATATTAAAATCGATTTTTGATCTATTATTAAAATCGATTTTTTGATATAGTATTTCGATTTCATATTTAAAAATATTGATTTTTTGCTATTGATCGATCAAATCGATTTCAAAATTTCTAAGATCGCACAGCCCTAGTGTAGAGGAGCTTAGCCTTCGTTGTATGCACAACAGTCTAATAAATAGGCGTAACATGATTAATACAGAAAAATTATGCAATAAGTTAAACCTACACGTAACTAATACAAAATTAATGAAAATAGAATGAAGAATAAACATGAAAGAAAATGTTTTGAAAAAGTTTTTATCCTGATATGTTATGAGGAGGCTTTGCCTCCCCTGACGAGCCGCCACTGATACGTCATTTTATGAAATGCGTATTAATTTTCAACAAGATAGGCGTTTTAAACGAAGTGTTTTGGACGTAATTAGATTAAAAATACCTAAAAAAACGCACAAAAGTTTTGTTTAGAAAGATTGCGAGGGAAAATATCCTAATTATTCTATATTAGGGCGGACTTCAGACTAGGTAATGTTTTAAAATGAGTTTAAATTACTATAGTGGCTAGACTATATATCGGTGCAATAGTCTTTCATTCAATAAAATAAACCAAAATTAGGACTCGGAAGCAAAGATTTGTGATGATTTGATGAGTTTTTGTAGTAAAAATGCGAGGAAATACGGGAAATATCAGGGAAATACGGGAAATATCAGGGAAATACGGGAAATATACGGGAAATATCAGGGAATTACGGGAAATATCAGGGAAATACGGGAAATACCAGGGAATTACGGGAAATACGGGAAATATCCGGGAATTACTCGTTGTGGGAATTACGGTGTACAAAATTTGGGAGCGTGACTAACCCCTCGTTAATATATCTATGTTTTCGGAATCCATTTGTCAAATCAAAATTAAAATGTTTCAACTGTCACTTGAAACTGTCATTTTTCCCACCAAAATCATTGTTTGAAATACTATGAAATGATTGGACGCTTTCACAAATTTACATTTAGAATATAAAATATGGTGATATTTTAAACGTAAATTTTAAATCATAAATTTCTTAAATTCATCATGAACCTGTAAAAGCAGATATGTACAATTTATATTTATAAATGTAAATTCGTAAATCTAAATTTGTAAATTAAGTCCATCATAACCCAGCTATTAGTTTGCGGACCCATGTTTATTTGATTTTTTCACTTATTTTGGTCTATACTATACGCTCTTAAAATTTCCAAACACTTTTTTTTAACAGCCTTTATAGTAATAGTTATTTGTGTACCAAGTGAGTAAAGTATAAAGATATAATTTACTCACGAGTTGCATACAATTGTTTTTACATCTGCAATGGGAGCGTGAAAAAAAGTGGCGTAGCGTTTCATTATTTCACTCCGCAGCGTTAAAAAATGCACTTTTTTCTCACTTTCATGTATTAAAAAAGGCATACTTTATAAACCCATTTTAATGAAAAAAGGATACTTTTTTAACAGACGTATTTTAAGAATGTGACACTGCCGTCATGACAGCTCCGCAAAGTTCATGACTTAGGCGTAAAGGTCTCAATTTCAATTAACTGATACGCCATTGGACATACCTATAAGTTAAAATTGAGATCCTACGTCATTTACAATGAACTTCGCGGAGCTGCCGTGACGTCAGTGTTACATTCTTCAAGTTATTTTACTCTATGCAGTACTTTTTTTAGTCTAAGACGTAGCCAAAAACGCACATTGCCAAATCAGGGGAGTACGGCAGATGTTCTATTACTTTTTTCTGTTCCGTATTGTACTTGTTTGGACAGCAGACAGCATAATGTCCCGTATTTTATCGAAAAGATAAAACATTTTTTTTAGAGATTGCTAAAAGTAGTGTTAAATACTCGGCTAAAATAAAGTCTGAACTGTACCTAACGGTACCTATAGTTGCCAATTCATTGGGTCATGTTGAAAATGCTGTTATACTGAAGCGGCGGCACCGCAGGGCAAGAGACAGGGTGCGAAGAAGGGAAAAAGTTGAGCATCAGTCCATACTCATTTGACGGCGACTATAAATATGTATGTATTATGTTCCTGTATTATGGCGGTTTAATGAAATGGGGAATTTAGAATATTAGTGTTGCCATCTAGTGAGTTCTGAAATAACCTTTACGACAAAGACGACAAGCTGGAAGACAGACACCAAAGCACTACCATACTTAGATAGAATCTAAAACAGTATTTAAATGTGTTGGATAATTTTGTGTTTCGGTATTATTATTTTTTTAGAATTTATCTTCAGCAAACAAATCATTATTATAACAAAAGTGATTACTCATACATACGTCAAACACCACCGCAAAATAAAACAGCAAATATCAAATCGGA
The DNA here is from genome assembly GCA_963082715.1 of Harpalus rubripes. Taxonomy (NCBI): domain Eukaryota; kingdom Metazoa; phylum Arthropoda; class Insecta; order Coleoptera; family Carabidae; genus Harpalus; species Harpalus rubripes. The sequence continues at coordinate 25,887,599 of OY720461.1, read as the reverse complement.
TTAGGGCAATACGTTGAGAAGACAAGAAATATCATGGTAATACAAAACTATCTCTTTCTTCGAGCCTGTCGTCTTCTTCTAAAGACATGTAGTACTGGAGGGGAGAATGTGTGTTGTATGACGTCAATTTCAAAATTCCCCATTGTTTTAAAGTTCCGAGTTAGCTTTTATTAAACAGCCATGTCCATGTATTTAGTTTTGCAAAATCTGAAAAACCTAAGTTTACAACACCCAGAAATGGGTAATAAACTAATAAGTAGTGATAATGATGAAATACGCAATGTGACATTGAAAAAAAATACAGATTCATAAAGGAATATGTGTAACTATTGGAGCTAAATGCTTCTTAATATTTTTAGGTACCTATCTACAAATTTATAGGTAATTGAGAAAGTTTAGTTTTAAAAATAATGCATAAATATTTTACATGAAAGTATGCTGTAAGTGTATATAAGGTATGTGTTTGTTTCAAAGTAATGTTTTGAAGAAGAATTCCTTTAATTTTACGTTTTGCTAATGTTTTTATAACTGCGTACTATGTATGTACTATGTACATACTTAGATCTTTAATGCTCTTTTAAATATTTCATAAAAAATAATGAAACATCTACATTATGTAGTGTTTTAGTAGAAAAATAAATTTAAAGCAATTTAAAGAAAAAAAGAATGAAAAAATAATAAATAGTGAATTATGGTACAATTAGTGATGTGATGAATTTGTTTTTTCATCCGCGATTTTCGGAAAGAAATTTAGTTACTATTTTTTCCGGAATTTTTCTGGAAATATTATCCCGTGAATATAATTTCTGAAAATTTCCCGTAAATTTTCAAAGATTTTGGCCTTCATGTTTTGTGCAAATTGTTATAAATAATTATTAAATAAAATAAAAATTAAAATAAATTGTTATTCTGGGTAATTTTATTTTTAGGAAATATAAGTACTTGCGAAATTTAGTACCTACGATGCTTTTGAATTTTACTCATTTGAGATGAATATTGCACCTTTACTTTATTTAAGAACTATGAAAATATATTGAATATTTAAAATATGGGGCAGTATTTTTTATTAGTTCTTACAGAGTCGCTCTACTCGTATGTATGACCCATAGTGCATAAATACAGGATGCCCATTTACTTTAAATTGAATAATCACAGTAGGTATAAGAGCAAAACAAAATTTTAAAAATCAAGTCACTTATGAAATGTATCATGGATTGCCTATTCATGAATTTTCAGGGGTGGGGGGGACTTTTAAAATGGGCACCTTGCATATTGATTGATACGAGTATAATTATGTATTCTTTTTACTATAATTTCACTGAATAATATAACTAAATAAACTTACAGTTACAATTTTTATTCATATCTGAAATTCCTGGGGAAATTTTCAGAATGATATTATTCAGAAAATTCCTCGGGAAATTTTACAAAAAAAAACTCCGGGAAAATTTCTGGGAATTTTCCCGTATCTTTAAATTTCTGGAATTGACCCATCTCTTGATACAATATGATGTTAATATAAATGCAAGTTTATCTCACGTTGCTAATAGCAGCGTGGCATGACTTTTAGCTGACTGGCCGAATGGACCTTTTCAATTTAAAGAGATAAAAAATATGCGCAATGGAGATCTGCGCATAGTAAGAACAACTGAGATCTATGGCGTTTGTTTCTAAAAAAATTAAACGTAAAATGTGAGAATATCTCAGATAACTTTAAAAAATCTTATCGAAATAAGTTACAAAAGCTTTTATTGAAGTTAAAATATCTAACAATGCAAATTTTCACTGAGAATACAGGTATTTTAATAACTGCAATATTTTTGACGTTTCGTTTGACAGCCCAACTGGCAGTTGTTCGCGCCATTTTCTTACTATTTGCAGCGATAGACACAGATAGCCGTTAAATTACAAAGGTCCACTATAAACAACATTATTTATTTAAAATCGCCATGGTTATCGCATCATTATTGAAATAAGTATTCTTATGAAACACATTAGATGATATGAATAAAACAAGAGTTTATACTCTGATCATGTAATAGGAGTAAATACTCAAAGGAGTATCTTCTTCTACAGTTTTATTCTTACGAAACGAAGTATCTACTTGCATTTTTGGAGTAATAAATATAGTATACTCATCTTTATTCATATCACCAATTACTGTACATAAGAATTATTTTTATTAAAGTAACTGGTACATTATAATTATGTGTTAAATTTAGTTTACCCTTAAAATGTCCAATATTTTGTAAAATTTTATTACAAACGAGATGTCCAAAGATAAGATGATTTTACTGTTATAATACATCTGCTTGTATTGAAAGCATTGGCGCCCGTCATACCGGCGCCAGTGGTACATCTCAGTAAAATAGGTCGCCTACATTCCAGACAACACTCGAGACTTACGCGCTTTCCTACGAATCGAATTAACAGTTTTACGAAATCTTTAATTTGTATGGATCACCAAAATATCTATAATAGCTCGTATTACTAAGAGATATCTACATTGATAATGCCGAACAGATTTCATGGTTGTCAATATTTTTCATATAATTATACTCATTTTACCTCCCGCTCAGAGGCGTAACTACTCATTGATGTGTTGGCCCATCTGCTGGCCCACCCAACAAATTTAAAGATATTTATGCTCTGTTCCATTTAAGCCATTCAGCAGATGACGCTGATATCAGCGCCAATTTCAAGTAGGTAGCCGAAATTACATTGGGTAAACGCATCTCTTGTCTCCAATTTCAGCCAATCAGAGAGTTCAATACTATGCCCTATTCTTTACAATACTGAACGGCTTAAATGGAACAAGGTATAGTTTATTTTATAAAAGACAGTTGCAGAATAAACATATTAGATTGTATGTGAGCCTACTGCCAAAAATAAGAAGGGTTATATGCCAGTACGTGGAAAAAATTGAACTATTTTTCAAAAAATTGCCCCAATTCTGTAGCAAAATTATTCTTTCTTAGCAACATTAATAATAATTGCAAACATTGTATGAAAGATGACACTTACATTTGTTTCTATTGAAATTAATTAAAATTTTCAACAATGTTGCTAGTATTAAACAACTATCTTACAGAATTGAGGTGAATGTTGATTAATATGTAGCTAATTAATTTAGCGGAGGATACCATTCTGGACACGCCAGAGATATTTGTAATATAGTATATAAGAAAAGTATCTAAACTAATAATAGATAATTATACCAACTATTTTTGATGAATTCACAAAACTGAAATTATTTTACAAAAATTAAAATATGTTTAATTAACGTTTACGACAAATTTTACATGGAATATAGTAAATTGATAATTCCTTATTACATTATTTATCAACATTGAAATAAAATAAAATTAAATAAAAAAAAATATTTTTGCTCGTATCTAAAACCAAAATTTGGAAATCGATTACGAGACTTCAATAAAGATTAGTTTGATATTTTTAAATTGTTGAATTAAAGTATGTATTTGAAATAAGCATAGAGCACCGTAATTCAATGAGGAGATGTATTCATATTAATATGTCAAAAAGTAAAGAAGACGGTAATTTTTGTAATGCACATTTAAAATTAAGTATAGAAAATGTTTCCTTTTGCTAAGTATTACACAAATTGATGTGCTAGCAACAGAATATCATTTACTTCCCAACACAATAAAATTGTAGGAAAATTAATGTAAAACTGTAATAAAAACAATAATGGCCCTACAGTTTTATAACATATTTATGAATTAAATTTTCTGGGAACTTAAAATTAGTAGTCATTGCATTAACAAACCGAATTTGCAGTGCCAGTTCTGTTTTCAAATTACTAAGATGTATTTATAATTTTTGTTTATTTTGTCTTACCGTTTCTATGCTACTATCTATAATCCATATATTATGGTGATATGTAATTTTTTATTGTAATACTGTTCGTATGATATAAGTATGGCCCACTCACAAAAATAGTCAAATATCGCACATTACCAAATTAGGTGTGTATGGCAGGTGTTCTATTACATTTTTTTTTTGTCGCCAAAAACTGGTCTAATTTAACAATCGAAACATACGGGGTCTTGTGACCGCGTGCCTGAGTGTCTGGTCGCAAATCTGGTGACCGGGTTCGATCCCGATCGACGCCAAATATTTAGAATTTTAAATGGCACAAAATTAACCCCTGTAGTGCACTCTCTACGCGCCAGCATTGAGTGCCTGTGAGATGACGCCTGGTAAACGCCCGCAATACCGAAATCTGTGTACAAAGCAGGCACACCCAGCAATGGGCAATATGCTGTGATGATATATTATTATTATTAGCTGGATTGCAGTTTATCCAGAATAGTAGAAATTGCAATTTTTTGTTGTAATGTCTTATTTTAGCTCAAATATAATATGGAAACATAAAATTGGAGCGCGGAAACAGGTATATATATATATATATATATATATATATATATATATATATATATATATATATATTTTGGAAAAATATTTTTTTTAAATCCTGACAAAAACAATACCTAACGCAGACGTATTTTTTAAGAAATTTTAAAAAAAATCCTGACAAAAATAATACCTAACTAACACCAGGCACACACATTCGACATCGCTCGGCCCATTATTTTCATGTTAGTTTACAATAGTTTGACAGATGAACACAAAATTATAAATAAAAAATGTTATAAAACGTAGGATAAGAAGGAGAATAAGACATAATTTTACCAAATATACGTTAATTGAAACAGTATTATTCGTATGAAACCGTAAGTAAAAATTTGTAGTTCATCTAACCTAATTTTTATCAGAAAAAATGCCAAAATCTCTATAAATATAGCTTTCCGCACCCAATTTTTAGCGGTATTTAGTGTTTTTAATGGTTTACCAAGTATATATAACCATTAATATAAAATTCTTGAATTCTGGATAAACTGCAATTTAGCCTTATTATATTAAACATTACTTCAAATAACAGCTAATTACTAACTGTTTAAAATGATAGTGCAAATTTTGTTTGCCTCGTAAACAGTGGAACTCTGTTATTACGAACATGATTACAACGATGTAATATTAAATTTATATTTAAAATTCAAGGCATTTCTGTACATTTATTTCACAGTTAACAATAACATGCTAAGAATATTTGAGTTATCTTTTAAGAATATTTTATGTAAACTGAAATCATTATACCCAGATAATGAGTTGGCTTAAATTACTAAATACGTTTTCTTAGAAAATTATTTTATAAGACTTCTTTAAGTTGAAAAGGCTCTAAGTGCCAAAAAAAATAGCTGAAGTATCTTTCTTAAATAATAAGAGGTGATTGAAATGTAAAGCTAAAAATAGAACTAATATAGGTAAACAAGTACAAGTATTAAAATATTGTAGCTCATGTCAAATGGTCGTACGTGTTTAGAATGTGTAAACAAAATGGATAAAATTATTAATAAATGCAAAAGTTGCAACTAGCCGTACATGAATATACAGATTAAATATTTTTCTTATTTTTCCTGTTTTACAATATACAGGAAGTACCGATTACAATTTGAATAATTTGAAGATTACAAATAACAACATAACCTAATTTAATAGTGTTTTTAATTATTCTTAAAAAACTACTTTCCAAATTGAGCGAGAAATTGAAGGAAGTAAACTTTATTCAGACTAGGAAGCGAAACATTTAGGTTTTACGGTTTTAAAAATTCGCTATTGTAACTGTAATTAAACATTTTCAATTTACCAAAGTGTATGAACAAATATTTTTTATCCAACAATTCATTTTCTTTTAAATAATTTACTATAAAAAAGTAAAAAGTATTCAGTAAATTTTGTATTTGGTACGTGTTTCCTTGGTTAACAAAAAGAAGAGATTACAATAAATTTAAATAATTTAGACTGCATCTCCAACGTTTTCTTATGGTAAATAACCTAAATTTAGAATATCTGATTAGAAGATAGCATTTTATCTTAATATAATAAACATATTTCTATTAATTGTAGCAGTAACCTTATAATTAGGGTTAAACAGAATTAAATGAGAGCATACATTTTTTTCTATCAATAGTTGAGCAATTTTGTGTTAAGTGTTTACAAGAAAATCTATTTTTAAAACTCGAGCATATAAAATACACTCAACAGATATCAAGAGGATAACATTATACAAATACAAATCATTTTTAATTGAATTCAAAGTATATTTGGATAATACATATATTTCTTAAATCAAAATAAAGTAACCTTGATTTTTTTCTTCATCAACGTTCTACTCAGTGCTCATCATAAATTGTTAACAATATCTTAAGTCTATTTATAGACTATGTTTGTAATAATAAATAAAACGATTATATTCATCTATGGTAATCACAATGTAATATAAAACAAATATGTTTAAAACATAAAAAATGATTCCAAGTATTGCCAATACATAAGAACAGGAAAATGATAACAATTTAACAAGAATTTTATAGGAAATTCCCGATTTGAACCTGTCATAGGTATGCAATATAAAATTTACCCCCAATTAATTGAATTTTTATACACAAACTGCATCTGTACTTAAAAATAAATACTAAATCAATTACCATACTTAATAATGATTCAAAATAACATTTACAACAATTGAAAATCTATAAAAATATATGTAAACAATCATATCAACACATACCTGATACAATTAGCGCCTCATTAGGACCTACGGTGTGAATATTTCCCATTGTGGTGTTGATAAATTAACACAAAAATTTAATCACAAATGCACAATTTCTACCAAAAAGCTATGTAAAAACTAAGTACACTATCAATAATTCATTGCTAAAAACACTCAACAATCATACGAACTAACAACGCCAGCCATTTGCGTAGATCAAACTGACATGCGTCGCTAGGAAAGCTGCGAAATACTGACAAGTTTTGTTTTACAAAATTTTACGAAATAGTAAATAATTTGCATGTATATATTTTTATATTAAACAATAACAAAATTAGATAATAAAGTAATTTACAAATCCATATATATTCTCAACCGATAAGATTTTATCTCTAGTGGAACATGTGACGTATGTCTGAGTTTATTGAATCAATGCTACCAATAAACTCAAAATAAAATGCTTCGAGTAAATAATGTAATATGAAGATTATTAAATGATTTATCTATTTCAAATGTATAAAATTCATATATATTGTTATATAACAATAGCTACATTAATAATAATGTAAATTATGCAATATTTAACGATTCGTAATAGTTTTTGAAACGCTCAAGTTCCAGGTTATGTTTGTAACAGTGGATTATATGACCGGTTGTGGTTGAGGGTAGATTTGTGTTGATTGTAGACTGTACAGGTATGTTTCTGTAAATATTTAACAAATAAACTAATTAATTACATTTAATGTTACTTTTTTATTTAATAATCAATCATTTATAATTTTAATACAAAGCGTGCAATTGCTTTCGTTGTATGTATAGTTTTTCAGCATTAAAAGTTACTTCAACGTCGTATATTTTTCTATGTTTTACGAATAAATTCGTATTTATTTATATTTTTCCTTTCAATATTTGCAAGACTGATTGATAAAACACGTTTTAAATGTTTTAAAAAGTAAATAATTTAAAAAGTGAACATAACCTGTAAATATTTAAATGTGTCACACTGACAATCATTTTTAACCATTTCTTCAATGTCCATCATATTCTTTCTAGATATTCCACAAAATGAGTGATAGTAGTGACTTAGACAGACAAATTGAACAATTAAAAAAGTGTGAGATTATCAAAGAAGCTGAAGTAAAGGCATTATGCGCGAAAGCAAGAGAAATTTTAGTAGAAGAAAGTAATGTACAAAGGGTTGATTCTCCAGTTACTGTAAGTATTTTTATTATTACTTTAAGGTGTAATTATTATCAAGGTTTATGTTTTAGGTGTGTGGTGATATTCATGGACAGTTTTATGATTTAAAAGAACTATTTAAAGTTGGAGGAGATGTGCCTGAAACAAACTATTTATTCATGGGAGATTTTGTTGATAGAGGATTTTATAGCGTAGAAACATTCCTTTTATTACTAGCACTAAAAGTAAGTAAAACATTCATACATTAATACTATTTTTGTGGGTTCGGGCGAACCCTAAATTCAAACATTCATGCAACAAATACATCAAATATAACTGTCACAACTGATGCAATATAGGTTTCATTAGCTGATTTCTCCAATTGGTCAATATATCAACCATCTGACTCACACTTTTTCGGCAAAATGATTTCTAATTATTCATTACGCGATCTTTCCTAACATAACTACTTACACCATACAAATACTTAATTTCGACGGCAATCACTCAGTTTTTGTGTTTTTGGATCATTGCGCAATATTCAATACCTTACATCAAAACAGGCTCAAACACTTCATTATTCACACTAAACACCTCAACGTTAATATTTCTAATAAAAGTACCCAGACTTCCAATTACCTTTTACTTCCACACTTTGGTAATTCATTTTTTTTTTTAATATGAATTTAAATTTAATTTAAAGACATATACTGTATTTCAGATAAAAATAGACTTGGTGGCGTTGCTGCGCCAGCCTGTTTTACACACATAAAACTTATGAATTAGTTTTGTTTCGCGTATGACATACTTGACAGCTCAAAACGTCAAAATTTGATCATTTTTAATTATTTAGTAAATAAACAGTTACTTAAAGTTGTTAAATAGATTATAAAGTCAAAATAGAATAAATAATATACCTACTTTGCATATTGCTATTGTAAACTTGGTTTGCGTTTAGACAATCAGAAAGCTGGAATCGTTAGCCCTATCTTACTCCTAAGTCTATTCTTGTCTGAAATACAGTATAGTATAAATAGATCCACGACACGATTATTTTAAAAAATGAACGTCTCGTTAAATGTCAAATTAAGTTACATTAGTACAAACTAGATCTTTTTGTAACAAGTGCGGAAAATTGGTGAGACGAACGCAAATTTTTCTGAATGTTTTGTAAAATTTCTTTCTACAATCTACCAAAAATTACAAAATATATGTATTCTAATTATCTGCTACTTGGGAGACTACGTATGCTATTTTTAAGCGGTCATACCATGACTTCAAATAAATATATAAACAAAAATGTTTTTTATTATTTCCTGACCTGTTGCGGGAATTAGCCATTTCCCACACTCATTTTGAGTTTGAGAACACTTATTTCTTGCATTATTTTAGAAAAATATTTTACAAGCTATATTTAACATTTTTGGAAATCATAGTATTTATTGCAAATTTGTTTTTATCACGTCAACAAAAGCTTATATTCAAAAAAATGCGAAATGAGCCTATTTCACATTTTTAACACATATTTTAAGTAAAAGTTTATGCAATATTTTGCATAGTAATAAAAAAATTATTTTAATAAATTATTAAATAAAAAGATTAGCGCCAAAAATAGTCATGAAAAACAACCCCTCCCTCCATTCCTGTGACGTCAAATTACATACTGTACATAGTACGTCATTCATAGCCAATAGGAAAACAGTTTACGTTATTTATATAAATAAAGAAGGCGATAGTTTGTCACCTATTAAGCTGTGTCGGGAGCGGTATGAACTTTGACGTCACATTTTGTTTCACATCACTTGAATTTTCTAAATTTAAATATCCGATGGTTATTTCGTGATATTTCCAAACTTGAGGCTATTTAAAGAATAATATTTTTTGAAATTTAACGCTAAAAAAGTATATAAAAATTCTTGCCTTAATCAAGACAAAGTACTAAGTTATATTGTCAGAATATAATAATTCAAAAAATTCTCCTTTTTTTCTTGAGGTCCGTTATCCAGATCGTATAACTCTAATTCGTGGCAACCACGAATCGCGCCAAATCACCCAAGTATATGGTTTCTACGATGAATGTCTTCGCAAATACGGTTCCATAACTGTGTGGCGGTACTGTACCGAAATATTTGATTATCTATCGTTATCTGCTATCATCGATGGCCGTATTTTCTGCGTACATGGTGGCTTGTCCCCCTCTATCCAAACGTTGGACCAAATTAGAACGATTGATAGAAAACAAGAAGTGCCTCACGATGGCCCCATGTGCGATTTGTTATGGAGTGACCCCGAGGATACACAAGGATGGGGCGTATCACCTCGCGGAGCAGGGTATCTGTTTGGGTCGGATGTAGTAGCCCAGTTCAACGCGGCGAATGATGTTGATATGATTTGTAGAGCACATCAACTTGTTATGGAAGGGTAAGTTATTTTTTCTTTTCTATGCTTTGAAATAGAAATTTACGCTATTCATGAATTTGTTTTTATTCGCCGATTTCAATAATGGGTTCGCTAAAATGTTACGGTTTGGTTCCGGTTCGTTTTGGTTCGGTACAGATACGGGTTCGATGCCCTGTTTTTGATTTATAAAGTACATATAGATATACAAATTTAAAAATAAATTTTATCAGATGATAGCGACAAGTTTTGTTGATCGATTCTACGGTTAATCAAAAGATAACTAAAGTTTCGCTCGATTTTTCTGGTGTCACCAAGGTCAGCTCATTTGAAAAATATTTTCCGGTAAATTTAGACATGTGAGTCAAATATAAAATACCTCATAACTAGTTGCGACAGGAGATTGTAAAATAATATTGAACAAAAGTATATAGATTTATAGATATTTAGGTTACGGTATCATATTCATATACATTATGTAATAGTCGATTGTACATGTTTTTTTAGTAAGCAAATTATTTTCATAATAGCTTACATATTTTAATGCACAGTGTTACAGCCCGCGAGCAGACACGTGACTCTAGCAACCTTGACGTGCTTAGAATCAGCTGATTTGTGTGCGCTTGCCACTTTGACAACAACAAAATTTTGACATGTTTTGATTGTGAAGGGGTTTCCACTATTTTTCAATTTTTTTATATGCTATTTCTCATGAAAACTTATATGTATTACAATAAATAAAACATTTTTATCATAACAGGTTTTCTGTAAAAAAGATATTGAAAACAGTATTTTTTGCAACTCGTTTGAACGGCCAATTTTTTCCGCCCCGACAGCGCGTAATAGGCCGGCTAATGTAGCTTATGCTCAACAGATGGTGCATGAGTCTCTAGTGGCGTCAACTGTCAATTGATGGTGTACTAACACTCTTCTATTACAGTTTTCTTGAACTAACGCATAGGGGCAAGGATAGGAGTTTTCACTGAACTACAAACAAATATTTTATTTCAAACTGAGTTTGTTTGTGACCTTACAATTCTTAGAATTAAAGAACTGAACTTCGAATCTTTCGAGTACGGGGTCAAGATAATAAGACTTACAAAATATTTGGAGAGATAAATTATATCATACATAATTTATAATTTAATTTGTTACGAATCCTAATCAAAAATTCCAAATCCCTCGTCAACTGAACATCTGGGTGGAATGTTTGTATCCTGGTTTTTCCACAAATATTCTTTTACGGGTGTTTCAACTTGTAAATAATTATAGGCAAAGGCATAACTTCTGGTAATCCCTTGAATTCGTTGCTGGAGATTTACCAAATACTTTACAAATATTTAACCCACGAAATACAATAATCTATAAAATACGTATACCTTAGAAAATGCTTTACCAATATAACATACGGCAAATAATAATAATAATTGTATTGTATTCACATTTTTAACTAGTTTATAATACGTACTTCATTATTTTTTAAATATTATGTTCCAATTTGAATGTGCTGCCATCTATTATCACATAGGTAGTTATTGAATGTATTTGATGTATGTAGGTAAAATCGAATATTGTAAACTACTCCCATCACACACACACACACACACACACACACATATATATATATATATATATATATATATATATATATATATATATATATATATATATATATATATATATATATATATATATATATGTATGTATATAGAAACTAAAATCGCTCCGGCAAATGACGTCGCTGGCTGGCAGCGTTTCAAACGTAGTAAATTGTTTTCATTCAATTTTAAAAAATTGGAAATATATTTAACCGTTTAAGTAGGGTTTTCAGAAATGTTTTATGATATATTTTAGTGTTATTTTTCAATATTTTGATTACAGTGGAAACCCCCATTTCCAAGCTAATCAAGGAATTTTTGCAAGAAGTATAAAGCTGTGTCCCCACTGCGTAGGTTTGCCACAAATCTATCGTTCTTTGGGACTTTAGTAATAGGAATGACAAAGATGGGCATAAAAGGTACGATAGTTTAACAGATATTGCTGTTTTCTTTGGTGAATCTAAAGATAAAATTGAAATGTGACATCGTTCAGCCGAGCCGAATCGCAAAGCCGATGAATTGGGGACGCAGCTTTCAGCTTATCTTTAGATTCAATCAAAGAAAACCGTAATTTCTGTTGAGCTATCGTGCCTCTTATACCCATCTTTATAATTTTTATTACTAAAGTCCAACAAAACGGTACATTTCATTTGTATTAATTCATTGCCGAGCGGCCTTGTCAAGTGGCAAAAGCCAACGCAGTGGGGACGCAGCTTTAGCTTTCCCGGGCATTTTACAGGGTGTTCACCGCGACACCGGAACATAGGACTTTAACATGTAAAATCATACTGTCGAAATTTCCTGCATCCCTAAAATAATTATTTTAGCTTAAAAAATAGAGCATGAAACATATCAGAATCAATAAACAAAATATAACGGCAGAAATTATAAACTATTATTCACGAAAAAAGACTTTTCAAGGTCATTTATGAGCCGTCTAATATAATATTACTTGCAGATAACTTCACTGAAAAAATAAATGTACTACATATATTTGAAAATTTTGTTTCTTTTCAAATCATGCCTTTCTCAAAATTTTATCTTCTTCACCTACGTTTTTGCATAAAACAAAAACAGATTTGACGTAAACCATAAAATAATAATTTGATTTGAATGTCAACGCCACTGGATAAACATTTGTACAGAGGGCAGTGTAGTAGTTAATTACATGTCTGTAACTGTACGACATACGTTACTACTATTTTTAGTGTGTTAGAAAGTAATGGCACTATTAAATAGTCAAATAATCTTCCTTTTTCTAACACAAAATATTCCTATACTCTGTTCCATTTAAGCCATTCAGCAGATGTCGCTCGCATCAGCGCCAGTTATAAATAGCCGAAATTATATTGGGTAAACTTGTCTCCAATTTCAGCCTATCAAAGAGGTCAAAACTATTCACTATTCTCTGCAATACTGTATAGCTTAAATAGAACAAGGCATAAGTTACTGTAAATACTGTGTATTCTTTCTTAGGACAAATGACCTTTAATAGTCATCTTTCGTGAATAATAGTATACTCTATTTTTCGTAAGGCTGTGTCCGATGTCGAATTTTGCCATTTACGGTTTAGGTCTACTTCACATTAATACAACTCTAAATGGCACACTAATGTATTCATTGGTTTGTATGACAACACTGACAACAATAAAAGGGAATTATACAATTCGATTTAATTGGATGCTTCAGATTAAATGTTAATATTATATTTCATAAAACAGAAGCTATAAGAAGGTATTCTTTGACACTAAATTTGACATTTTGCACAAATTATAGCAACGAACATGATTTGTTCAATTACTGCGCGTCAACTTCAAGGCATAGTGTGCTTGTACAAAACCTAAAATCGTAAATAATGACGTCATTTAGGGCATATAAATTTAGGATTTTGATATTAGGGTGATAAATTCTAACGACTAGTTTTTAACCAATCATGATGCAAAATAAAACCAATGGGAACAGTATTATACTGAAAAAACTCCGTTACCCCGATAAATTTCTGCTACCAAGTAAATAAACAGTTGTTATTGTTTATAACTGTCAGTATGACAGTTAATTAATATTTCAAATTTAAAAATAAAATAATAATAATAATTAAAGTGTTCCTTTTTGCGTTGTCTTTGGAATTTATCTCACCAAATACCACACGACCTCTCTGATTTTCTGAGATAAACTTTTATTTTTAAGCACTCATTCTTTTTGCTTTTAAGCAAAATCACTCAAGCAAACTGACATTAGGTAAAACTCCTCCTTCGGAGTCGGGATTTACCATGCAGTTTTCTTTCGTGTTTGTTGCTAAGCAAAAAAATTCGTGCAAAATAAAAATTTGTTGATAAAGGTCTTGTGATATTACTTCTTATAAAAATGCAACATCGGACACAGCTAAGAATATAGATAGGAGCAGTTTGATATTGTTTTTTGCTTGAATAAATCCCCGATATTATTATATTTACCACGTATTTACTTTTAATAAATTGACAACATATTTTGCACATATAAACTTCATTGACAGAGACTAAGGAGAATCAGGAATACTGACACTATCCTCATATTAGGGTACTATACCATAGTCAAATTTTAACTATCTTAAATAAGAAGACGTATTTATAAATTAATGAATATTAGTGAAAAAAAAACTAATCAAAACAGACAAACTCTAGCGCCATCCTCCGTCATACTTTGTGTCATAATATTGTCAAACTCAACTGTTTCAATGTTCTATAATTTATTAAGGCAAAAATGCTTATTATTTATGCTTAATAATAATTTCTTTGTGAATATAACGTATAAGTTTTTATATAAAAATATTTCAGCTATTCGCAATCGAAATTAACGATAGAGCTGATTTTCGAAACAATATGGCCGCCATACGATGGGTTTGACATATGACAGTTCACATTGTTCACTGTGTATATGTATACAAACCGAGTTTAAAAACTTATTTATATGAAGGCGATAAGTTAAAATATTTACACTACAAACTCAGCTGTCACTTATTTAATATGGCACTTGCACGATTGCTTTTCGTAGTACTGATTTGCGCCACTAGAGGGATTTTTTAAATTTACGATTGCGAATACAAACATAAAAAAATCTGTTCTCTCTAGAACTAACAATTTGTCGACCATTGGAAGTACGAGCTACGTCACGCAAGAAATTCTTAACTTTAAAAATTCATATCGCTTATTACGTAAAATTTTTAAGTCGCGTTTGCACTAAACTTCGTATTTAATCCTGTTCTTACAGGAAAATAATTAAAAAATAATGGTATATGATTCTATTGAAATAAAAATAACTAGATGTCACTACTATCCGTACCAAATCTGTATAAAACACTCGGTAAAATTTGATATCGCAGATTTGAAACGGCCATAATAAGCGTAGCGCAATTCAATGAAGTTGGCCATGGTTAAAGTCCTATGTTCCATTGTCGCGGTGAATACCCTGTATAACAAAATAGTCAATACTAATAAAAGTTATTATATTATGTGGTATTTCTGCGATTTTTATTTATCAATATTTTCATAAGAATATAATATAATATGTTCTGCGTTGTCGTTGCAGTTACAAATGGCATTTCAATGAGACAGTGCTAACAGTGTGGTCGGCACCAAACTATTGCTACCGCTGCGGAAACGTAGCCGCTATCCTGGAGCTGAACGAGCACCTGCAACGTGACTTCACGATATTTGAGGCCGCCCCGCAAGAGTCTCGCGGCATTCCATCCAAGAAGCCACAGGCAGATTATTTCCTCTAATTTATCCTAGCCACACGTTATATCATAAATGTATTTATAGACGTCGGTTATATTTTTTGTAATCATTTCTAGTATAAGTAGTTCATTCAATCACAGTGTTTTTTTCGATATTATATTTAGTTAATATAAGCAACACTGAATACACTGAATTTTTACTGGGGAATTCTGTGTGATTGGTGTTAAGATTATTTTAGACAGACTCATGTAAATGTATTTGTTTCTTGAATTGTTGTACACATCAGATGAATCAAATTTATCTTTAGCTATTGTTTTGTATGTATTGTAAAAAATCACTACTGCCAAATAAAACCAGTTTTATATATTAAAATTTATAATATTTCTTTCAATTTCACTTTTAAGCTGGATTCAGAGATTTCGTAGTAAACACAGCATAGGAATACACAACACAGGAAAACATAGAAACTTAAAACCAATTCAGAGATTGTACAGAAAACATAGAACTATTGTATGTACATAAATTCATGTCAGAAAATCCATTCTCTTTTTGTCGTAGAGGATCGGCGACTTCTCCACTAAGCTGATTAACTTTATGTCTTGTTCATAAGAATCACTAATTTTTTAAATAATTTTAATAAATACAACTGCAATACAAAATAACTTAAAAGTTGTCTTAGCCAAACTTCAAAACAAATGTCAGCAAGTTGTCAACATTAACGCGCTGTAGTAGTAGGCATGGTGTAACTACGAATACGCACGAAAAATAGCGCACATGGCCGAACATGGCAAAACATAGCTTCGGAATAAAATATGACCAATTCCCCATGTTTTGCTGTGTTGTGCTATGCTATGTCTGTAACTCTGAATCAGTGCACGCTTTTCCGTATGTTCACTTTCTATGTTTTTCTGTGCTATTCTATGCTATGTTTACTACGCAATCTCTGAATCCAGCTTTACCATAGCTCGAAATTTTCATGGTTAAAACTGTCTAGGGTGCGTTCCAAAACCTTACTCTGGGGCATGGTGTAGAATCTATAGGTGAGTGCACGACGTATTCCAATGCACGAAGAATGGCTTACTAACTGGGCTAGTTCATACAGTGTACCGCTAGATGTCAGATTTTGTTGCGACCCGGTTTTTACACGAAATATTTAAAATATTAAATTATTCATACATAACGCGTAATATTCTATATTTTCAATCATTATCTTTTGTCATTTTTATGCATGTATTTTGTACAAATTCCATACAAAAACGTTTCTACACTTCCAGTAAAATTATAAAACAACATATGTCAAATGCACTTGACATTGACACCTTTCAATCAGAAATTTATTTTAGTACCTGTTTCTGTGATTATGAGTAGCTGGCTGCCGCTAAATTGCACATTTTGGCACCTTAAAAAGACTATATTTCTCTTTATTTGATCCATACCCTGTTGTGAATCTTGTAGCAAAACATTTTTTGTCAAATAGTAACTCGTCGCGTTAGCGCCATTTTGCTGGGGTATCAGGTATGATAAATTATGTTCCAAAATTGTTGCGCTTACTCTGCGAGTTTCTGCTATAAACGTTTCAAAATTCGGAGTACGCAGTCTAAAGTTTACTTCTCGTACGCTGCTACACTATACTCAAAATTATTGACTCTGTCGGGTCTAATAATAAAACCATAAATATCGCAATTATGATAAAGCGGCATATACCTTACTTTCTGCAGTATAATACGGTTTGACATCGACTAATATTTTTGAGCCGCTTTATCCATACACTGAATCTTTCGTCTACCTGGTATGCATAGGAAAGTAGCCTTACAGTCCTTTAACATAAATTCTATTTTTGTTAGAAATAATCTCTTATGGGAATGAAAACTGTAGTCCCAAAAATGTTCTAAACAATTTGTTGTACAGTGGTTTTGAAATTTCCGTCATGATTCACACGATATTCACTGCATATTGAACTTACTCCAAGATCAATGTATAAGTAAATAAAATTATATAAGATAGCAGTGCTTTTATACTATACATTTGTACAAGGGATGATTAAAATAGCGAGAAATATTAAATACAAAAATTAAATCTGCTCCCAGGCTTAAAAACCAAGAAGCAGATTAGGTATTCTATGTAGTCATTAAAGACAGCTGTGCTTTTATACTGTACATTTGTAGAAAGGATTATTAAAATAAAAAGTTATTTTAATAACTGTACAATAACATAAATATCCGGTTTCGTTTAATGTAATTAACTGTGAAGTTTTAGCAAATAATTATCATCAGTATTGTATATTTATTTTACGTACAAAAAGATTTTAATAACTGTATATTTGAGCATTCCGAAAATTTAAGTTAATTTATATTTTACAAGGAAATATTTAGCACCTAATGACTATACAGAATACCTAATCTGCGTCTTGGTTTTTAAACCTGGGGGCGGATTTAATTTTTGTATTTAATATTTCTCGCTATTTTATTCATCCCTTCTACAAATGTATAGTATAAAAGCACAGCTATCTTATATAATTTTATTTACTTATACATTGACCTTGGAGTAGGTTTAATATCCAGTGAATATCGTGTGAATCATGACGGAAATTTCAAAACCACTGTACAACAAATTGTTTAGAACATTTTTGGGACTACAGTTTTCATTCCCATAAGAGATTATTTCTAACAAAAATAGAATTTATGTTAAAGGACTGTAAGGCTACTTTCCTCTGCATACCAGGTAGACGAAAGATTCAGTGTATGGATAAAGCGGCTCAAAAATATTGGTCGATGTGAAACAGTATTATACTGCAGAAAGTAAGGTATATGCCGCTTTATCATAATTGCGATATTTATGGTTTTATTACTAGACCCGACAGAGTCAATAATTTTGAGTATAGTAGGGTACGAAATACTCCAATGAGAATTTGCGTGTCTTACGCAAATTTTTACAACGAAACATAGAAATCGAGTTTGAAATAAAAATAAATCTTGAAAATTATCAATATATTGGAGTAATTGATGATTATTTCTTATAAAAAAGGTCATTTCAAAAACATAATAGTAAAACCTGTATTAACTGCAAAAATGTCTTGATAAAACAGAAAGTGCACACAATAAATACTCCGGTAAATATGGTCACGTGACCGTACTCCAAGAAGGGGATCCGTTTGCTTTGTATCTTTGTTTTGGAACGCACCCCTAGAGAACCGCGTTCGATCCCGACCGACGCCAAATATTTCGATTTTTAAGTGGCACAAAATTGACCCCTGTGGTGCACTCCAGCAATGAGTGCCCGTGAGGTCTGGTAAGCGCCCATGGTGTAAATATTTCATCATTACTGATATCTGTGGACAAAGCAGATTGGCACACGCTAGCAGTGGGTAATAAGCTGTGTTGATATATTTATTTTATTTATATTATTATTATTTTATTTAGACCTCTTTTTTAATCAATTGGACGGAGCAATGTATTGTATTTTTCTAATTTTTTAAATTAATAGCTTGGATAAATGTTACAATAACTTGTTCAATTTAAACAGATATAAAATAAGCGCCATTTTACTTAATATGTACATGGCAATTGTTTTTTCAAAATTTACATGTGAGGAAAGTCTTTGACAACTTTAAAAATTTCTCAAAAGAAGGTACAAAAGCTTTTATAAAAGGTAAAATGTCATTTTCACTAAGAATGCAGATATTTGAGTACCTGCAATACTTTTAACGTTTCGTTTGACAGCGCCGTTTTACTTACTATGTGCAGAGATAGAAAGAGAGTTGTTAAATTGAAAAGGTCTCTTTATTTGGTATTCTATTATTTCTTTCTGATTATTATTATCATTCGTGTCCAAACCATATACATAATATAAACAATTAATACACAATAAATATATGTATAAAACATTACAACAAATATTTCTCACTCCTTAGATACTGAAGTAACCGATATAGCATCGATATTATAAATTATAACATGTATAACACGAAAGATGAATATTCAAGGACATTTCTGTCTGATATAATATTATTTGCAGATAACTTCACTGCATTTCGTATTCATAGGTGTGCAGCTAAATATGTATAGGTACATTTTAACTGAAAAAATAAATGTACTTTATTTGAAAATTTTGTTTATTTTTAAATAATGTTTTCTTAAAGTTTTGTCTTCTTCGCCTACGTTTTTGTATAAAACAAAAATATAGACGACGTAAACCATAAAATAATAATTTGATTTAAATGTCAACGCCACTGAATAAACATTAGTACAGCGGGCAGTGTCGTAGATAATTACATGTCTGTAACTTTACGACATACGTCATTTCTATTTTTAGTGTGTTAGAAAGTAATGAGACTATTATACGTATATCTGCCACACCACACAAATTAAACAGACATACGTCTAGTAATCTTTCTCTTTCTAATACAAAATGTTGCTAAGCTATGCTGTGTATTCTTTCTTTGAACGAATGACCTTGAATAGTCATCTTTCGTGGATAATAGTTTATCAATTTTTATTATTTAATTTAAAATAATAGGTACTAGAACTATAAAATTGTTCGGATTCACATTAACTTTATGGTATGTGAAAATCATATGAATCTATTTCTGAATATCTGGAGACTTTAATAGGTTCTGATCACGAAATAAACATTTAATTTTGATATTTTTAAAGCAAACATTTTTGGACCACTGATTGAATAGGTAATCTTAATATTTTCTATTATTTTTAACGATGTAAGTAAATATGAATAACTAGTATTGCATAACTGATAAAACATTAGTCGAATGTTGAGGATTATTTGATAAAAGCTTCAAACGATGGTACAGCTTTTATCCAAAAATGCTCAACATTCACAGCTTCGGAAATATCTAATAAAACATTAATTCAATTTAGATTCATGGAGCTGGTCTTGGCCTGTCTCGTTTCTCGCTCAGTTTTGTTTTCATTGCAGTTTTTCATTTGCTTTCATTTGTTATTTGAAATCCATTGTGTTTACGTCGCTCTGCCCCGGAAAAACATAATCTTCATTAATCCTAATGAGATTGAAACAGTTAGTAGTAATTCTGTTACAATAGTAAATTGTTTTGTGTGCAAATAATGGTCATTTATTACGCACTCTGTGCGACTAAAATTGATTTAAATTATTTACCTTTACTTTATTTTGATTTTTTGTGTCGTGCGGATGTTTCAACGAGTTTTAACGGCCGAAAGGTAAGCAATTTTTGTTTTCTGAAAAACTTATTGATAATTTTACAATGTAAATAAGAAAGTAAACTATTATTAACGAAAGACTATTCAAGGTCAGTTGCGAGCCGTCTGATATAATATTAGTTGCAGATAACTTCATTGCATTTCGTATGAATAGGCGTGTAACATGAAAAATTTATGGACACATTTTAACTGAAAAAATAAGTGTAATTTATTTGAAACTTATGTTTCTTTCTAAATAATGTCTTTCTGAAAGATTTATGTTCCTCACTTATGTTTTTGCAAAATACAAAAACAGATTTAACTTATAAACCAAAGAACAATAATTTGATTTAAACGTCAACGCCACTGGGTAAATATCAGCACAGAGGGCAGTGTAGTAGATAATTATGTATCTGTAAATCAACGACATAAGTCATTATTATTTATAGTGTGTTAGAAAGTAATGCCACTATTTTCGTATATCTGTCATACCACATAAATTAAATAGACATAGGTCAAATAATCTTTCTCTTTCTAATACAAAATGTTGCTAAGCTACTGCTGTAAAGTGATGTGTATTCTTTCTTCGAACAAATGACCTTGAATAGTCATCTTTCGCGAATAATAGTTTAAATGCTTGTTTTGACAAAATATTCTAATACAGAGGTAAATTGATATAAATAAGGGAAACAAAAATTCTAAAAACACTACACTATCTTTTTGAGACTGTTTTAAATTATTCTCAACAGCTTTAATGATATGTTTCGGTAATTTTATATTGTAATTAAGCCAATAAATGCTTGTGTTGATAAAATATTAAGTATAGGATGAAATTTGTGGAGATTTATATACATTTCTTTATCTTTTCAGGTTAAATTGATATAAACAGGCGTAATCATTTTTGTTAAAAACAGTGCAACATATCTGGCGAAAGATTTGCCCCTGAAAATGTGTGGATTGAAATAACAAATTGATGCTGGAATTGCTGACCTCATTTCGTGATTTGGCAATTGTTGCAGTCTACAGACGCTGGATTAAAATGTAAGTCATTAATACAATTTTATTTTCTCAATGTACTTTAATTATATACGCACATATACAATATAATTGGATTATTTATTCTAATAATCATATCTGAACAAAATTATAGTTTATTCTACAAATTAAGACACTTAGGGAGGTTGGAGCGAATCTCGCCGTAAAAAATTAATTTCCAACTTTATGGTTGATAATTTTATAATTACAATGACGGATGTCTTATCCAACTATTCTAAAAATTAAAAAACAATCCACATTTTAGTTCCGTAGAAAAACGTTTATAAATTTGACGTTTTCAACGTTCTAATACATAAGCTTTTATGGTAAAAACATTTCCATAAATACTTTTTTCTTTGTTTTACATTGATCTTTCCAACTTTGATAAACAAAAAACTAGTATAATAAATCTGAAGACTCTTATGCCCATATTCATAAATACTCGTAAAGTTTCAAAACGGCTCGTCAAAATTCTTAACAAATGGAATCAAACCTGACAAGTTACATTTCGATTTTTTTGAATATGGGCATGTATATATTATAAGAGGTTTATAATGCCTTCTTACTGTTCAAATTAACCTGAAAATTAATGTTAAACATTTTTTGTTCATTTTCGTTCGATAGTGGCGGAACTGATGAAGAACTTGGCAACGTTGCACTAATTATTTTTGTTATTTTAAAATTATTTCGTACAACCGCTCGTGAAAATTACTTTTCACGCACTCTTTACAGTATGTAAAGAATCACTTTTCAAGCACTTGTGCGTGAAAAGTACTTTTCTGTCCACGTAAACGAAAAGTGAAATTTTACGTACTTATTTTCGGACGAAAAATTACACTTTTCAGAAGGTTATCACTTTTCGTCCACAAACCTTTTCGTCCGCAAATCGGTTTTCGTACGTTAAGCCATCATTTTTCGTCCGCAAACCTTTTTCTTCCGCTAAGCGTAGCTAGGCAACATTAAAATTCGATTAATTTACCTATTAAGTAGTTACCGTCAAACAAGTATGGACTGACTCTCAACTAGCATTTTGAACATGACCCCTGAAATGGCAACATAGTAGAAATCTCCAGTTGATGCTTACTTGACGGCAACTATAGTGAATGACAAATGTCACAACCGACAAATATTGTTTTTTATAACTAGGGCTAGTTTATGTTGTATTTAATTTATAAATTTAGATTTATGAATTTAATCTTATAATTTAGATTTAGTGCACGGGTTCATTTACGACTGTTAAAACTATGTATTTATGGTTGTTATCACGTTGTTATTTCTAATATTTGACGTGTGACAGGTTATTGTATCTTTTGGAATAAATGGGAATAATACAGAATACAACGAAGAACAGCTCTTTAATGAACATATAACGTACATGACATATATCAACAATATATCTTCTAAATATAATATCTGACAATCTACTGTTTTTATGTACATTGGCATCGTAGTATGCTACTAATATATATAGGAAAAGCACTTAAAATTCATTTTACTAACACTCCCTCTATTTGAGTGCTTTTAGGGAAATATTAATTAAAATGCCAACGAACATAATAACATAAAAACTGATAAAAAGGATATGTAATCAACTGGTAGTTACCATTCCCATTTTAGAAATGATATTCTTGAAACGGTCACGTGTCAACGGTTTGGTGAAAATATCCGCCAGTTGTTCGCTCGTTGAAACGAAATTCACATCAATTGATTCATCTTCTAACTTCTCTCTAACGAAGTGATATTTGATGTCTACATGTTTAGTTCTTTTGTGATATACAGGATTCTTAATCAAAGAAATAGCTCCTTGATTATCGACTAATAACTTGGTAGGTTTGTCGACCGGCTCTCCAATATCCATAAGCAGCTGACGTATCCAAATTGCTTCTTTGGTGGCCTCTGAAGCTGCAACGTATTCAGCTTCGGTGGTAGACAAAGCGACTGTCTTCTGTCTGCGGCTTGACCATGTTACGGGACCACTAGATAATAGAAAAATATAACCAGAAGTTGAACGTCGAGTATCGATATCATTGGCAAAATCAGAGTCCGAATAACCTATTAGAGAACAAGTATTCTCATTTCGTTGAAATTCAATGCCAAGATTCATGGTACCTTTCAGATACCTTATTATTCTTTTCACAGCATTCCAGTGGGGTTTTCCATATTTAGATGTAAATCTGCTCACATAATTCGTGGCAAACATGATGTCGGGTCTGGAAACTATTGCGGCGAACATCAAAGATCCGATGGCCTCTCTATATGGTATATCTTCATCTAAATTGTCATCATTACTGCTCAAATTTACGTGCGGATCAGCTGGAATTGTCACTGGTGTTGCTTGTTCATATCCAAATTTTCGTATTATTTTTTCGATATATGATTTTTGATGAATAAAAATTCGACCATTTATCTCGTCGTAATCGATCTCTAGTCCTATATAATTTCTTGGTTTGTTTACTGTGATTTCGAATGTCTGTCTCAGTTTCTCAATAAAATCTTTTAGTATATCTTCTTTCTTTGATATGACTAAACCATCGTCAACATAGAGTATGACAATGATAGATGAATCTTGTACGTATTTCATATAGACGCATTTGTCTGCTTTGCTTCGTTCAAATTTTTGTCCAATCATAAATTCATTGAACTTTGCGTTCCAACATCGTGATGCTTGCTTTAAACCGTACAGAGATTTTTTAAGTTTACATATTAGCATATCGTCAATGTTCGATCCTTCAGGTGGTTCCATAAATATTGTTTCTTTTAAATCTCCATGGAGAAACGCCGTTTTAACATCAAATTGTGCTATTTTGAAATCATACCTAACTGCGTTTGCTAAAATTATTCTTATTGTGTCGTACCGCGTTGTTGGAGAATAAATTTCTTGATAGTCTATGCCTTTTGTTTGTGTAAAGCCTTTTGCACAAAGTCTAGCTTTAAAACGTGGCTTGTTCTTGTCTTCAGTTTCTTTGATCTTAAATACCCATTTTGATCCAATAACTTTCATATCGCTAGTTTTTGGAATTAACTTCCATGTACGATTCTTCTCCAATGCTTCAAGTTCTTCTTCTATTGCGGATTTCCACTTTTTGGCTTCTGGACTTTTCATCGCTTCTGAAAATGTTTCTGGTTCTAATATTTCTGCAAAAAGGGCATTGTACCGGGTTGGTCTTTTTATGTGTTCACGTGGTCTTAAAATTCTTTGTTCTTGATCAGCAAAATCGAAAGATTCCTCTTCTTCTTGAATTTTTGGATCTTCATTTCCATTTTGGTCTTCTAAGTGAAGAGTGACTGTTTCTTTATTAATTAAAGAAGCAACTTGTTCGTTGAAGACTACGTTTCACGACATTTTAATTTTTCTGGTCGATGGATCAAATAATCTATAATTCTCTGATTCACCATCATAACCCACGAAAATCAGCTTCTTCGATTTTTCGTCTAATTTTGTTCTTTGAGAATCTGGCAAGAACATAAATGCCTCACAGCCAAATTTTCTCATATGTTTTAATGATGGTTTTTTACCTGTCATAATCTCGTATGGAGTTGTATCTTTTCTTACTGAAGTGGGTGTTCTATTTAATATGTAAACAGCCACATTTACCGCTTCAGCCCATAGATTTCTTGGAACGTTCATTGCATGCATCATTGAACGAGAACTTTCAACGACAGTACGCATTTCTCTTTCTATGCGCCCATTTTGCTCGGGTGTATACGGGGCTGTTGTTTCAATTCTAATACCTTCTTTCTTGAGAAAGTTTGCAAAATCTTCATTAACAAATTCTTTTCCGTTGTCACAATGCAGGATTTGAATCTTGTGCGAACTTCTATCCATCATTTTGGAGTATTCAATGAATCGTTGAAGAACATCTGATTTGTGCTTTAGAAAATAAACATTCATGTAGCCAGACATGTCATCCTTAAGAAGGAGAAAATATTTAGCACCACCAACTGATTCTGTGGCTATTGGACCTCCAACGTCTGCAAAAATTCGTTCTCCAATTTCTTCTTTTCGTGTTCCTTTTAGTGGGTGAGGAAAACGATGCTGTTTTCCGTAGAGACAAGATTCACAGAAAAATTCTTCTTTTTCAACTGCAGTTACATCCAATGTAATGCCTTTGTTTATCATGTTGTATATTCGAGTAGCATTTACATGTCCAAGTCTTTCGTGCCATAACTTAAGACTTTCACCCTTTGATTTTGTTGCTGCATTTACTTGGTGATTTAAAACTGTATCGAATAACATGCGATAAAGATTGTTCTTTTCTTGAACAGCGCTGGCTATCAATTTTTGATTGTCATAAATTTCAGCGAGTTGTCCTTTCTTGATTACAGTCCAGCCTTTTTTAGTAATCACTCCCTCTGAAAATAAATTCCGTTTCAGTTCTGGAACATACAAAACATTCGTGATTACGGAATCGTGCCAAGAGTTATTTATTAGCTTTTTGATTCGGACTTCTCCAATTCCTAGAACTGGAAGTGATTCGTTGTTGCCAAGTACAACTTTTGTATTCGGCTCCACTTCTAGTAACTTTGCAAAATAATCTTCTCGATAGGTCATGTGAGCACTTGCTCCGCTATCCATTGTCCAAAAATCAGCAACATTTCCTGTCGTTAAAGAAAGAAATGCATTAAAAGCCGAAAAGTCACAATGACTTTTATCTGGTTGCCCTTTGTTGGCATTATTTTTCTTTTGCAGGCAATCACGAGCGATGTGTCCTCGTTTGCGACAATAATAACAAATTACATTAAACTTCTTGTTTCCCTGTTTTTGAAATTTATTATTGCCTTGATTATTTTTATTAAACTTGTGTATACTCGTTGCTCCTTGGAAATTTCGATGAGATTGATTCCGTGTCTTTTCTTTCGCTCTCGATGAAATAGAAAATGCGGTCTCAATTTGTTCTGTCAAAGAAAGACTAGATTCCTCGTCAATAAGCCTTGACGTTAAATTCGCTAATGTCTGCCTTTCTTCTGAAACTGACAACCAAGCTTGGCGGAAGCTTTTGTATTTTAAAGGCAAGGTACTAATTATTTTTGTCATGATTGCAGCATCACTTATATTTTCACCAATATCTTTTAGTTTCTTAGCAAGGTTTTCTACATTAGCAATATGCTGAGCCATATTTTCATTCTCATTCATCCGATATTGATGAAATTTTTCGTGTGCAATCATTTTGTTAGATTCTGATTTTTGCATATAAATTGAATCGAGCTTACCAATTATTTGATTTGACGAAGAGCAGTTCTCAACTAAAGTTATTTGCGAGTATTCCATGGCAGAAGTCAAAATAAACATTGCAGTTGCATCACTTCTTACCCATGACTTTTGTGCGTCATTTTCTGTTACAGGTTTTACTTCAATCCCGTGTGTGATGTCATAAAGTCCTTTTGCTCGCAATGCGCAATTAACTTGAAATCTCCATTGGTTATAGTTTTCGCCATTGAACTTATTTAGGCTGGCCGTATCTACTCGATCACCCATTTTCTTTTCTTCTTTCAAAGCGTTAAAGTTTGACGTTTGTGTAAAATTCTTGACGTTACTCTTGACGTTTGGCAATATTCTATAATGACGAGCTGTAAAAGGTATCTTACACGTTGCAATTCCCGTTACCACGACTGACGCTTAACTTGAAGAAGATCTGGATCCACGCGACTAACGCGATAAAAATACTTGTCACCACAATTCCTTTTATCGAGATTCTTTTACTGCCCGACGTGATCTGGGCCCATAACATGACATATATCAACAATATATCTTCTAAATATAATATCTGACAATCTACTGTTTTTATGTACATTGGCATCGTAGTATGCTACTAATATATATAGGAAAAGCACTTAAAATTCATTTTACTAACAGTATCAATCAAATGTTATTATTAATGGCCTTTCTACTAAATATTAGTGTTTTTATTTTTTAGCAGGATGCAGTTTATTATACGTAGGTGTAGATCCTGCTTCTACTTGAGTAATGATTATAAAATCGATAAAAACTGCGGTGGAAGAAAGTTATTTTTAACATAAATACATATTTCTTTAAAAATATATTGCTCTATGGTATTCTTGAACACTCTGTTATTTATTTTGGTGCTGTTAAATATTCAATTAAAATAAAAAATATACGACACATAAATATCATATATATATATATATATATATATATATATATATATATATATATATATATATATATATATATATATATATATATATATACAGGGTGTCTTGGAAATAGGGGGACATGGCTTAACCACAGATTCCTGGGACCAAAATAAGACGATTTAACTAAACTTACCTATATCCGACAGGGCACCGTTTAGCCAGTATTCTGCTTTAAAGTCCTACTAAAAAAAATTAATATTACTTATAATAACGAAACGCTTTGTTCGATTTGAATGAAATTTAGTATGACAATCCATATGGATATAATTCATCTTTTAAGATGATATTTGTTATTGTTAGTGAACCACTAGTGTATGAAACTTGGGTGTCGCGATCATGATTAAACCATAACTTTTTAATGGCAACGCCAATAATGTAAATTTACTTTTTTTCAGAAAGATACATTCAATAGTAAACTTTCGTGTCTCTGCGTAAGTTATGATATCTGTAACGATTTAGTCAGAAAGAAATAAAATGTAAGTGGCTGCACCGTGTAATTTTTAAAATAAATTTTATCTAGCAGTCTATCCAAACGTCAAATTACAAATTTTTAATGACAGAAACAATTGTTTATGGATTGTCAAAAATTTCCTTTCCCATATTTTAAAACTAGTAACATAGCCGTTTGTTCGGCTTTATAGTATTTTACTGCTATTATTATAATAAGACGATTAAATAATGTTAGCTCACTCCGAATCAACTTTAGAAGATTGACAACTGATAAACAATTATATATATATATATATATATATATATATATATATATATATATATATATGTATATATATATATATATATATATATATATATATATATATATATATATATATATACATATATATATATATATATATATATATATATATATATATATATATATATATATATATAATATATATATGTATATATATATATATATATATATATATACATATATATATATATATATATATATATATATATATATATATATATATATATATATATATATATATATAGGCGGTGTGCACAAAAGTAGTCAGCGCCGACAGCGGACAAAAATGACAAAAGTGGTTACTCATTGAAACATAACAAGGTTATGTTTTATGTCAGAATAATTTTAAAATAACTATTTTATAAAATGTTTTGCAATGAATGCGAATGATAGGATGTCAAATATTATGTGATGAAGTGGGAGATGTAATAATTCCGACAAAATTACAGCAGGGAAGGCTGTAGTGGCCCACATCTGGTGTCGCCAACGGCAGCAACAGTTAGGGCTGTAGTGATCTGATCCAGTTGGTTAAGAGGAATGTCTCCGGATCACCACCGAAGCGGCAGAGGTTTCGTAGTAACTAGCGGTACTGCCCGTAGTTGCCAACATGTGTGTACGGTGTGTGAATGCCTGACCCTTTTGTAAATGATTGCCTCCTCACTGAGTATTTCTCATGTGTTAATTCTTTTACAGAAATAATCACGGTGTGAAGGAGAATTCCGCGTGACCGGGTTCGGCCAGGCGACGGTCATTTAGATTTGTTATTATTTTTGTATTAATACTGTATATACCGGTTTGGGTGATAAATGTGTTTTAATATTTTAAATTTCAGCGCTAACATTTAATCGTCATTTATAACATATATATATATATATATATATATATATATATATATATATATATATATATATATATATATATATATATATATATATATATATATATATATTAATAAAGTTAACTATTGACAAATATCTGGTTCATTCACAAGTACAGAGAGATTAAAACCATCTGGAAATATATATTAACAGTTGCGTGCAATTAATAGGCGTGTATTGTTTTGTTAAATATCTGTTCAAA
Source organism: Harpalus rubripes (assembly GCA_963082715.1). Classification (NCBI taxonomy): domain Eukaryota; kingdom Metazoa; phylum Arthropoda; class Insecta; order Coleoptera; family Carabidae; genus Harpalus; species Harpalus rubripes. The sequence goes on along the minus strand of OY720461.1, from coordinate 25,857,882 downwards.
TATTCGTTACGCTCTCTGTTTATTTTTACCGTCTTTATTACATGCATTTCATAATTACATTATCGACAACAGTCTTTTTCAAGTCTCTTATTAGTGCATTTCGTTATTTGCTTGGTAAGTGAGTTACAAAAATAATTTTAATAGCTTAAATAATGAGTTTTTAGGTTTAAGTTATCACCCGAAATAGTTTTAACGGACGAACACCACAAGTTTATTGTCGAAGCGTATTCTTTATAATAAAAATCCGCACGTGAATGAATTTACATACCAAACTTTTCTTCCCAGAAGTCTAGTTTTGATGTCATTGAGGAAAGATGCGGGTCACGTGACTATCAGATGGTTTTGATCACTCTGTACATATTATTTTGTAAAGATTGTTAATAATACTGACGTAGGTTACGAATTGACAAATTAATAAAGATTGTTATAAGTAATAACCTTTATGACTGTATTTCTTTGAAAAGGCCACTAGATTTATAAATATATATATATATACATTAATCCAATCAAATAAATGTTAATCTTAAAAGATTTGGTTTTTTTGTCTTACAATACTGTGTAATTCTACATTAAAAATCAATTCCATACTTAATTTATATTGAATATGCATTATGAATTACATTTATTATTTAAATTACCTATGACGTAATTTTTGTACTGTCAACAACTGTCACATCATTTTGTTTATTTAGTTACTTTTGTTGCTAAGAATTTGAAAGAAAACTGTATTCTGATTGGTGTAATTTAAAAAATTTAAAATAAAATTTTAAATATAAAAATTTGTAAATCTAAATGCATCATGAACCAGCAAATGCATTTATGAACATTTTATATTTCTAAATTTAAATTAATAAATCTAAATTTAAAAATTAAATCCATCATAAACAAGCCCTTAATTTTTAGATTTTAATTTATTAAGAAGCTGATTCATAATAATTGCTAGGCTTTACAAGCCCATAACTTATTCAACTTCACAGATTGTGTACAATATATTTCAGATTGTAACTTTTTTAAGTTCCCTTTATCATGCAATGAACTATGGCACATTACTTCGCTAATGCTCGTATCCTTCCCATAATGGCTGGTTTATGATAGATTTAATTTATAAATTTAGATTTACAAATTTAGATTTGAAATTTACGATTTATCCTGCTAGTTTATAGTGAATTTAATGATACGAAATCCAATCAACTTATAGTGGGTCACGTGGTTTGACACAAATGGGGTGACAGTTATATGATATTTATTATTTTTATCATAATCAATCTGTATTGTTCTACAGATAATATTAATAATATATCCATATTCTCAAAATCCATTTATCAAATCAAAATTAAAATGTTTCAACTGTCACTTGAAACTGTCATTTTCCCCACCAAAAATCATTGTTTGAATTACTGAGAAATGATTGGACGCATTTACAAATTTACATTTAGAATATAAAATATGGTGATATTTTAAATGTAAATTCTAAATCATAAATTTCTTAAATTCATCATGAACCAGTAAAGGCAGATATGTACAATTTATATTTATAAATTTAAATTCGTAAATCTAAATTTGTAAATTAAATCCATCATAAACCAGCCATAAGAGTAGGTGAAGGGTGAAGGAAACACTGAAATCGAAATATCATTTCTGCATAAGTCTATCTCACACAAACACCCAACTTGGAATTATACGCATGCTCGAAAATCTCGAGCAATCTCGAGTACTATTGGCTAACGCTGACAGCTGTAGCCGGCTGATGCAGCGAGCACGTGGTTTTGACTTTTGATTTAATTTCTGATGTGTGTCAGCAATACTCTCCTTATGTGATTAAATTAAAACAACCGAATTTGTTAACCACGGCAAAGAACAAACTATTTTAGACAACCACAAAACACAAATTATGAAAATTATTATTGACCCATTAAGTATCATCAAATTGTGCTATTTAGAAATCAGTATTTTATAAATTATTTCTTTTATTCTTCTTTACCTTACTTCACCTAAATAACTTAATCCTGACCAGGTTGTATTTCTGTTATTTTTACAGTACAACAAAGCAAATTATTTAATTCAAATTTAACACTCGAATATTTCATTGTTATTTATTATTACTAATATTTACACACACGATTAGTAGATACATTACTTAATTTCTCAGATTTAAATTTAAAATAATCAATAATCAGAACTCATATCAGCCGTGTTCCTTTGGGCTGTGATTCGCAATCTAAATAATAAAAGTCGTCGTTAACCAATAGTAGTCAAGGTTTACGAACATGCGCATAATTCCAAGTTGGGTGTTTGTGTGAGATAGACTTATGCAGCAATGATATTTCCATTTCACAGTGTTGGCTTCAAGAAAAGCAAAGAATCAGCAATATATTATTTAATAGATATATGCATATGAATGGAGGATGGAATTCAATGCACAAAATTTGTGTATGAATAAAAACTCAACCCTTCACTTATAGGAGAAAGTACATTAAGGTTTTAATAATATAAAAATTAAAGATAAGTAAAATTATATATTTAAACAAATTTTCTTATTAAATACATGTACTTAATTTTCACTCAGAAACAATTTCTATAGCTAATATAAAGTCTACAACTACACCATTTCCAGTTGTATAATGTTATAATGGGGACTTATGAAATTGAAGTTACACAACATACATTCTCCCCACCAGTACTACATGTCTTTAGAAGATGACAACATGCCCAGAGAGAGAAACAGTTGAGTATTATTATGGCCTCTTCTCTTCTCACCGTATTGTCCTAATCCAATTTGAAATTTGTTTTGCCGTGATGTTTTACGTTTGTATGAGTGATCATTTTTGTTATAATAATGATTTGTTAGCTGATGATAAATTAAAAAAAAACAAATACCGAAACAGAATTATCCAACACCATTTAAATACTGTTTTAAATTCGATCTAAGAGATCATGACAATACTCAATTATCTCTCTCTTCGAGCTTGTTGTCTTTGTCTAAATACGTTACTTCAGAACTCGCTAGATAGTAACCATCAAATTTTAAAATACATGTCTCCATTAGATGAATTTAAAAAAATGCGCAAACCCCATTGACGCATTCTGAAATAAATTTTATTCACAATCATAATTTCATAATAATATGTAATGACAATCTCTTGTTTGGGAAATAACAAATTTCACTTCCATCCCACTGGTTGGATATGTTTATGTAGCGGTTACCTAGCAACATTGTTATAGATCCCTATAATAAAATTGTCTAAACAAATTTTACTAGAGCTGTAATAGTAATTTACATTTCAAGACCGTTACTCAGAACTTTAGGGGCGTGCACGGTACCTAACGAGCGAAAGAAGCGAGCTTGTTATCCGTGCGAGCACTTAAATTTCGGGTAACGGTTGAGCATTGTACAATGTTTTATGATATACTGAATTGTAAATGATTTAAAAAACAAATATTGGAACCTACAACAATACATTAAACTATTTGATCGAAATAGTCTTTGGAAACATACGGCGAAGCGAAATAATGAATAAATACATCTGTATACATGTTGCTATGGTTTTAATAGCCCGTAAATTTTCTATCTCTAATGGGTCGATTCTGTTCACATCTGTAAATCTTACATATCTGTAAATTTGTAAATAACGAACAAAATCGCAACGAAAACTACCACTCTTATGCATAATTTTATATTAATCAACAAAAATAGATACGTTTTTGTCAGGTTTTTACAAATTTACAGATCTGTAAGACTTACAGATGTGAACAGAATCGACTCATAAATCTTTACCACTAGATACAGAGCTCTGTAATAAGACGTTTACGATTCAGTATAACGTAAAAAATATTAGGACGCGGCTAAATTTCCGACCGCGGGACCCTGTTCAAAAAATTGAACACTTTACTTAGCTTGGTATATTTCTCTAAAAACAACAACTCGGCCTTAGAAGCATGAATTTTGTGTGTTAGGTTAATGTTATAATGTATTTAAAGAAATTGCGTAAACCACGCCTATTCGGAACTTAAATTTTTTGACACGGGCCCGCTGTCGGGACTGGAGACCCTTTTAAAATATTAATAAAATTGATGGTTATAACAACTCATTGATTTATTTTTAAAATTATTGATTTAAAAAGAGGATGATTGTGAATAAAATAGTATACATACCTCGGTGGGAGTTTCATTACAGCCTCGCGCTGTATCTCACCTCGAGGATTCGCCTCTCAGTAATATACATAAACCCTCGGCTGTAAGGAAACATATCCCACCTCACATATAATATACTATTACCGGTTTCAGGATATTATTCCATTGTTTACATATATAAAAGTAGGCTGGTCTACCGTGTCCGTGCGTTTAGAGAAAAAACAAATCGGCGCAGTAGAAGTTGTACTACCCAAACTACAAATGTTGACTATTATTACTCGCTCAAAAAACATTTAATTGAATAATATTTAAATGTTATTAATTTTAATATTATTATCATTTACGATACACAAAATTCATAAACAAGTATACATATAATTATTACTCGAGACATTTGATTGAATATCTTTGTCCATATTTATATCTATAACCTATACGCAACAAACAGCTGCTACCTGTCACAATATCGTACCATCCATACTTTCACAAGTTGGACCCGCCCACATGAATTTTGGCCTGTGCGTCGGTTTTTTCTCTAAACGCACGGACTCTAAGTAATAACTGTATCTGGATGGTTATTAGGTTTGTTCGCAGTAGCGAGCCCGGACTAGTTTGAGCATCATACGCATGCGCAGTTTCATTTTAGTTGTTCGCGTTACGACTCCGATACGAATCCGACTGACACACGATTGGTCACTGTTGGTCACGTACTACTCAGACCAGTCCGGGTGATGCTCAAATTAGTCCGGGATCGCTACCGCGAATAAACCTATTATTACCATACTGATTTGTCCAAAACGGTCTACAAAATGAAAATAAAATGAAAATATAATGCTCTTCATTAATACATACAGATAACGTTAGCCTATCATTCTAAATATCTAAATAAAGCACATAATTTGAATATTTGTCATATTGACATATGTCAAAATAATTCTTCTGTTAACCATAGCATTCTGAAAGTAGCATTAATGAGAGAATTTCAAAAAATGATATCAATGATGTCTTAATTTTCTGAAACCGATAAACTATTGAACAAACCACTGATGTTATTAATCATAACAAGCCTTAGATGTCTTATAATCCTCGCTCTACAGGCTCGGATTTTATAATTACATCTGCGTTATGATGTACAGGGTGTAAATCGAAAAGTGAAACATAGGAGTTTAACATGGGAAATCAATTTTTCTTTGCGCAAACGTTACCTAATTATTTTATGTAAAAATAATTCAAATAAAAGTTATAGAGATTTAAATACAGCATCTAAATCATGTGAAACGATTATTTTATCTCTTCATATAAACGTAAAAATTAATTACAAAGCTACAGTTTTTATGAGCATTTTGTCTAAGCAGCCATGGATTTATGACAAAAAACAACGTATTTGTTTTTTTTTGTCATATATCCATGGCTGCTTAGACAAAATGCTCATAAAAACTGTAGCTTTGTAATTAATTTTTACGTTTATATAAAGAGATAAAATAATCGTTTCACGTGCTTTAGATGCTGCGTTTAAATCTCTATAACTTTTATTTGAAGTATTTTTGCATAAAATAATTAGGTAACGTTTGCGCAAAGAAAAATTGATTTCCCATGTTAAACTCCTATGTTTCACATTTCGATTGTTAATAGCTATTAGGATTTCTGAAATACACTGGAAAAGGTTTGAAAATAAATGTAAAATAATAAGCTAAATCTATTAGCGAAAACAATCTAAATGAAATATTTAATCGTCTCCATCTAATAATAACTCACTAGATGCGAACAACCTCATCATATTCTTTATCTCATCATCTACATCGTCAGCATTTGTTTTGTCGCAAGTTTTGTTTTCCTCTTTGGAATGGGAGACCTTGTCGTCACTGATAGAAAGCTCTTCAATTTTATTTGACACGATTTTGTACGCTGTCATATTTGGCTGAAACTGCATTTCAGACTCATTCAGTTCCTTTTTTTTAATATTTAGTTCTTCATTTTTATTAGTCTCTTCAAAAATAATAGATTTGTTCAACATTTGAGATAATTCTTGTAAAATATTCTTTTCTTCACGTGTATCAGTAGGTTTTTTACGGTGAGCTTCAGCATCTGCCTTTAAAATATTTTCTAGAGTATTTGCAATTTGTTGTACTTCTTTTTTGTTAAAATGTGGGATATTTTTTTGCATCCATTCCTTCACTTGATGTATTTCTGCCTTAATTTCCTGCGTAACGTTTACGAAATCGTCCGAGTCGTGAGATGAAGACATTGAGTTTTGGTATGTACCTTTGATCATGTAACAATTGATTGGTTCGAGAAACCAAAACAGCCACACTGAAATAATAAATGGCATAAAATTAAAATTACATAATTTTTTTTTGGCACATTTATATTATACAAGGTTTTGTCATAAATGACATTGAATTTGCAATAATAGATATTTAGAAATGCCTGTTACTTTCACTAATCAAGAATAGACCGACATGCATTTGTTTTACGGAGAAGTGTGCCAAAACAGTCGCCATTATTAAAAAGTGTCTTATCCAGGTTCCGCCTTTACGTCAAACCTTTAAAAATGACAAGTGTTGTTGTTTTCACTGAAAATACTGTGATTTTTAAATAATAGGATACTATAATACCATAGTCATATTTTAACTATCTTAGATAAAAATGCGAAAATATACGTAAATTAATGAGTATTAAGTCTCATTTCCACCGATTGTCTTAATGATTAAGAGCTGTAATTAATAACTAATCGCAATGAGCAAAAATGTTTATTATATGGCAACGTTTATTACCATTTCCAGCTATGCATAAGGCTTAATGCTTAAGAACTAAGAGCAATGCTTAGGAACAAAAGTTTGCAAACTCCAAGGTTTAAGGCGTAATGCCTAAGCATGATTGTGAGATGGAAATACATATCTGTCATCTGTCTTTCTTTATTTTCTAGTCTGAACTGTCAGCTGTCAGTCTATTTTATATTATTAAGCTTTTTTTAATTTTTAGATATTGATATAGATGCCAAAAACTATGTATATGACATGTTAAGAAAAGAAGAATTACTGCTGCAATGACAGTCTGCTAGAGTTAAAAATAAAAAGGAAAAAAATGTGACATTTCTGTCGAATTAGTCACTAAACAAAGTAGCTGGAAATGGTATCCTAGTAAATTGTTATAATGCATTAAGCATTACGCACAAATCATTATGCATTAAGCATTAAAACATTCGGTGGAATTGAGGCTTTAGTGAAAGAATTTTGTTTAAATATTAACTAATTCGCAAACTACGAGTGACTAAGTTGATTAATAATTAGGATGTCGTATCAGGTCTTTGCAATTTGATTGGTTCACTGAATTTAAAAACGAGGCGCGCGTACTTGTTAAGCCAACCTACCGTGAAATCAATGAACTAATACTAGCGCCATCTGCCGCCATAGTTTGTATTAAAATATTGTCAAACAATGGTCAAATTGTTTCAATGTTCTATAATTTATTAGGAAAAAAATGCATTTTATTTGTGTTATTTAAGCTTAATAATAATAATTTCTTCGTGAATATAACATATGAGTTTATATGTAAAAATATTTCAGCTATGCGACCATGAAATAATTGTACTCTCTAGAACTAACAGTTTGTCGACCACTGTAAGTACCTGCTACGTCACACACCAAATATTTTAACTTTAAAAATTCATATGTCGCTTCCCGAAATTAAAAAAAAATAGGTATGGGACCCTATTCTTTATTCAAATAAATAATTGTTATTGGTCCATCTTGAATTGCTGTTACGATTGCAACAACCACATTAGAAAAGAAATGATTACAGATTACGATACATTGGAATTGGAACCTAGTTTATTAAGTGGCAATGTATGGTATGTTACCTACATAACACATTGTATTATAAAAAAAATGTAGCTAAATTAAGCACTTATGTAGATTCGAAGGGATCTAAATGCTAACAGTTTTTATCTGTCATTTAAAATTAAGTTGAACTTAGTTAATCAACTTTTTAAAGTATCGTGAGTGAAAATATCTCGGAAAATATGAAAAACCAGCCTGAAATTTATTTAACAGTTTTTAAGTAATAAGTAAAGCTCGGATTTATATGCAAGGAAAATAGGAAGAATATGCGCATATATATGCAGGATTTTATTTGAAAATATGCAGTTAGGTGTACAGCATATGCAAAAATATATGCAAAATATGCAGTACAAGAATACAAAAAATATAGTAAATAATTACTCACTTTCATCTACACATCAGTTATAATAACTGTGAAAAGTTTAAATACAACATACAATTATTATTATGTAAAATATGAACAAAATAATGTTTTTACACCCGGACTACGGAATACATTTTCATTTGCAATAATAATTAAATATTTTTCCAAGTTACCCATTTGAAATGATTGCCTTCTGTCACTCAGTATGTGTTTATACACAACCGGCAAAAAAAAATAAAGCTAGACTGACCGTTACTTTCTCTGTAAGGGCTTAGGATTGGATTAGGAAATTACAGCCATGAATGAAATTGTAGGTAATATAAATTGATAAAAATTACGAAAATTTTAAAATATGCACATCGCATTGAAATATGCAAAAAATGCAAGGATTATTATGAGAATTTTACTGAAATTGATAAAAATAACGTAAAATTTACAAAATATGAACAATGAAATGCAAAAAATGCAAGAATTAAGTCAAATATGCAAAAAATGCAAAAATATGCATTTTGCATATAATCCGAGCTTTAGTAATAAGCTTTACAATTTTGGCAGTATTTAAAAAATAAGAATTAATTTAACAGCTTTGACAGTTTTGTCTCCCAGAAATTAGTTTGAAAACATTCCAAAAGAAGATTTGTTGGAAAGCTTTTAACAAGTGGAAGACAAGATTGATAAATTGTATCATTTTTGAAGAGGACTATTTTCAACATATTTCACATAAAATTTTAAACAATCTGTGTCTTATTCTCAATTATTCTAGCCTTACCTTCATAAAAGGTATAATAACACATCTAATATGTGACAAAGCTACCAAAATCCGACACATGAATCAGATGTGGCGTATATGCAGCTTCCGCTTTACATTACACTCGTATTAAAAATTTTTGAAATATGCACCCAATTTACCTACTGAACTATTAAATAAAATAACACAAAATTAACCATAAAAGTAAAATTAAATAATGGAAAATAAAAAAAATACCAGCGAGAGGAATTTAAATTAAGTTTAATGCAAGACATTTATATTCAAATAAAAACTGTTTGTGAATGGGGTCATACCACATTTTCTATTTTTTTTTTTCAGAAAGTACGCAGAGCTACTTACGAAAATATATATTTTATATCACATAGGTTTCTAATTTTACAGAAATATTTTTTTAAAGTTTATATGAAATTTAAAATGACGTCATAATTTTTCGACCGTAGTGTCGCCTACCGAATAAAAACGAAACTACATATGAAGTTTATGTCATCACATAAACAAGAGAAGTCTTCAAAACTTTTGGAGTATTTATTGCCTTACTATATTTCCCTTACATCTTGAGCCATACGAATAGGAACAAAAATTTTATTTTTTTTTCTTAACGAGTTATTTTCGCAGGACAACGCAGAACAATATTGTACAACCATTATAATATATAAGTCAAACATAAATTGTATTTATTTATAATTTTTATTTAACTTATTTCGTTATTTGTGCTTTTTTTTTAAAAAAAAACAACATGTAAGGATATTAACGTTACTTTCAAAGTGTTGGTTATCTAAGGTTATGTTACAAAAGTGACAAATCTGATTCATGTGCAATATTATGACGTCATAAAATCAGATTCAGAATCTTTATAAAGAAAATCATGAATGAAAAGTATAATAATATTAAATATTTTCATGTATATATGCATAATATTAGGTAAATATTTAATTTATGAAAGAAAAATTAACATTTTTTTGGTATGACCCCCTTGCAGTGCTGGACTGTTGGCCACGGCTCCGCTGTTTGAATTTCTCTACTCTACTACTCCTCCTAACTCGGTATTCGTTATACATTTATAGGCGGTTTTTCAGTCGCCAATCAAAATAATATATATTAATTTCATATTCGTGACAAGGCGCTATAATAAAACCCCTTTTATTTCCGGGGTATTTCGATCATATAATTTTATTTCTTCATTAATATTCATTATTAATCATATACTTTCACTATGTTTTACTAAATCCTCTTAATTCGATAGAGCGGTTGAAATCGCGAATGAATTATTTTTGTCGAGTCGATAATTAAATTTTATCGACACGACACGTATTTTTTTCTTTGCCAGAGTTTAAAGAAAAAAAATAAGAAAAATAAATTAAATTACTATTTAAGCTCTATTTTATAATTAAATTAGCAAAATATAACCATCGATAAAATAATTTTTACCAAGAGTGGAATATGTTCACAGAACATTTTAAATATGTCGTTCAGATGTATTTTATTTTATACTTACTGATTGTAATAAAATTGTCCATTATTACCACTAAACTGTTAATCACAAAATAAACTGTTGAAACTAATATTATGTGTTTATATTATGAAAAAAGTGTTATAGCTATAAAGATATAATAACAATAAATAAACATTTTATGGTTAATGTTATAGTTTGGTTCTTGGATTCAATGAGTAATAAAAAATACATATTTTCATATAAACAGATTCAGAAAATAGAATGAGTTATAAATAAATATATAAATAAACGCTATGTAATATAAATATATTTATGAATATTTAATTTTCGTTATTTATATCCAATAATTTAATAATTACTGCTTAGGCCAAGGCCAGGTATTTATTACCAATGGCTTTGGTTGTCCATCCAAATACCTGCCTTTTTAACTCTATTGATCACCTTAAAATAAATAAACCTTTTTGCATCTGCAGTTCCCTGAAGAAGGCATATTTGGTGCCGAAACGTCGACTATGTAATAAAACATTTTTCGCACTCCCGAGACTAAAGAGCGACTCTAATCACTCATTTCAGGGACTAAAGTTCAAATTCAGTCCCAGAGGGATTAAATATGAAAAAAATCCCTGGGGGACTAAAGTAAAAATAAACAAGATGTTTTCATAACATCATATAGTAACATACAATTATCTGCACTACATTTTGAGCAGGCGTCGAGTTTAAATTTGAACAAAATTTTTGACATTTGTATTGTCAAATTTTAAGATTAATTTCTTTTACACTAATATGGTTCCATTTGATACGGGAGTGTGAAAAATAGCGTATACAGCGTGTCTCACAACTCGCGCCCCAGAAGAAACTGACACTTGCCGACGACAATAGGTTGCCAACAAATAGAAGAAAATAATTTGCGGCTGCTTGCATAACGGAGTTACAAGACTTTTTAATCCACCAATCCCGGAAGGATATCTTGAGGTGTGATGATATTATTACAAAATAAAACTGGTTGCTAGGTTTTAAAAATACTACTAGTGAGTTACAAAATTTGTTTGACTTACTGTAATTTTGACACTTTAGAGTTGACTTTTCACTGTCAACAAATTTAGGTTAGCGAAGGTGTCATCCGAGATCATCATTTATATCGTACAGTGTAACGTGTTGTAGCAGCTGTGTAAAATGTGTTAAACGAAAATATTATTGTCATTTGATCTGGCATAACTTGACCGGTCTCATGCGTCCTTGCGATGGCTCTCAATATCACTTTATGATCCACAAGATTTCTATCCGGAAAACGTTCCGAATAGACTCGTGCTGCCTATCTGGCGTTACGTGCACATTCTCCGAAAATTATAAT